>VZRN01001714.1:137068-154820 GCA_013397935.1 Dasyornis broadbenti
TGTGTGTTTTTATCAAAACAATAAGTACTTTTTTTTTTTTTTTTTTTTTTTTTTTTTTAATTTTATTTTTTTTTTTTGAAAAGAAGATTTTGGTACATTGCCAATTTGTTTATCCTACATTTAGACAGTGAAAGATAGAACAGCGGAAAGCTATGTGGACCAGAAGACCCAGATGCTTAGGAAAGAAGAAAAATGTTCACTTTGACAAGGCAGCTAGTGCTGTCAATGGTAGCATTCATTGAGAACATTACAGTGGAAAGAGCAGCTGGTTTTATAAAACAAATAAAGCAATTTTGTAGTGATTGTCAGCTTCCTTATCACAGGAAAATAACTTTCTCGCCTACAAGCACTGGATTTTCCAGATCAGGTGCAAACTTTCATGTTTTACATTTGTTTTCAATGTAAGTTTTGAACCAAGTAAATATAAAATATTTACCACTGAGCAGATAGGGACATAATGTGATTTTAAAAAGACTAGATAAAAAAACCCCAAAAAAAGATGTAACATACTCTTATTGGTGGTTCACCATCTAAAAGACACATGAAACGTCAAAGACACCAAAATAGAGCCAAGACGTCCTCCAAATCCACAGGAATCAAAGTTACTGCCCATCACAGAAGCTGGATTTTTTGCATTGCCTGGGTCTATGCAAAATGCACCTAACACATTCTAACCATCTTGACATTAACAAATTATTGGAGGGGGAGGTAAAAGCAAATCTCGCTTATTTAGCTTCATGAGAAAAAAAAATCAAACACTTTTCTTATATTTTTCCGTCATTACTGCATGTTTTGTCAGTAATACTTTTAAAATTTTTGTACCTAAGTGTTAAATTTACTCTGTTCACAGGCAGGCTTCAAAGCAAGTCTAGTCTAATCCTCGTTTGCACTAATGTCAGCAAGAAGGAGTAAGGATGCCAAGACTTCAAAGCTGCACATGCGTATATTGGATGAAAGAAAATTAATCAGCCTTCACACATATTTTGATCTACAGCTCAGAGTTTGAAATATATTCTTCTGTAAGTTAGAATTGAAAGAAATGTATGTGGACATAAATTACTCTAAATTTTTCTGAGTAAATAAATGAAGAAGTATTTTGCCCAAATATGGGGTTTTTTCCTCTTTTTTTTTTTTTTTCTTTTTGTAATTATATATATGTATAGGGAATCCATAATATTAAGCAAATTTCAAATTCACAATTCTACCTCTGTTTGGCGGTTGACATTAAACCACCTGTGGATATTTCAAAATGGAATTATTCTCTGAATTCTCCTTGGAGACTAAAACTGTGCTTAAAGTTCTTGTTATTGCGCTGTTGTGCACACACCCCTCCATACTTGTAATTACTTTTTTTCTAGAGGCCAAAGTATTCAATGCCACTAAGTCTTTTTCGCTTTTAGCTTAAAGGAGAGGCTGTTGAAAATCGTGCATGAAAACATAATCTTCCACATAGCTTGAAACTAGTTCTTATAAATTCATCAAATTTTGAAGTACAGTTATTTGAATGATTAATCTTTTGAGATTTTACCATTGTGAATTTATATGCCCTTTACTTGATCATTAAATAGAGCTTCATAATAAATATAAAACCATTAAAATTATCTATTGCAATTGATCACAATATAGTTCTGTTACAGAAAAGTAAATGCTTTTCTCTTTTCTCTGTCAATGTTCCATCTTGATGAACACAAACCTTTCTACATATTTTATCTCTCAGCTCCACTTTCTCAGATTTTTTATCTAAAGTACTGAGCCACTATTGCTACATGATCATTGCTTGTGTAGGAGAATTATTCAATCCAAAATTGTCACAAGAACTGAGAAGCAAAAAACACAGAGAAAGTCGTGATAACCGACCCTTAAGCTTAAAGTCCTGCTTGTCTGTGGTGCAGAATTCTCTTCAGCTGTGTGTTACCTATTGTACTTTATTTGTCAATTTGGTTAGTGCACGATTTTTGTCACCCATATTGACGAAGAATTAAGCTGATTAATTCCAAAAGAGTTTGGAATTTGTCTAGGATCCTGCTCAAAAGGGATTGTAGGTAGTATGAAAACAGATATCTGGGGACAAAGCCTTCTTGCTTGCTTTCTAGTTTAGCCTTTCTTCTTTGTCCTCTTTGCCGGTGGTCAGCCGCATGGTGTGCAGCTGCCTTCCTTCCATGCGCGTAGATGCTTTTCAAGTGGTTTGCACAGCATATGCTCTCATTTGAGGTTTCCAAGAAATTTTGCCTGAAAAATGAAACCAACTCGCTTGGGACTTCTGTCAGTCCCAGAAAAAAACAAAACCGAAAAACCCAGGAGAAACGATTTTCATTAGGAGATCGTGAGAATTTGTCATGACAAAAAATCTGAAGGCTGATGTTTTGGGTTTGGGGTGCACAGCACCAATGGAAGAAACCGTACAGATCAAAATGCAGAAGTGTATTTTCACGACAGATTTATGTTAACTACATATGTTGTTCAACATAAAAAGTGATTTTTTACATGTGTAGAATCAGTAGTAATGAAAGAACATTTACAATGTGCATTGCAAATTGTTAGCCTTTGCTCATATTTTCTGTCACCCTCAGAGAACTTTCTGAGTTACATAATGATATTGTTCCCAATGAAGGGAACACTTTAAATCTCTTTGATCCAGAATTCAGAAAAAGACAATAGAAGTTTTGGTTTTTCAATACTTTCCATACAGGAAAAAGTGACAAACTGCATATATGTTTTTTCAAAAGGTAAAATCTGTCTGTGATAAGTGTCATAAAACAACACAGACTAGGACTAAAATACAGAAATTTAATTGTGGTTTAGTAGAATATTTTCCTCTTTAATAATAGAAGTCTCTCTTTGATGTTTATTTAACGGTTCTTCAAGATTTTCAGATAAATTAGATAATTATGGAATAGATGGAGCAAATCAGTATGGCATTTTTCATGTCATGATATGATGTTAATCATTTCCCCTAGACAGATGATGAGTGTGATTAGTTTCCTTTGAACTACAGATAAGCAAGCACTAATTATTGCTGATTTTTAATAATTACAAAATTAATCTTCCGAGTGAGGATTTTGTAAATACTCCATTCGGAAAAAAGTTCTGACTTTTTTTTTTTTATGAGTTTAGTGAATATACAGTATGGTTTATGTTGTTAGAAAAAAAATTTTAATTTAAGTAAACATTGTTATGAATTGCACCAGATTTTCCCTTCCATTAGCAGATATCCGTATTCGAGTGACATGAAGATGTGTTAGAAATAAGGACACACACACGGCAGTTAAGGGGATATAATATCTTGAAACTATGAGCTGTCATTTCTGCTTGTTCTAAACAGTTACACACCTTTGCCTGATTCATGCACAAAATAACAACAGACTACATATCATCAAATAATATATAATCAAATAAACCTTAAAGAAAATTAAAGGTATGTATAATTTATTTTTTTTAAACTGCAGTAAATGCAGTAGCCTTGTAACACACCCCACACAGTCCCCCACAAGATCAGTGACTGTTCTACTCTCTTGCCTGCGACTAGGGGAAAGAGAAAATCTCATATTTTCGCAAGCATTTAGGCCTTTAATATTATTCTAAACAGTAACAAGCTGTTGAACCACCTTGTGGATATTCTCTTAACATTCTCTTTATGTGGACATTGCCCTATCTAAGCTAACTGTGCTCCCCCTGCTCACCAGCATTTGGTCTGCTACATGTAGGCACTGGGACAAATGCAAATGTTCCTGGTGTCCTCTCTTAAGTGACTCTCTGGGGTGACAATTGATCAATAATTTGCCCTTTAGATCCCCTCTTCAAAAAACTCGAAGGAGCTAGTGACTGTTACATCTACTTTTTTTTCAATCAAAGGCCTATGGATTAAATGAGATACTTCTTGTCTGCTGCTTCATTGCATTTGGAGTTTTATATTTCCTTTAAAACTTCCCTTTTATTCTGTTGCACATTTAATCAAATGCAGCTAAGATAACAAAGCAGACCTGATTAATTTATTGTTGCCACACAAGAACTGGAAACAGCCTCCAGGCAATACATTTTTATCTCTTATGGGTAATAAAGCATTCATACAGTGATGTATTTATTTAACCTCACACATGTTGTTGAGCAACCTTATTTACAGTACGCAGAGTTCCTTTTCTGAGGCACCATAGAGCAAGGACACTTTTAAGGTGCTACAGAAGCGTTTAGCCATGTGACTCCCATAAAGATAAGTCAGACTTTTGTGAATATCCATGCAAACTTCTAAAATTGTGCCTTTATTTGATCAGTTACTGCAAAAACTTCATTGCTGAGACAGCATTTTAAAAGAAATAAGTTTCTGACCTATTCCGTTTTAAATTTTAATGGTCTGATTTGTTGGTTTATTGAAACTGATTTATTGGAAAACTGATCTGGAAAAAAATTATTCCTCCAAATTAGTAAGTTAGAGTGCTGAGCGATAAGTTCTAGTTTGTCTTTATGACCTCCTTCAGCAAGTAACACTTTTAGTTGCAACTATTTCTCATAATTGAATAACAGATTATAATGACGTAATCAAAGCCTGTCCTCAGCTCTCCAGAAGTCCTTTCCTTTTAGGTCATACTGTCAAGCAGGGAAGAATCCAAGATACTGTTGGAAAATCTACCAGTTTAATTTTTTATATATACATAACTTTATTCAGGGATTTTGTTCGCCTTTGCCCCAGAAAAGGAATTTTAAGTTTCTTTCCCGGGCATTGTTCCACCAGGTGAGGTCTGATGATCTCAACAGCTCAAGACACTGGGAACAGCACAAAAGATAAGGACCATCAACGGCAATTAACAGAACATCAGCTCCAAACCTCACCCCTGGCATGGTCAGAGACACCTGGTCTGGGAAAAGAGAGAGAAGAAAGACCTAATTACCGTCGGAGGAGAAGAAATCCAGATCCAATGGGAAACCAAATACTAAGAACTGTGCAGCTTGGAACCAATGAACATTGAAGAAATGGATTTCTATGGGTTTTGACTGTATAAAGTTTGGCAAAACTCTAGTAAAGTCGTGTGTCATGGAATGATTTTCTCTGCACACCCGGGCTATGTGTGGACGAAATGATTCCTGTTACACATCCTGGCCAGAAATAAAGTAATGCCTTGACTCTCTAACACTAAAATCTTGTTGGAGAGTTTTTGTTTTTCCCGTAGTTTCGGTGACAATACTATTGTGAGATGCTGCAACTATTAATGTTTTTAAAAAAACAACCAATCTGAGATTTTCTCAAATTGCAGCCATAGCATTGCTTCCTGTCTATGTAGCTCCTTGTTTGACTCTTACTTAGCTTTTTCAACAGTGAAAAGTAGCCATTTATTTTAACATGAAGTAATAATTTTCTGCACTAAATCTACCAGACAATTTTCCCATTCCCTCTAGATTTATGTTAATTTCATCCTTGTGAAATCTCATTTATTTAGATCTTTGCTAGTCACCTAAAGTTACCTAGACAGTACGACAAATGTTCTTCTATAGAGTCTCAGCCAAAACTACCAGATTCATTAATATCAGACTGTTAGCTTTAGATATTTCGAAATGGTCCATCAGAGCATCTTTTTTCTCTCTGATAGGCTCAGACTCTTTGACTTTTACATGTAAGTACTTATGCCTATGTTCAATGTCTGAGTTTAGAATAAATTATTGTCTTAAAAAAAAAAATGAAAAAGAAAGGGAATAAAAAAAGAAAAAGAACAATAGTTTCTGCTGCCTGTAGAATCCAAAGTTAATTTGAATGTGTTGGAGGAAAAGCACCTACTTTTTCAGATTTTCTTTGGAAAAAAGCAATCTGAGATGTCACAGAGATAGCTAACACTGCCAAAACCCAGAATTCTTCCAAAACAAGGTACATGGCATAAGAACATGCTTCATGGAACAAGAAGCATTATTGTAGCAATAAGCCAAAATTAATACAGAGTTTTACAAGATCCTCAGTCTCTCTCCTGGTAAAAAAAAAAAAAAAAAGCCTATTGATATTTAAATCAGAATGTCTTGCAAATGCTGGAACAGCATTTGTAGCTTCAGCATTAGACAGGATTATATCTACCCCTATGAATGATAACAAGCAGTGAAACCTGAGGCTGGAAGTATATTTACTTTTTGTGAATGGGCAAGGAGGAAAAAGAAATTATTTAATCCCTTCTGACAGATATAGCCATAAAAGAGGACGACATAACAACTACAGAAACAAACAGAAGCATCCGGCTGAAACAGAGAAGTTCAGGCTCTCTGAGCAAATGTTCAGCACCCAAAGTCAGGGGAGCTCTGCAGCAAAGGAGAGTTAACAAGCAGTAAATGGCCCATTGGAAACCAACTACAGCAGTACCCATCCCAGTGCGGGTCGTTCAACACAAATATAAATGGAAATGAAATGTATTTTTTCTGGGTAATTGTTCCCAAAGAGAAGAGGGTGAGGTAGAAATTTGAAAGTCAGGTGAAGAATGAACAGGAGGAAAATCATGACTTCTCTCCTCATGGAAGTTTTTTTTCCCATCTCCTTTGTTATTTTTATTTATTTTTATGTTATTAGGTTGCCAACATGCAAATATGTAGTAGTTCTTGAAGTATATGTGAACTCTTAATTGTGAAGATGGATGATTTGGATTTTATTGGTTTTTCCTGCAGAATATCACAAAGATCACAAAGCAATAAACTTTTTTCCTTTTTTTCTTTTGTTCTCCTTTTTTTTTTGCAGTTTTTCTTTTTTTTCCCTCTTTCTTTCTTTGTTTTTTTTTNTTTTTTTTTTTTTTTTTTTTTTGAATTTCTACACTGCTACAGCACAGGTACCTAAGTGGGCCTATCTAGTCAAAAATTGATTTTGGAAACAGCTTTGTTTGGCAGACATTGTCATTAAGTCCTCAGAAGATATAAAACCAATTATCTTTACATATAAAAAAATGTTTTGTTATTTCATTTGCTCTTATTGATGAAGTGAATGGAAGAAGAAATAAAGTGTCCTATCTATTGACCATGGTTGCTATAGCTCCTATCAGTTCATTTGCAGTGCTTGTGACACTTACAAACATCAGTATCCAGCATTTTTTATTCCCTAGAATTTTTAAAATAGTTTTAGTTTTAGTTGATGCCCCTGCTTGGCACAGAAATAATGATTTTCACTTTTTAAACTGGTTTATCTTCTTTGTAGTAGCATGTAATCATTAAAACAGACTTTATTAAGGAGTAATTTCCCAAAACAGTGCTGCCAAAAGCAGAAAACCAGTAAATGCAGTATTCTAGCAGCTCTTAGGTATATTTACTGTTCTGTGAAATCACCCAGGGGAAGGAAAATAACACTGAGAATTTCCAGCTTTCTTACACGACAGTCAATGGTCTGTAAGTCTGATGTAGAGCAAATAAAGCTAACAAAACGGGCAGTGCAAAGAGCCGCTGTTTGAGTGCAGCACGGCTTACATCACAGACTTTAAACGGTTTGCAGGCCACAGTAGCAGAGTGCCACTCCATTAGGAAGGGTCTAACGGGTGTGCAGTTGAATTGAAGACAAACTATCAGCGAGCTTAGTGCCTCAGCACTTTCTGCTTCACGTGAACAACTCTCCATGTGATAACTAAGCAAGTGATAGGACAGAGACTGACTTTCAGCAAAGATTATCAATATGGAATGATGTGGCTGACAAGAGACACTGGAAATGCGATCAGAGTTTTCTCTATTCTGTCAGGAGATTTTGCCTGATTAAAGACAAGAAAGATGCAACTTCAAAATATGTTTACTGGTGGTTAATGTTGACAAATAAATGAAGGAATGGAATATGTAAAGTCTTATTCTTAACTCACCTAAAATCATAGATTTATGAGAAATGCATTCTCATCTCTCTGACCTGCTGCCTACACCGTGATCCTAAAAGGAAAATAAGACTCAAAAGACTCAAAGTTCCCTTTGCCACACAGGATGAGTTTGAATCGTTCTGATGCCAGTGGAGCAGATTAGCACAGAATGCACTTTATATATTGGAGAAGGTACAGGAAAAAACATGAAAAGCAAAGTGAATTATTTAAGCCTAAATTCAGGAAGAAAAAATATCTTAAGATTCTATTGCTTCTGATCACAGGTAACTCAGTTTGAGAAAATGATATTATTTGTAGTTGTGGTTACTCCCTGTCACAAGGTAGGATGGAGTATGCTTGAAAAATGCCAGTTATCCTAAACTATTTTCCTCCATTCAACCACAGAAAAAATCAGCTCTGCCTTATTTTATGGAGAAATTAGGTGGTAGAGGAGGGAGTCTTTTAAAATGACCCTTTCAATCTTCTTTCTTGCAAAATATTTTTAGTTATTTGTGAAACTTGAATACATCAAGGTGTTCATTGACAACGAGCAGCTTTCTTGTGTCTGTACAAAGAGTTCCAGGGCAGTTGCATGGTTGGGGTTGACGGAAGTTCAGTCAAATAGATGTTTGAAAGCAGAGGAGAGCGTTCCAGACTTTAAATGTGAAAAACAGCAGAATGTGTATAGTTTAGTCCAGAGTATAAGAAGTAGAATCATTTCCCTGCTATCCCCACTTGCTTGAGAATGTGCAGATGTAAATTATGTCAAAGTGGGGGGAGAAAAAGGTTGGGGGGAGAGTAGAATTAATGACCATGCAGAATATTCTCAGATAAATGGACACCCGCCTTTTATGATTTTATTTTTAAAGAAAGGAAAGAGGCATTTGTTTGAAGTAAAGCTGAGAGAACACCTGGTGAGCAAACTTATTAAAAAAAATCTGTAATGAAAAGGTTCTTTTGAGTTGGCCAAGGCTTGCAAATCTGGAATGAAATGGATTAAGTAAATGGAAACTTTTAAGTAAAGGGGAACAAATTATTCCACTATCAGCAACACTAGTAAAACAGTAAATCAGATGAAAATAGTTAAGAAGCCCAAATGTCTCAGTCATGACTGGTTGTCTGTGAGATTTGGGATCCCACTGGAAAAGGGAATAAAATGAGGATTTTAAGTGAAATCTTTTTGGAAAGGAGAGGATTGCAGACACCACCAAAAGAAAGCTCTTTTCCAATGAAAATTCACATTTTCAGGCAAAGCTGCTGTTCTTCGTGGCAGTAGTATCTCCGTCCTTGCTAATGGAAACCTGTAGTGTTTGCAGCCAATCCTTGTGTTGTTTTATGGGAGTACAGCTCTGTCATAGCCCACCCCTGAGCAGACGTTGCACTCAGTGGCCATTCTTTTCCTGTATAATATCCTGAGGGAGTTTTGATCTCTCTGAGTTTTCAGGCTTGCAGAAGAAGATTATCCCGTATATTATGCCTCCTAATCCTTTCTTAACCTTCGTTTTGTCTTCAGAAAATGACAAAATCAATTGCATCTCTATTTTCACACATCTAACAAAGCAAAAGCCCCTTCAGAGATGTTTAACAGAAATGTCCAATGCTGGTCATTCCTCTGGTCTTGTTTATAGCATTCACTGCTATGAGGCAGTGAACAAACTATGCAAAGCCTGTCAGGGACACAGCCAAGAGAGCTGTGAGTGAAGGTGGGATAATTGAATCATTTTAGTACCCAGCTTAGTCTAACTTCAAAACCAGACTACCCAGCTGCAGATTATTGAAAAAATTCAATCCGTTCTGCTGCTGGGCTAGAGAATGGAGTCAGATAAAATAAGACGGGCTACCTGACACAGTAAATCATACACAAGCAGGCTAACAGCTGTAGTTCAGCCGCCTGCGATCCTGAGAGTGAGCACAACCTGAATTTAGATTGCATCTTTCCTTCTGCTTGTGCTGGAAAACATCAAAGCCCTTTTTAAAGGGCCCTAGAGTCATGTGATATGCAAGGTATCACAGAGCTGGGAAAGAAGCCTAGGCAGGCTAAGCACAGATGTCTGCACGTTTGATGACACATGACAGGTTAATACACCCAGTTTTGCCTGCCGTTTGTGTCCCAACAGAATCAATGGATAATAATAGGACAATAACACAAGCAAGAAAAAGTTGGAAGTAAACATCTGATTTCTCTCCCACATGGCTGTTGTGGAAGATTTGATGCCAGAAAAAGCTAATTTTCTCATTTTTTTTCTCTAACAGACTACAACAGAAAGTTTCAAACTCCTGCTCCTATTTTTTTTTTCTTTCACTTCCCACTGTGTTTCCCATGACCCTCTTAGAAACTTTTGTTCATTCCTGATTGTTCCAGAGCTTCCAGTGTCTTTTGATATCAGCTTTCCCAGAGACTGATAATATGGTTTTCTGAAACCAACTCTGTCTCATCCTCTGCTTTTGGATCTATTTTTTGTATCAAGATTCTCTTGCCTTTAAACCTTCTCATTGTATAAAAAATTTATTTCTTCATTCACCCTGATCCCTGTACATATTCCCAGTAGGCTGCTTCCCAGCTCCATAACTTTCATTCAGATGTTTTTATCTTTTTTTGTTCTTCAGTTGTATTTCTTAACTTCTTTCACTTTCACTCTAACCATCGAATGAAGACACATTCTTCATACAAAAAAAATGACATCTTCCTGCTCTCTTGTAGAAAGCAACTTGCAGACACATTTTCTTTTATCCCACTAGAACTTGTGTATTATTGCTCACCAAGATTACGTTAAAGGGTTGGAGAAAGAAAGTCTTCAGTAATGACTGAAATATAGAAAAGGCTGATGGACTAATTTTGACAAAGGACAGAAAAGCCTGCTCAAGGCAGAGTGGCCAGGTCACACGCAGGCATTAATGATGACTAGTTGCAATCAGAAACACTCTTTAGTGTCGAAACTCAAGTCTAGATTCTGTTATAAGGGGGAATGTAGTTCTTCATAAGGACCACATTTTCCATCACATGTTGTAAAAACCTGGTTCTGATGTTTTCAGTTGCAAAGCTCAACCAGATAAATTATATCTTGTAACTGGTGTCAGAGTAAAAAGAATCCAGGAGTGTGTATTAATCTTCATACCTCCATGTGCTCTGTGTCATTATGTCAAAAGGTAATAAATCTTACAACAGTACTGCAGTAGTGGATATAGTAGCGATGCAGCACTCATTTGGCTCTTAATGGATATACGTGAAAAAGGTTTTTCTATTTTGGTCATCATGTGTTTGATTTTTGAATTCTGAATCTTAAGACATAATGAGGAAATTTCACAAGTATTACATTTTGTTATATTTTCTTCTGACGTGCTCCCCAGTTGTTTTTGGATGATAAACCATTTCATTTTGCTAACTTCAAGCCAGCTTCCTAGGCAGTCACTTCTTCCATGACAGCTGCCCTGGGTATGCTTCTGCCACAAGTTTATCAGTTCTTTATGTGCCACTCATATCCCACGTGCAAGCCAGCAGTGGGAAACAAGTTCAAGATTGTTCTAAAGTAATTTGTGACTGCACAAATATTTTACATGCCAATAAGCCCATTGAGGTATAAAGCCCTCAATGTTTTGCTAGAGTGATTTCAAAGATCAGTATCTCACGTGGTTCAATCCATTCACAGTTGAATTCTTTTACAGTTATTTTTACAGCTGATATCATAGTATCAAATAGATGGCATAGCCAGGTCAGAGCCCACAGCCAAGCAGTGCTTCCTTGAGAGACCTGATTTTTCTACAGCAAATTGTCTTTACCTAGAACAGGGTTTTGCTGGAAGTAATAAATATAGAACAATAAATATAGTAAATTTTGCACAGTGTTTTTATCAGAAGGGACAGCAGTAATTATATTTACCACCTCCCTGTTGTATGTAGAGATTACTGAAGACCTGAGCCTTAGAAAGATGATTTGAAGGTCAATAGATATAGTTATAAGAATACTTAGGGCAATTGTCCTCTCATCTAGACAGACCCAGTCTGGAGAGAAGGGTTTTTAGAGGAGTAGAGCTAAGTAAATGTGAATTAATTACAAAAAGAAAGTATTTTGGAAAAGATGTTTCTTTTTGAACAGCTTTCCTTCATCTCTGTCGTGCGCTCTTTGGTCTTCATGTAAGCCTTTTTTTCTCTTTTCCTTTTGTTTCTGTGTGGAAAGGTTGTGCTCATAAATTCTAAAGCTTGTTTGATAATTTTTTTTAAACACTATCCTTAAAAACTGTTGATGACTGGTCACATTATTCAAGTGTATTTTTAATTTAAAAGCCAGAAACTTACAATTGTTGTTTAATCTATTCACAAACTACTTAGTTGTCATACTGACACTGGAAGTGATTTTTAGATCCAAACCTATGTCTGGCATTGTTTCCTTTCTTCTGACTTCCACATGAGTTTACTTTTAGGTGTTGATTTTAAAATGTAAGGATGATTCACAACAGAATGTTCCAGAAGCACAAAGGAATATGACTTTCACGTCATAACTCCGTCTTCAAATGAGAATTTCCTAGCAATTGGGGATTTTGGTTAATGTTCCTGACTGACAAAGCAGCATGTTTCTGTTCCTGCTGCGGTAGAAGTTCATAAGAACCCAGAGCATACATTACAGATTCAATATCTGCTCAGAGTTATCCCTAAGGATTATAAACCCTCTGGCATAGCAATTTTATAGTCATTAGATAAACAAAAGAAATAGCAGAGAACTAGTAGATATTACTCATAAAATAACTAATGTTAGAAATCCTGAGTAGTGTCAATTACCATTACAATCAGGGAGGCAAAACTGCTACAATGAAAGAAGAAAAAGGAAAATAGTAAGTAGACAAAATGTAGCTTTTTAGTGTCTCTTGGGATGAGGTCCATTTAGTTCTTAGCCAGTTATTAAAATTATTAACTTTGAAAGTTGTGGCAATTCAAGAAAAAATGTCTATACTCTCCAAAATGCAGATGAAGAGGAAATGGCATGCAGTCATGCTCTGCCCTCTGTTTTTGATCAAAATTCTGTGTGAATTTCACGTATATTTTATTCTGATGCTCTATTAGTTGCTTATGATAATTCACCACAGAAATGGGTAATTATAATATACAAAGAATTTTTTCTTTAGTGTGGTAGTGTTTGGTTTTAAGATACGTTTATAATTTTAGATTTCTAACAGACTAAAATAAGAGAGACTAGAATGGAAGAGAAACATATAAAATACTTTCTAAAATTAATTTTATTATATGCAGTCATTAAAGGGTAATTGTTACCAAACCCTGGCCTTGGAAATAAGCTCACAGATTACATCTTAATAGTACAGTAGGACAACTGTGTGCAATTCTGTTCTATAGTCAGAAATGTAATTTAAAAGGGATTAAGACTGGTGTGATATTCACTCAATGCAAGGAAAGCAAGGAAAAGCAGGCCAAAGGAAAGCACTTAACTGTTAACTTAAAACCCACACAGCAAGTTTCCACTAATACAGAGTGCTTCAGCGTATTCACATATTCACTATCAGGCAATAAAACATAGTCTATGCAACATATAAATCTTTAGTAGGGTCTGCCTTCCACTCACAAGGCGTTACTAAAACCTGACCTCCACTTCCATTAAAGATGCATTTCTACACCTGAGTATAATTAAGATTGGAATATAAAGATCTTTTTTCTCCTAAAAGCATTTTTAAGGAATAAATCTGACTGTTTTGTGGAATATACATTTCAGTATTTAAACTTGTATTTTATAATCTAATATAGTAAGCAAGCGTACTAGTATTATAGTAGGCAAGAATAAAAGTATTTAAAATTAAATCAAGATCATGGCTTTCCACCTTGTTTTTCTTCAGAGAATGAATAGATTAAGTGTGGAATATACTTCAAGGGATTCATTTGCCCTAGTTCAAGACAGGGTTATCAAGACTAAGACCATTTGCAACAAGCCTATGGCCTGTGTAATTGCCATCAAAAATGTGTTCCTGTATTTCTTGTCTTTCTAATGTTTGACCTCAGTTTGCTTCAACCCAGGAGATTTTAAAATTTTTGTCGTATTCATAGGCATCTCACAGCAAATGGGAATGAGACTATTCGCGAGGTAAGATGTCACGTAACACATGACAAACTAACAATAATTAAATAAGAAGAATTAGTTCAGGCTGCATCTGAAGTTATAAACATAGGCATTGTTGTGTGAAATAGATACCCTCTAAATTATCTAAATCTCAAATCTGAGAATCAACTCCCATTGAGGCAGAGTGCCATAGGGTTTGTTTTGGCTCTAGCACAGATTTGAGATGTACCCTCTAGTTTGCTTCTAGAGAGAAAGAAAACGTGGAATTGAAGTTTCTCATTGATTATAGTGATGAACTTGATATCTATTTTTAAAAATATCTTTGACAATCAAGTTACTTAGGTTTTCCAGACCTACCTGGTACAGTGAAATTCCATATGTTTCAGCACTCAGAAATACACCTAAATTCAGGGCACCTTAAAAAATTTAAGAATAAATAAAATTATTCTGATTAAGCACGTTTAGTGCATTCTTTTATCTTTGTCTTTGATTATTATTGTGTGCTACGTGTTAACCATCTCTATTACCTAAAATGGCTTTAGCATTTTCTCAACATTTTAAGTGACTGACATACTTTCATCATATGCCACAGGCTTGGAATAGCATACTTGATTTCAAGTTTTTAGGGATAAACACAAGTAATGATTACAAATTATAAAGCCACCATATGGCACCACGTTTATCTGCAACAGCAAAACAATATTTTATGTATAGTATGTCATTGTGGTTTGGCTTGAGACCTAGTTAAGCAATTGGTAAATGTGTCTCTTGGAACTAGTTCTTGGCCTTGAATGCAGATTACTTGCTTCACAAAATTAAGATTTCCTGCTGGGAAATTTGGTAGTTTCAAATGCATTTTGCCACCTTAATGGCTATCGACTTACACTCAGAGGAGAAGCAAAAGCATCCATGATCCAGTGTACTGTATATAATACACGGCAAGGGGTAAGCTTTGGAAGGCCATATACACCTCTGAAATTAGTGAATTTATGTGATTCAAAAGGCCAAAATTAGATGAACAGGAGATAAACTGCACTGGTGAACACTTTATTCTTTAGGAAATAAATTGCTAATTTTAGTAGAATTGATACTGAAGATTGCTATAATTCTAACTATTACTTCTGGATACTGCCATCAGATTTAAATGCACTGTAGTATGAATTCCAGAACAGGACCCAAAGATTTGATACTCCCTCTCGTATTATCTTTTACTCTGTGACTTCTGGTAAATCACTTATTCATCCAAAGGTATGAGAAAAAGTGTTATGATCTATGCCATGAGGTTTGAGGCAACTTACTAAACTTTACTAGCATGGAAAAGGAATAAAATGTAATATAAATGATGGTTTATAAATGTCTTCAGAAACACAGTTCTTTGAAGGAGGTGTTCTAAGATTCTCAATTTTTACCAATTTTATACTTTAACATTTGGATACGCCAGAGGTTGTAAAAATTGCTTCCGAAAGATTGGTTTGTTGTCTGTAAATATTTATTATTTCTGTTGTACGTTATGTAGTAGAGTTGTCAAACATTCATATGGTGGGAAGGGTATGGATTTCTGCTACATAAAACCTGTGGTTGTCCAAATGCACTCAAGAATGTTCTACTAGTTTGAATCTGTTAAAATCACTTTTTCTTTTGCTGTCCTGTTTTGGTAGTACCAATATGAGAACCTCTATTCACCACCACAATTGCTGACGGTATGAAATATAGCTTCCCAAAAAGCATACAATGGAGTATTTTGTTTCAGCATCTGTTACATGTCAGTGCAGAATTTCAGGGGTACAAGATTGTGTAATCTTTCCTTGCAGAAGACATCAGTCATGAAAAAGTGAGACAGAGTTAAGGCGTTAGCCTTTCTTGGCTTGCATTGCCTCTAATTCAGGCATGCATGACCCGCTGCCATCATTGTTGTACTTATGCCAGCTGGTTCTGATTACCAAGGAAAGCAGCTTTTCGTGCTGAACATACAACAATAAACCATTGTCATATGAACGGAGCACTTTTGCTTCTAAGGGGTATAAATATCCACATAATAAAAATAAGGTGACTCCAGCTTCACGTGTCACAGAGAACAAATAATAGCTCATCAAGCATACTACCAGTGGAACTTGGATATGGAAGGTACCCTTACCAGGATCAGCGACATTTTCTTCCCTGTTTTTGGGGTGGGGCATGGGAGGGGTAAAAGTTTTACAGTTCTTACTTTTCTCAAATGAACTAATTCCTAGAACAGACATTTTTGAATAGTTAAGGTGAAATTTTTGTCACACTATGTGTTCTTACCCTGTCCTGATGTCAGATACAATGAGTTATATTTCCCATCACCTCCTCACTGATTTTAAACCAAACACCATGAAAATCCTGGATTCCTAGCAAATAATAAACTCTTTTAATATTTCCATCAGGGAATAATAAAATCAAGTATGTATAAAAACATACCCTTTAGCATATGAAAGCATAGAAGCATGTGAACTTATACAATAATCAGTAGATACCTCATTTTGAGTACATTCACATATTGACACAACAACGGATGCCAAAGAAAACTCTCATGAAGCCTGGAACTCAATAAGACAGTGTAATAAAATCTAGGCTACAACTTCCTGATGTGGGGTCAAAATCATCATTTTCTGCTAGGAATTGCTCTGGAAGGGTCAAATCCCTAGAAAAGATGACTAGATACCTAAGGAAATAGTTCAAGTAAAAAGAAACTTCATTTGGCACATGGCATTTGGCATTTAGCACATGCAAGACATAGGTAGGGGCGTAAGTTTTCTAAACCTGAAAAGAAGGGGAAAATGTACAAAGATTTTGCAGTGTACTGAAAAAAACATTAACAATCCATTTTGTAAAGTGCATGTTCAGTTTCTCATATTTCTGTAGTATTTTTGGCTGCACAGATTTTTTGGCTGTTTTTATAGAATTCATAACTGAAACAAAGATTTATTAAATGTTTCAGAAAAGAAAAAAAAATCTGATTATTGTTAATGTGATACTGATCATTTATGTCAACATTACTGTAAAAATTGCAAAGTGATCCAGGATCTGCTCACAATTCTGACACCAATTGTTTCCACATAGCGAATTAATCCTATAAATTTATTGCCAAGATGAACACAACATAAGCTGGAGGAAGGCGTGAACGAAAGAAACTTAAAGCTCATTTGTGTATTCCCATGATTGCATGATATTCTCCCGGCTGAAAATTTCATCTGGAATTAGGTGGTCTGTAGGACTGGAGACACACCAGATGCGGGGCTCTTCTCTAACCTTTATCTGAAACTGCCAGACAAGAGTCCCAGAGCTCAGGAACTGATGTACAGTCCCTTAACCTAAGCTTCATTTCACACCTAAAGATCCTTTTGACTGTTTTGAGGTTCGCAGATTGCTGCGGCCAGGAGGAACCACCACAATGATCTTGCTGTTCCTGGAGGCCACATAGTTTTATTTGTGATTCCTATAACAACCCAAGGGTTTTATGTTTGAACTAGAGCATTTCAAAGACAGTACTGTTGATTGAGACTCAAAATGATATGAACTCATAGACAGAAGAGGAATCAAAGACTGAAAGACAGAGAGCTGTAACAGAGCCCTTGGTAACCTGTCCCAGTAGTGGTTTAATGGATTTCTTCTCTGCACCCTTTAAGAACAATATTTGACTCTTTTCCCACAGTAATTTGAATGTCCATGATAACAGTGTGCTACCAGTTACAGCACTTAGGTCCACTTTTTATAAACTTCCAGGATATTTTGCTCAGACCATCAGGTAGAGGCTTCTCAGGCAGAAAGCATGTTCCTCAAACTTATCAGGTAGATATTTAAAAGCAAAATTGTCATTAAATGCCTCATGACACAGGGGTAAACAGGGAAGAAGGAGCCGTAAAGTGTTATAGTTTCTTTTCCA
>VZRN01001715.1:0-12516 GCA_013397935.1 Dasyornis broadbenti
GTTGGATCCGGAGCCTCCCGGAATTCGAGTACTGCAACGTTTGAATCAAACTTTGCCGTTGTTTTTGAGCTGTTGATCAGTATTTGCCGCCGGACGGTCGGGAATAAACAATGGTATTGTGAGCCGTGTGCTCGGCTGATCTGTTGTTTTAAGGAAAAGGGAGGACAATCCCAAGAGCAATGGGGTGTCTGCGCCAGAGCCAGCAGGAGTGGAATCAGAAGTATCTGGGGGAAGGGAATTCCGGCAGTGCGAGGCTGGGACCACCGACTCACAGACCACGGATTCAAACAGACCCCGGCTCCAAAGGAGGGAAGAGCTGTGACTGATCAGGACATACCCAGCAAACAGGGGCTTGGACGATAATTAATGAGAAGCAAAAATTAATAAAGTTAGGTAATCAGCAATCAGTGAACGCTGATGCCCTTGTTTTTCAAAATGTATAAATAGTGCCAAAGTTATGATCAGCAGGGAGCCTTTTGTGGGAGCCCCCAGCTCCTGCTTTGGCCAACCGGAATAAAGATACAACAACAGGAATCGCCGGGCTCGGGTGGGAACTGGCGCTGCGCACCGGGAACGAACCCGCGGCCGGGACAGCGCGTCCAGAACGCGTCCCCAGCGGCGGCCGAGCGGCGTCACGACACGGGGCTGGGGACGGGAGGTCCCCGACCCGGCAGCTCCGGGGACTTGAAGCTGGAAATGCGTGAAGAGCTGGGGTTTTCATGCGGCAGCACCTTTTTTCCCTCATCCACACTCTGCAGGGTGCAGGGGATGTGGAAAGCCTCCAGCTCCTCACCACACATCCCGAACGATGAGGAGGTGATGCCATCCCGAGGCACCGGGAAAAATAGCAGAGGGTTTGACCAGAAAGAAGGAATGGGCAGCCGGGGCACCTGGGTGAGGAACCGGTGCTGGTTTCCGTGGCTGGCTGCTCCATCCGAGAGCCCTGGGGATCCCCCAGCACCTCCCGATCCCTGCGGAGCTGCCCGGTGCCCTTCAGGCAACACAGCTCCTCTTGCACTGGCCCTGGTGTCACTGCAATCCTCCAAACCCTCCACAGGTCTGTGAGATTGCAGGGCCCCTGACGACAGGTCCTGAGTCCAAGTTGCCCGGCTGTGGCCTGAGGTGTGACCTGGAGGGATTTTCCCTTTTTACCTTTGGCTTCCAATCCACAGGGCTGCTGTGGAGGCTACAGGGGATGTATTCCCAGGACTCATGGATGGAAGTTGCCCAGGGAAAGTGTCCAGGAGAGCATAGGCACAAGCAGGAGAGCTGGCTGGAGGCATTGGGGAGAGAATGGGCAGCACGAGGTGCCTCCCCATCCTACCTCTCCCTGCTTCCTCTCCCCCTGCCTCTCTGCCTTACCTGCTGTTGAAATCCCTTCTGGCTGCTCAGGATTGCCCTGGGAATGGGGAATCTCCCAGCGTTCACTGATTGCTGATTACCTAACTACAGTGTGCAGTCCTGTGCAATCCACAGCAAGTGCAATGGGTGGAGCGGTGCTGGGGGCACGTCAGACCCCTCCCCAAGGCCTTCCATCCTGCTCCTCGTGGGAATTCCCTGCCACCCACCATTTCCACTTCTGATTTACATGCAGCTGCTGCTCTCAAATGGGCTCCCTGGGATGGAAACCTCCGGCAGCATTTTGGAGTGGAGAAGCGTGTGCAGACCTGCTGGGATGGGCAGGCAAACGCCTGCTTCCCAAGGCTCAGCACCCGGCTCACCCGGAGCTGTGGGAGCCCTGGGCTGCATGCTGGCTCCCTCCCACTCCCTGTGGAGCAAAGCTGTTTCCAGGGCTCCTGCCTGGCCACAGGCACCAGAATCCAAGGCACATCTGGAGCCAGAGTCCAGCCTGAACATCAGGATGGCTGCTGATGGAGCAGGAGCAGAGCTCCTGGCTCACATCCATGGCTCAGCTGTGCCCACTGGGTCCCCTCTCCCTCCTGTCTGGGGCTGTGTCCCCTCGATGGGATGAAGGCTCTCATGAGGAGCAAGAGGCAGTGCAAAGAGCTTGGCAGAGCCCTGTACCCAAGCTGAGGAGCAAGAATGGGCATCAGGGCTCAGGAATCCAGCACAAGATCCCCCAGAGCTGCTGAATGTTTCCAGCAAGGTTGCAAAGCTGGCCAGGGAAGGGCTTGCCTGGGAAGCCAGGAGCAGTTTAGGAGCACAGGAACACAGGTGAAGGTGGTTCTGTCTCAGAGTGGAGAAGCAAAGAGGCACCTTTGGCCACCCCAGGAGACCTCTCACATCCTGGGATGGGACCATGCTCACATGGAAACTGCAGGAACTCAAGCCAAGCCTTCTCTGAGGATGTGGGAGGATTTGAGCAGCCAGGGTCTGTCTGGGAGATCAGGAGCAGGAGGAGCCCTGGGATTCAACAGAAGAATGTGTCTGTTGTCTGTTTTTTTCAGTTATAGGTTCTGGGTTGTGGCTAAATCCTGGCTGCAAAGTGCTGAGTCTGTTGTGAGAGCTGGGAGCAACCTGTGCCTGGGGAAATCCCATGGCACATCCCTGCTCCCTGGGCACTCTGTGCCCCTCGTGCTCACCAGCTCAGAAGTGAATTGCCCCAGGGGCAGATACAGGACTGGGGAGGGACCTGGGAGCCACAGGGAATGTATTCCCAGCAGGTTCCCTGGGACACTGGGGACAGACCCACAGCAGGAGCAGAGCCCCTTCCTACCTAAGTCACCTCCCCAGCATTGCTCCTGGGATGGGCTGAGGCTGACTGGCACCTGGGCTCCTGAGATCACACTTCCAGCACACTTCCACTGATTTTGGGAGTTCATCTGGAGACATGTGAACTCTCTTGCCAGTTTTTAGAGGGTGCTGAGCCAAAACACCTGTGAAACCAGCCCTGCTGGGGCTGATATCCTGCAGCAAGAGCCCTGCTGCTCCCAGGAGGTGGCAGAAGGTTGATGTGTTTTTAAGTGGGGACGTAATTAAAAGCCTGAATCAGCGCTCTCATTTTCCTGGGGAACCCGGTAGTGACATTTTTGGGAAGGGGTCAAGCAGCCGGGAGGACGGGAGCCATGTGGGAAGGCAGCCGGGTTGCTGGGCTGGTCCCAGTCCTGTGTCACAGGGCCCCAGGGAGGGTGACAGCCCTGCCCAGCCCTGCCCAGCAGCCACATGGCACTGTCCTGGTGGGGCAGCTGCAGTGAACCGTCCTTCCAGTGCTGCTGAGAGGCACCTCTGGGGCACAGAGGGATCGTGGCTTCATCCCAGCCCATCCCAACCTCATTGAGGCTGTGGGACACGATGGAGCGGGGAGGGGATGACCCAGGCTCGTGCTGGCATTGCTGTGGTCCTCCCTGCACAGCACCTGTAAGTCCAGGGAGGATTGCAAGGAATTCTCTGGGAGTTGGAGAGGGCAGGATCAGGAATGGGGTCTGTGCATTTCTCCAGAGGGGTCTCCAGGCTTATTCCCTATTGCACAAGAGCTGCTTTAGCCAAGCCACCCTGGACACCTGCCGGACTAGGCCACCTCCCTGCGCTGGGATGCTGCTGCCTACAGTCCCTGTCTGCTTTGGAAAAGGTCAGGTCCTCACCCCGCTGTGCTCCCCAGGCTGGGCCAGCCAGGCACGGCCAGGGTGGGACAGCTGGGCCACCGCCCACCTTTGAAATCCCCCACCTCAAATGGCCACGTTTGTTTTTGCAGCTTTTCCCGAGGGACACCCACTGCAGGGTGCTGGATCTAGCCATCCCTGCTCAGGCTGCAGCTCCGAGGTCACCCATGCCAAACATCCCCACACCCCCTTGGCTCCACCATGCAGAAATCTCCATCAGGCAGAAAATCCCAAGGAAAAGACTCAGGGAGCCGTCACTTCTTAGCAACTCTGTCCAAGGCCCTTCTCCCCTCTTTCCTCATCTGCCAGAAGTCTTGCAGTAAATCAGAGGATTTTCCCAGCACAGCACTCTGGCTGCCAGACTGAAGCGCTCCACTTGTGCTTTTGTCTCTCATTCCTCCTCTCCTCTTTGCTCCCCCGTGGCCTTTGCTGGGAAGTTCACCCCGGTTTTGTGGGGAACGCGTCAGCAGTGCTCTCCCAGAGCCCCATTCCCCACAGCTCCCCTCCCTGTGTGTGGGATTGCACTGCCGAGGCTGGGAAATGCAGGTGGGTGCTGAGTGCTCAGGATCTGACATGGCATTTCCAGGAACAGTGGTGGAATTGTCCAGTTTTGGCTTCAATTCCTGCGAGTTTTTCACCTCCTCTGGTTTTGAGGCATTTGGGGATCCTCCACGCCCGCCCTGGTGTTCCTGGTAGCCCTAGGGCTGGGCGAGGGGCTCGGCTCCCACCATCAGGATCGATGGCAGGCAGGGAGGGCTGAAGGTCCCCGAGGCTGTCCCGCAGCTTGGTAGGAAAATGAATGATTTGGGGAACAACTCCTGCCCCCTCCATGCAGCACCCAAGCAGAGTTTGCAGCTCCACAGCGGCAGATGCAGAGCACAGGTTCACAGCTCTCCTGGAGTCAGGACACAAACCAAGGGCTTGTGTCACCCCGGGACACCAAGGGACAGAGCAGTCTGTGCTTCAGCACCCCGTCCTGCATCCCTGTCCAGGGTCCTGGGTGCCCTGCAGGGACAGAGGGCACAAGGACAGGTGCTCTGGGCTCAGTCACAGCTTGAAACCGTCACCAAGTGCCCACCGTTCCTCCTCTGGGACTGCTGGGGGGATCTGCCCTGCTCGGAATCCTGCATCTTCCCGGGGTCTGCAGTAACCGGGCAAGGAGAAGCCGAGGGGCTGTCTGAGGTGACACCTGTGACAATCCCGGTGCCCCAGGCAGCCTGGCCCGCTGGGGAGCTGCTCCCGACGGGGAACATTCCTGCTCCATGCAGAGCCAATCGCTCGCAGTCTGAGGAGAGGGAATTTGCTTCCACATTTCCATGCTGGGAGGAAGGGAGTTCATCGGGAATAGTGCAGGTAGGAATCCTCACTGAGGGTGGCATCCTTACCCAGGAGCTGCTCCAGCCCTGCCGTGCATGAGGCATCCCAGGAAATATTTGCTCCTGGCTCACTGCATCGGGGGAAGTGCTCGGGTCAGCCCAGGCGAGGCCGTGGTCGTGCACTCCTTGCTCCAGAGGTTTGTCACTGGAGAGGGAAACCAAGGAGTCAGGAAGGGGCTCGATGCAGCTCAGGGGGCACCAGAGGAAAACCTGGGGCTCAACGCTCCCGTTCAGCTCAGCCCCTGCCATGGAGCTCCAAAAGCCAAGTGAAGCTCAAGGAGGAGAGGGAGGTTGGCTGCAGCAGCTCCTCTGGAGCACAACAGCTTTGGAAAGCAAAAATTAACTGTGAGGGCTCCACCAGCTGCGCTCTGCCCTGACCAGGAGCTGTTCCCAACATCTGCTGGGGTTTGTGATGAGAGGGGACAAAGAAACCATGGCTGAAGCAAAACAATCGCTGGCCCAGGTTCTTCCCGTTCGAGGGACAGTAGGGAGACCTCTCTTGGCACTGCAGTTCTTTTCCATCCCTTGGGAAGGGCTCTGACCCGGCACTGCAGAACCCAGAGCAGCCCCAGGTCCTGTCCTGGGGTGGGGAACAGTTGGGCTGTCCCAGCTCCACCCCAGCAGAAGGCACTGTGCTCAGAACCGGGGAGGGTTTGGTCCTCCCATCCCAGGCACAGTTCATGTCCCACCTGGGGAGGTGGCCCTGGCCTTGGACACTTCTCCTCTGGCAGTGTCAGCTCACGCTGAATCTGACCCAGACCAGCTGAGGTGTCCACGGGTGGTACCAGAGCCCTCGGGGCCTCACCAGAATTTCTGGGGGAGCTGAAAAATGTGGAGCCCCCTGCCCTGCCCAGGGCCTTTTCCTCACTGCTGCTCTGCCATTGCAGTGAATCCCAGATGGAATCAGCCCAAGAACATCAGACACCTCAGGGGAGACACAACAGGAAACGATGGTCCTACAGCAAAGAAGGGAAAATCCACCCCAGGCTCCAAAATAGCTTCAGAGCCTTGGAAAGCTGGGAAGGTGGGAAATGAGAAGGATATGCAGGCAAGAAGGGTGTGCTGGACTTTCTGCTATTAAACAGAAAAGCAAAGCCAACCAGTCAGTGTTTCCATTTGCCTCAGTGTCCTGCTCATTAGGCTTGGTTTTTCATCCCAAACTGGGATGAAAATAGGACTTACTGTGAGATTTCTCACGTTTTTCCATTTAGAGAAAACTGATGAGACCCTTGGATACTGAGCTAGTTAAAAGCAAACCACTCCTGATGCTCTTCCTCAGAACAGGGGCTTCTGGATAGTGCCATGGTCCCATCGTGGTGCTTGTGCAGCACTTGTGGCTGCCAGGAGACCCCACAGATGGAACTGAGGAAGCCTGGACAGCATCAGGAGAGGGAATTAACTGTAGCCCTCTACATGGCACTTGTGGGGCTACTTCTGAGTTAACTGTGTGCGATTTTGGGGTCCCAAGTGCAAGAACATCACTGACAAAAGGGAGAGCAGAATTCCTCTCTGGGAGCTCCCAACAGCCTTTGGGTGGCAGGATCCAGTGGAAGGTGCCACCCCACCCGGAGATCTGAGCTGTGACTCGCTGGTGATGCGAGCGGCTGCTGAGAGCCACAGCCCCAGAGCAGAGTCTGCTCTTGAGACCAGCAAAGCAGCTGGATTTGTTCGCTTGACTCCTCCTAGGGAAAAGGGCTCAGGGCCAAGGAATCCCATCCTTCACGCTGGGCTGCGGCCGAGCTTGTCCTCATCATCCCAACAGCTCAGCCCTGTGTGTCCATAGCTGCTCTTTGGTGCCTCTGCTCACAGCAGCTCCTTCAGGCAAAGAATGGAGCATATTTTCATCCAGCCTTGCCGGGACGTCGTCCCCAGGACAGAAGAGGGGTTGAAACTGGCTTTTGTCTGTTTCCTTAATGCAGTCTCAGGCCACAAGACCCGGCAACACCCGACTCCAGGGGGCTGTCAGGCAGACAAGGAAAAGACAGAGACTCAACAAGGGAGGACAGTCAATACAGTCACATCCTCCCATCCTGCTCACACGTGGGATCTTCCTGCCCCCCTGCAGATCCCCATGTCCAGCTCAGGGCCGGTCACACTCTCTGGGAGGGCTGGCGTCACTCCACGGGGCAGCCGAGCCTGCACTGACCTTGGAGCTGGGCTTTGCTCCCTGGAGCTGCCTCCTGGCCTGGCCACAGCCAGTGCTGACCCTGCGAGGGTGGGATGGTCACTGCCCGGCCACGTCCCACAGGCTGAGCTCAGGTGCTGCCTGTGAGCCGAGACAGAGCCTGAATGCGCAGCTTACGGCAGGAACCGCTTCCAGCTGGGAAAAGGCTCTCTGCAGGTCTAGGGAGACAGGAAACATCTGCATTGTCACAGCTGGCGGGTGCTCTGCAAACACAGGATGCATCCATTCAGCAGCCAATTTCCTCCCAGGCCAGCACCAAGGCAGGCTGTGCTCAGGTGGGACAAGTGCGGCTCCACCAGCCCCGCTCCAGCTCCACCAGCCCCACTCCAGCTCCACCAGCCCCGCTCCAGCTCCACCAGCCCCNTCCACCAGTTCCTCTCCAGCTCCACCAGCCCCACTCCAGCTCCACCAGCCCCTCTCCAGTTCCACCAGCCCCGCTCCAGCTCCACCAGTTCCTCTCCAGCTCCATCAGCCCCTCTCCAGCTCCATCAGCCCTGCTTCAGCTCCATCAGCCCTTCTCCAGCTTCTCTCCAGCTCCACCAGCCCCGTTCCAGCTCCACCAGTCCCTCTCCAGCTCCACCAGTCCCTCTCCAGCTCCACCAGTTCCTCTCCAGCTCCACCAGCCCCACTCCAGCTCCACCAGCTCCGGTCTGGTATCTCACCCTGGAGCCACAAACCTCCAGCCAGGGTCCAGCAGAGGAGCAGCCCCGTGCTGGGGCCAGCAGCCCGATGTGCCACCACAGAGCTCAGGGTGCTCCCTGTGCCCTGGCACACCCGAAATGGGAATCTGCAGCTGATTTCTTCCATGGGGGATGTGGTTGATGATGGAGAAATGGACAGAGGTCCCCACTCTGGCTCCCACGTGGCCAGTGGGCAGAGGCCTCATTGTTGGTGTCCCACAGCACTGAGAGCCCTGCCCAGGCTGTTTTGTGCCACATAAGTCACAGCAGAGGCTGCTACAACCCACCCTGCACCTGAAATGATGCATCACAAAAGGCTTTGCACTTGTTTTCTTCCTTGGACTTGCTGTTAGTGTGCAAGGAGCAGAAAATTATTCCACCACCGTGCACCATCCCAGTTGCAGCAAATGTCCCTTTTGCCCCCAAAGACTGGTCCTGCTGTCTTTAATGCCATCTGGGAGCCCATCAGACAGGGACGTTTGCTTGTGGAAACTCCATGGCAAAGGGGAGATGGGATAAGGGAGGTGAACAGCAAAGTTTTGCTGAACATGCTTCAAACCCTGCTTTCACCCTGCGAGCTCCAGGAAATGGTTAAAAGACCTTTTGAAGGGATTGCTCATCTCACAACAAAGCAAAGCTGATGTCTGAGTCAGGCACGAGCCAAGCAGGCCGGCTGCCCCCCTGCCATGGTGGGACCAGCACTTTGCACCCTCTGGGCTTCCCCAGCACAGCTCAGGGCGCTCCCTCTCAGCCATCCCTGAGGATGTCCTGAACTGGAGCTGCCCATTCCGGATGCTCTGCCCACAGAGGAGAACTGGAGCGTGGGGGGCTGCGTGGCACGTGCAGTTCATTCACCCTCTCCAGAGCTAAATGGAGGCCTCTCAGTGCTCAACTAAATTAACCTTGAAAAATTCATTTCACAAATGACTGCAGCAATTAGCTGCTTTTAATGAGCTGCTTCACTCAGGCTGATGTCTAAAGGTCCTGGAGGAAATCAGTATCTGCTGCTCATGCCCCTGACAGCCAAAGGCTGATAGGAACTGGCAGCCCCTTCCCACCTGCTTCCCAGGGAGGAATTCCCACATTCGTGGCTCCAGTTTTCTGCACACAGGTTTATGAGCCCAACTGCTTCAGTGAAGGCTCCTGAGCCCAAAGCTTTGCTGCTGCGCTGATTGTCAGGGAGGAGGAACGACAGTGATTTTCTATCAGTTGGTGGGGAAGGACAAAGCATAACAGCATTTTTTGTGTCAAATCCACAGGGAAAGAGCAAAGGAATGGGGCTGGAGCTGCAGCCTGGTGCAGGGATGTGCAGCAGCTGCCTGGCTCTGCTGCAATGCTGACCACGATTGAGGGGAAAACAGCACTCAAACCCTGGCCCAGCCCTGCAGGACCCAGTGCTGGGACATCCCAAGGGAATTGCCCAGGGAAGGGCAGTGAAGCCTGGTGGGCTGGGATAAGGCTGGTTCAGAGCAGGATCCCTGCCCAGCCCAGCTCTCTTGGCCCTCAGCTCCTGCTGAGCTGGATCAGCTTCCGTGGGACACCATCCCGCCCTGTCCTGGGGCTCTGCCCTGCTGGGAGCTCCCTCTGACCCCCCAGCTGAGCCTGTGGTGCTGAAAGGAAGCAGCAGCCTTCTCCTGGGGCTGTGGGGGGACAGCAGGCACTGCTGGCTCCCCATGGAGCCCTGCAGACACATCCACCCCCTCCCTGCCGTGTTCCCACCCCGCTGTGTCTGCCCAGAGCGATGCAAAGCACCTGCTCCCAGCAGGGACCTGCAGTGGGTTGGGACTGCAGGGGATGCCAGGCTGGCCCAGCTGGGACATCCCATCAGAGGGAGGAGTGACATTCCTCCTTCCTGGGAGCAGCCCAGCCACAGCATCCGCTGCCTTCAGGGAATTCTTGAGTCCAGGCAGCCCCTGGCCCTGCTCAGCTGCAGAGCAGCTTCAGCAGATCCTGGAGCAGATGTTTGGCTCATCTGCCCCTGCTTGGGGCTGCAGCTTCCACACTGCACTTCCCTGCTCCATCCCTGCTTCCCATCCCGGCCCCAGGATGTCCGCCTGGAGGGAGCTGTGATTTCCCACTGCTTGGAATCAAATCCCTTCCCCAGCCATAGCTCAGCCACAGGGGCTCCTGCCCTGCCTGGGTGCTGTGTTTTGCAGTGATGTTCAGCTGTCAGCCCCTGACCTGTGGCTGCAAGATTTGCTGTCCCAGAATCCCAACATGAACCCAAACCTGGCATTTCACTGTTTGCTGGCCCAGGATGGACCAAAGTGACTTCTACAGATGCCTCTGATTCTTTCCCTGAGTCTCCCTTCTCGCTGTGGCCTAAAGCAAACACTACTAAATCCAATGTGGATTTTTTCAAGTGTAACCTCCTCTTGTGAATGACCTGGACTCAGCACAAAGGCTCTCAATATTCTGTTTAAAAGCTGTAACCCCATAAAACATCTCATATAACAAAACCTCAAAACAGTTTAGTATTTACTCATTAACCACTGGAAGAACACCAATGTTTTATTTTATTTCCTTTCCCCAGTGCAGTTTGCTCAGCTCCGAGAGCTCCCTGCCCTGAGCTCACAGCTGAGATGGTCCCTGTGGAACACTGGACACCCAGCAATTCTGCCAGGCATTCCACGAGCAGTGGCACTGCACGTGGCTGTGGTATTCTGACAAATCTTTTCCCATTGCGACATCCCTGGCAGTGTCCATCCACAGGCATCACCACAGGAGCAGCAGAGGAAAAAACACCAAGTGTCAGGGACAGCTTCTTTCCAAAATCCCCATGTAGCTGTCACCTGTGCATTTCAGAGCAGTGCCATCCAAATCAGATCCCTCCGGCACGGGACAGACCTGGATGGAACTGAGCCTTGGAATCTGCTGCAGTGTCCAATTTTTGTGCCAGAAGTGTCAGGGAAACGAGGAAAGCTGTGGCAGGATGTTGTAGGGTTTTGCTGTGATTCAGTGAGAGCTGCATGAAAAAAATGTATGCAACAATTCGAAATGTCCCAAGCCAGAATCCAATCCGGTTGTTTTCCCAAAGCTTTGTCATTTCCTGGGCAGTATCATTAAAGAAGGATTAAAGTGTTCCAAACCCCCTCCAAATGGGGTAGATTTTGCAATCCACCCCAGAGCTCTTTCTAAGTATTGCACGTGCTTGGCAGGCAGAGTGCTCTGGGAAAGCACAAATCCTGCCAGCTCTGGCATTTTCTGCTCTGAACTCCTTTTCAGGAGCTGCTTGCCCACGGCACCACTTCCCAGCACATTCCCTTTGGATGGTGTGGCCTCAGGTGCTCAGGGTGGCTGGACCCACAGGGATGGGAAAGCCGTGGAGGCTGGAGAACCACACTGGAAAACAGCTGCAATCCCTGGAAACATCCCGGCTCCTGTGCCCGGATAGACCTGCAGGTCTCCTGTTCTGCCCTCAGCTCCTCCTGGACTGGAAATGAGTCCGGATCCAGGCTTGGCTCAGCACAACTTCCCTGCAGTTGGACGTGCCCTGAGCCCAGCTTGGTCCCAGACGGGTGGGGACCCTCTGGTGACCCCACTGAGGTCACACATGGGGGTGGCTCCTCAAAACCAACCCCGTCCCAACATCCCCGAGCCGGACCCAAGCTCAGGGCTCTTCCCCAGGCCAGGCTGCTCCTGCCAGCTGCAAATTCCCTGCTGGAGGGAGTTCCCTGCTCTCCTGGGGTGCAGCAGAGTGTGGGACCCACACGTCCCACCCCACAGGTCCCACCCTGAGGTCTGCAGTCCCACCCACAGCCCTGCTGAACCCAAGAGCTCCATCCCTGCCTGCAGCCCTCCTGTCCTGCATTTAGGATCAGGCTCCCACCTCAAATAACCTCTGAGACATGAATTTTTTTCTTTTTCTTGGGGCATTTTTTCAATGTCTGGCAGTGGGGCTGAGCTCACATGGATGACTTTCTCTCGATGGCAGCCTGAATGTGGGTCTGGTCTCTCCTTTCCCAGATTTTCTTGCAGGAATAAACCATTTTTGACATTTTAATGTCTCTGTTGAGGCTGGTAGGAAGTGGTCAGCATATTCCAGCTGACTCGAGGCAGCAGACAGGCAGGCAGGGAAACAGAACAGTTTAAGCCTCTGCAATAAAAATGTTCTTGCAAACGTTTACAAAGCAATTTTCCTTTTTTTCTGGATTTTGTCTTTTCCTGTCATAAAAAAATTTCAATTTGTACTCTTTTCCACAATAAATATAGATTTACTAATGATTCAGGCTCTGAGCTGATTTCTGGTCTGGGTGGTCTCTCACTCAGGCAGCAGAGACTCACTGTTCTAGTCTGGATGCTCCAGATATGAACACAAGGGAATTGGTCCCAGGATTATCCAAATACACCCACCCCAAGCCTCCTGGCATCCCGGATGTCCATGAGACCTCTTGTTCTCCCCGGGTCAGCAGCTCCATGATGTGCCCATCCCTCTTCACTACGGGTCCCAGGCTGCCTTTCCAGGGGTCACCCCCGGCAGGTGGGGCCCCGGCCGTGTGACAGCTCCCACAGCCACTGCTGGCAGCAGGGAGGTCACGCCAGGAGAGCAGTGACCCCCTGATCCGTCCCTGGGGGACCTGCAGGGGGCAGGTCTGGAGGAAGGGAAGGCTCTCGAATGAGCTGCCGTAAAGTCTGACACCACAGAGCCCCCTGCAAAGAGGCTGGGATGGGATGGGATGGGATGGGATGGGATGGGATGGGATGGGATGGGATGG
>VZRN01001715.1:12918-41491 GCA_013397935.1 Dasyornis broadbenti
GAGGAGAGGAGAGGAGAGGAGAGGAGAGGAGAGGAGAGGAGAGGGGCCAAATGGTTTTGGGTGCCTGCATGGCCCCAGTTGGGTTATTTATAAGGGCTGAGGTCAGGATCAAACACCCTCATTTCTGCTGCATGTGCACACGGCTCCAGGGCTCCAGGACTCTGAGGTCAACCTCCAAATACAGCCTAGTCCCTGGGCCACGAAGCCACCCCCAGCCTGGGATTGCCCCCTCCTGCTCCAGCCCAAAGGGGCCTTGGAGATGGCGTGGGATTAGAGCAGCTCCTGGGCAGTGGGGCAGGAGCGGCTCCAGCACTGGGATCACAGTCCTGCCCAGAGGCATGGAAATTCCATTCCCCAGATGCTTTTATCCATGGTTCCCTTCCTGGAGGAGAGCACAGGAGATCCACATCCCTTTGATCCACTTGGGCCTTGGCCGTTTGTCCGTCTCCTCCCTGTGGGAAGGGGCTCGCTGCCCTCCTCCAGGCATGGAGGCTTCAGGGGGCTGCCCCAGCTTCCCCCAGCACCAGCACAGCTCCGGGCAGATCCCTTGGTGAATTCCAAGCACCCTGGGCAGCGAGACTCCCAGTTCCCACCCTCCCAGCCATTTGCTGTGCCCAGGAAAAGGCAGGTGTGGGTGAGATGAAGCAGAACCAAAGCATTGCATTAATGCTGCTGACACTTATCAAGGGCTTGCACAGCCCGGCCAGCAAACATCACCAGGGATCTGTGGGAAAAATGGGATCCACATGGCAATTCACACTCCAACTGCTGCCTTATCTCCTGCAAGCGTTATCTCATGCAAGCTGGAGCTGGAGCTATTTGCCTTTCAACCCAGTAAAAATGCGTCAGTTTTATATTTATATATTAGGCCACAATCCCATGGGAAATTAATTTGCCCAACAGCAGAAATTCTGTCATCGCAAGCATCAGTCAGTCTGGGAATGGGGATCTCCAGACCGGGCCCTGAAATCAGGGAAATGGCTTAAAATAATAACCATGGGAGGATGTGGGAGACTGAGCAAATTACAACAGCTCCTTCCTGACTGCAAATGTATTTTGGGGCATTTCGTGGCTGAGACATAAATGCAGAGCCAGGGGCTAGGCTTGGCCCCCATCTTGGTGGGATCCCCATGGGAGGAATGGTCTGAGCCCTAACAAGCCCCGGGATGGGCAGGGATGGTCCCTGTTCTGCCCCTGTTCCTGTCCCTGGATGGGCTGAATCTCCTGGAGACACTGGGCAGGGGCCATGGCTCCTGGGCATCAGCCCATCCCCACCACCTGTGCCATGGCAGCTCTGGGTGCCTGCAGTGCCCAGGGAGCCTCGTCCCACCCTTGCCTGGAGCTCCCAGCACATTCCAGCTGTTTCTGGGAGAACAGAGGGATCATCTGGCCCCACTGGGAGCAGCTGGTGGAGGGCTCAGAGCCCCCCTTCCCTTTGGGGGCAGCTCGCCTGTGGCCCTATCACCGCCTTTCTCCGCTTCCCAGCTTTGCAAATAAATTGCACTTCTTCCTTCAAATCCACGGGCTTCCTTTAAGCCTAAAATGCTCCTGGGAGCTCTTATCCTCCCCTCCCTGCTCTGGCCATGAGAAGCACACAGGCTGGGCTTGGCCCCTACCACCTCTCCAGTTAATAACACACCCGAACCCTCGAGGTCCCGTGAATAAATCCTGTTTTCTCACGGAGACACTCCCACCATTGAAAGCACCCAGGCTGGGCTGGCACAATCCTGATTTACAGCCAAAAGCACCAAGGCCACGCCAGCCTCTTCTCCAATTTGTTTTTTTTTTTTTTTTTCTTTTGGAAGAGCAAACCCATTCCGGGCACTGAGGGGGATTGATGCAGAGGGAGCCGGGATGGGCTGATGCTCCTCCAGATACTGGGGCTCTGTGGGACCCCTGAGCTGCAGTTTCACACGGTAAATGGAGCCTGGCAGGAGCACGAGGCCCGAGCAATGTTGGGAAGCTCAATCCCGAGCGGCTCCAAGGCTGACGTCAGGGCAGCCCTGGATCTGGCTCCCTCACCACATACCTAATTTTCCCATATAAGGCCAAGGAGAGCAATAACTCTCCTGGCAAGCAGATCAATAAAAACAGATGGTGGGCTCACAATTAGAGATTAAGCACATACCAATCCAGAACAAATAGGCCATAAATCTTACGTGAAGGAGGGTATTTATAGTTTAGATCACATTCCTTAATTAATTCAAAATGGCCCAGAAAAGAAAATAATACAAAACTGCTCTTTTTCTGCTTTGTTCCCGCCTTGCTTTTGCAAAGCTGCATTCCTTGGGGGGTGCAGGGGCAGCCACAGGACAGTGCAGGCAACGCGGTGAGGGAGGTGAGGAATAGGAGGAGAAGTGGGGTGAGCAGCCTGGGGCTGAGGGGGTGCAGGGAGAGGGATGGGGCACAGCTGAGCCTGGATTTGTCTGCACACTGCTGGGGTGTTGGTTTGCACCCCCAACAGCCCATCACCAGCGTCCCCAGGGTGGGTGGGACGGGACAAGGGAGCCCTGGGATGAAGGGAAGGGGTTCCCACATGTGACACACAGCACAAGTCTCGCCAGCGGGGCATTGGGCCTGTAGAGCCATGGCCAAACATGTCCTTCATGCAGCAATTACTGCACTAAATTGACTTTCTCTCTAAAATGATGAGGAGCCCCTCGCTCTTGGGGCACTGCCAGGCTGGAGGCAAATACAATATGGCAGAGAGAAAACAGCCACCAAAAGAGATTAATCGCATATCACCTCTGTGACTCCAGCCCAGACCTCTAGGATAGTCAGGAATTATTAATTTTAATGGGAACAAGGTACCTGAGACCTCTGGGCAGCCCAGACTCCAGGAAGCCCCATCCAACTGCAAACCTTGCTCTGAACTCCTGAACCTGTGTGGAAAAGGGAGAGGTTCCCTCTTCGTGAACACACAGAACTTGTCCACCTGACTGTGGGGAGAGCTGTACTGAGCAGAGGGTGGGATGGGCATGGGGGGAGTCCTGCTGCCCCGAGAGGGAAGTGTCCCCTCCCTGGCTCCTCCTGTGCCCCAGAGCATCTCCCAGTGGGTTCGCTTCCCCTGCAGCAGACTCTCCACACCTTTGCTGGCAGGGTTGGTCTTTTGCCAGGCTCGTGCTTGGACTTCCCTGGTGGATTGGGAAACTGAGAGCTGCGTCAGCTGTGTCTGGTCTGTTGTTGACCAGCGGTGATGGAAATCTGCATTATTTGCACGGAGTGACCCCGTTAGCACAGCCCAACCCAGGGACGTCACAAGGGCTCAATCCCAGAGGACAAAAGGGGCCTCTCCAGCTGGGCAGGTTGTACGGAGAGGATCCAAACTGCTCAGCCCTATTTGGAATCACAGAATTATTAAGGTAGGAAAAGACCTCAAAGATCACAAGCCCAACCTTTGACTGACCCCACCGTGCCACTAAACCAGGGCACAAAGTGCCACGTCCGCTTGTTTTTCAAACACTTCCAGGGATGTGACTCCACCACTTCCATGGGGAGCCTGATCCAGTGCTTGATCACTCTTTCAGCAAAGAAATTTTTCCTAAAATCCAACCTGAACGCTGCCCGGTGCAACCATTTCCCCTTGTCCTGTCACCGGTTTCCTGGGAGAAGAGTCTGACCCCCACCTTGCCACAAGCTCCTTTCAGGGAACTGAAAGAGTCCCTCAGCAGCCAGAGCTGGCTGGAAATCTCATCTTCCCCCTCCTCCCCTCTCTCCCTGTGCCAGGGCTGCAGGAGGGGCAGCGCCCATCCCCTGAGTGCCCGATTGCTTTGCAGGTTGCCCCGGCACAGCTCTCTTTGTTTCCCTGCCGCAGCTCTGCCTGCTGTGGTTTTGCGGGGCGCTCTGGGGTTTGTGTGCAGGCTCCGAAGCACGAGAAGCAGTCCCAGCTGTGATTCACCTCTCGGGACAGCGATCCCCAGGCATTCCCTGCCAGCATTCCCGGCCAGGCAGGGCTGATCAGCCCCGGGAGCAGCTCGCTCGCAGCCCTTATCGCAGCGATGTGTTGACAAGCAAGGCTTGTGCAATAAATCAGGGCTGCGGATCATGGGGCTGTGCCCCCCTGCACTCCCGGGCGTTCCAGGCGGCCCAGCCACAGTGCGGGGACATTCCAGGCATTCCAGAGGCGCAGGAGCGGCGGGGGCACCGCGGGCTGTGCCGCTCCGGGGACACCTTTCACTCCGCGCTGTGTCCCCGGGGCTGCGCAGTGAACACAGCCCGGGGAGCAGCCACAACATTCCAAAGCAGCCAAGGGGAAAGACCGGGATCTTTCCCAGGATGGTTCAATTGGGCAGCAAGGCGGGAACCCCTGCACCCCCATGTGTTGAGAGCACCTTCCGGGGCTTTCTTCCAGCAGAAAAAAAGCCCAGAATTGCCCAGGAGCAGAAACTATTGGCTGCTTTCAGGCCAGTCAACACCTGAGTGTCCCCAGCTGCCCCATCAGCTCCCCACAACTGCACTCATCTCTCTCTCACACACTCCCCCAGCAATAAAATGCACAGAAAATGCAACAAGAGATGCCTCCGTGTTTTTGTTGCATTGAAGTGGAAGCAAATTTCCCCTTAAGAAAACTTTTTGGGAAAAATGGTTTAACTTCTCTTTTGGGGGTCTTATAAAACATTTTACATTTTTACCCCAACACCTTTCCATGCCCTGAACCACATTGTCCTTATTTCCATTCTTCTATTCAGAGCAAAATACCTTAAAATAATAAGCTCCATTGAGATCTTTCCTGCAAAGCATTCACAAATGTTTAAGCTGCAGAGGAGATTCAATGACAAAAAGTCCGTGTGGCCTGGGAGCCAAAGCTGTCCCTGGCTGTGCTGGGTGCTGTGCTGGGTGCTGGGCTCTGCCCCAGGGAGCCTCTGCCAGAGGAAATAGAGCTGAATGTGGGGTATTTGTAAGAGAAAGGTGTCCGTGGTTTTGTAGGGTGTGACACGTGGCTGATCCCTGGATGCTCTCTGGGTGACAGCAGCATGGACTGAGGGATGACATCTTTGCGATCCCACTGCCATCCCAGCCCATCCTCCCGGCTGCGGGGGTGGGATGGCTGCGGACTGAGGAGCTGTGGAATTCCCTCCAGGCAGTGTTTGGCAATCCCCGGCGCTGGGGATGCAGACGAGGTGTGAAGCTTTGCAGTTCTGTCTCCGTCCACACCCCTGGACTGATCCAGGCTCTGGTGATGCCTCAGCTCTGGATCTGTTCCCTGTTCCCAGCCTCCCCCACAGAGTCCCCTGCGATGGCTTTCACTGAAGCAAACTCTGCTGAGGGAAATGCCACCCAGCCCATCTTCATCAGCCACGGTCCTCCTCCAGCCGTTTGGGCACCTGCTGTCCGCTCAGATCAAGCTCCCTGGGGAATTCTGGAATTCTGTGCTCTGGCTGAGAGGGGCAGAGAAACAGCCCTGCTCAGCCCATCTCCCCCATGCCCAGCCCAGCTCAGGGTTATTCCCAGGCTGTGCCAGCTCCAGGGACACCCAGCCAGCCAACACACAGGGATTAAACCCGAGCCCTCCAAATGAACCGTGGCAGCTGCTGGAGGAGGCAGCCACGGCCCGGAGCTGCCGTGGGGCTGGACACGCTCCCTGTGCTGCCCCGAGCTCAGCTCCGAGCAGACGGAGAGGAACACCAAACATGTCCCAATCCCCAGGATTTGTGACTCCTCCATGCTCAGCACTTGCTGGGGGTGGCTGTCCCCTTGCTCCTGGGGAGCAGAAGCTCCTATCTGGCTGCTTTCATCTGCTGTGAAATCAGTGCAGGAATTTTCCTCTAGCACTTACTCATCCTCCTCCTCCCTCCCGAAAAAAAAAAAAAAAAAGAAAAAAAAAAAGCTGTTTTGTCAGTAAATGTGATAAAAATCTCCCCTTCATGTAGATTCAAGGTGAAGTTAATCAAAATATTTACACAATCCTCACAATGCTGCACTCGCCAGGCTTTTGTGGTGTCCTGATTGCAGCAGGTGCCCCTCGAGCAGCGCCTCAGCCCAGAGGAGCAAATCCCAAGCTGGTCTTTCCAGCCCTGGACTCCTCACATTGTCCCCATGGTGCTTCCCTAGGCCCATGGCCCCTGTCCCAGCCTGCCCTGCTGCCTGTGAGGAGCCGTGTGTGTCAGCAGCTGGAAGCCTTGAACATCCATGGAAGCGTTGCACATCCATGGGACTGGAGCTCCTGCTCATTGGGCTGGGCTGGCGCAATGAAAGGCAAAGCAGGTTAAAAGCTGCAGCTCTGCACAGCACTGAACAGGACAGAGCCGGATGGAGCTGGCGTGCTCTGTCCAGCGTGGGCACCACGGGGCTGAGGGGCCCATGGATCTGTGGATCTGCTCCTGCACATCCCCAAGCCAGGGGATCCCTCGCCCACCCTGCCCAGGATGTGTGGGTACCCTGCAGTGGCACCTGGCTGGGGGGTGTGGAACTGGGCAGTACCTGGGTGTCCCTCCCAGCTCTGCTCACACTGACAGGTGGGAGCGATGACAAAGCCACATCCTGCCTGGGGGGCTGGCAGGGAGCACTCCCTGTCCTGCTCAGGAGCAGTGAACCACAGCCACACCAACCCTGGGCTGCCAGGGAGTGCCCAAAGGACCTGCTTGTCCCCTCTGGGCCACCAGCCCTCCTGTGATCCTGCAGCTCCATCCGTCTCAGCTCATCCCAGCAGCTCCCTGTGCATCCCAGCTCATCCCACTGGACCCACAGCTGTCCATCCCACTTTGTCCTGCCCAAACATCCAGCACCTCCCATGGACTGTGTTTGTTCCTTCCTGGGTGAAATGCCTGACCTGCTCCCGTCCCCTCAGATTTGCAGAAGGGTTTGGTGATTTCCTAGGTCCCCCACCCAGAGAAGTGAGCAAGGGATGCCTCTTGCAGCACCTTCCAGATGGACATCACTGTCTGGTCACTGTCATGACCAGAGATTTTTCAGGAAGCTGTGGCAGATCCTGACTGAGATTGGAGCAGGACCCTGCTTTGCCTTGGCTGGCAGCTCACACACCTCACCCTGCCCACGACATTGGCTCTGACACCTCCTCAGCAGCTGGGAGCTGCCTGCACTGGCACCGCAGCTGATTTCACCACAGGGCTCCTCAGGTTGCACTCGTTTCTGGAGCTGTGGCAATGAAGATTAAATTCTATATTTCCCCTTTTCCCTACTTAACTACATCAGCACTGACGTGTGGCCCAGCCCTGCTTGGCCAGGTGAGCCACATCCACCCTCAATGCTTTGCATCCTCAGTAGCTGTGGTGGATCTGGGAGAGCTGTTTTAGAAAGCTGAGAATCAGGATCTAGAACAAGGTCATCTCTTTGTTTTGTTTTTGTTGTTTTTGTTTTGTCTTTTTTTTTTTTTTTCCGGGCACTATAAAGAAACCTGTGCTACTTTCCTCCTGGAGATAAGCTTTTCCTGAACCATTGTTCCAAGCTATTTTCCTTGATGTACTCTATTTTTGGCACAGGCAACAAGCCCAAATGTCCTTCCCTATCTCTGTGTCCACTGGAGTTCAGTTTAAAATATTTCTGGCATTCATCTTAAATTTTCCAGTGCTGAAGCAACACCATATATCCTCTAGACCGTATTTTTGTCTTATGAATCACCAAACTTTAGACAAGCCCCTACTGGGTACAAAGAGCCCCCGCTAAAGAGCCAGCAGTGCTGGGGCAGTGACCCAGCAGCTCCCCGAGCCTCCCCAGCAGTAGCTCTGGCACAGGTTTCCATCCTGCTGGAGTCTAGACGAGTGTTTCTGATCCAGCAGAGAGGTATTAGCTCAGCCTCTGGACTTTGCTCCCACACACTTTTATCAAATGCTCCGGCAGTGCATTTGGAACCACTAAATCTCCTCCTATTAACAGCCCATTTGCAGATGGAAAAGGTATTTCTGCAGCCTTGAGGGGGCAGTTTGTCAAGGAGGTTTCACTAACACTGGCTCTCTTGAATAAAGACATGAAATACTCACGCTGGTTTTTCCTTCCCTGGGGATGGAGATGCTCCAGCACCAGGCTGTGTTCTGGGCTCAGCCATGCCATGGGGTCTCACTGTCCAGCAGCTCCTGAAGGCATTTGCTGCCCTTTGCAGGAGAACAGCAGGGAACTGTCCATGGAGCAATTCCCCGTCGAGTTCAAGGTGATCCCGGATGCCACAGGCTGTCACACAGGGGGTCCGTGTGGCCCCTTTGTGCTGCCCCCTCCCCTGTTCCTTGGCAGCTCTGGTGTTGCCTCATCTCTCCTGGGGAGGAGACGCTCAGTGCCCTTTGTGGGCAGGCTGAGCTCACTCCTGAAGGGCTGAGCGGCCACACTGGGGACCCCCAACCCCGCTGGCATCACAGGGCCTGCTGCCAGACTCTCATCCTCCACCCCTTCTTGCATCAGCTTCCCCCTCAGACACATTATTTCCATCACAGGTGGTTTATTCTGTTGCCTTTGGTTTTGTGACTGAGCTCAGCCCAGCAGCTCTGGCTGTTGAAGGGGGGCTCAGACTCATGAAACCTCTTCCTTTACTCTTTCTGACATAAAACATTGCCCATGTAAAACAAAATGCCCAACACACCACAGTAAATCATAGAATCAAAGGCTGGTTTGGCTTGGATGGGGTCTTTAAAATCATCCAGTGCCACCCCTGCCATGGCAGGGACACCTTCCACTGTCCCAGGCTGCTCCAAGCCCCAGTGTCCAGCCTGGCCTTGGGCACTGCCAGGGATCCAGGGGCAGCCACAGCTTCTCTGGGCACCCTGTGCCAGGGCCTCCCCACCCTCACGGGGAGCAATTCCTTCCCAATATACCATCCATCCCTGCCTTCTGGCAGTGGGAAGCCATTCCCTGTGTCCTGTCCCTCCATCCCTTGTAAAAAGTCTTTCTCCATCTCTCTTGGAGTTCCCTCAGGTCCTGGAAAGCCACAATTAGATCACCCTGGAGCCCCAACTGCCCCAGCGTTTCCTCCCAGCAGAGCTGCTCCATCCCTCTGATCATCCTGGTGCCTCCTCTGGACTGGCTCCAGCAGCTCCATGGTTTTATTTTTCTGTGCCACCCTCGCTGCTGCTCACCACCCACTGGGAGTGAGGTCAGAGTATCCTGCAGGAGCTGCACGAGATTGCTCCTGTTTTTCCAAGCCTACCTGCCAGACCCTGCTAATGCACACAGCGTCAAAATACTTGGTGTGAGTCACCTCACCCAGAATTTTCCCCCTTGAAAGCAGTGGAAATATTCCTCCCCCATGTGCAGGATGTTGGGGCTGGGTGTGAGTGCAGAGTTGTGTCACCCCTGCACACCTCCACCCTTGTGTGGCTGTCTGGAGCCATGTCCTGCCTGCCTCTGCTCCTGGCCCTTCTGTGGGGACAGCCTGGGGCACCTCTGGGCTCTTCTGCTCTCCACAGGGAGCTGGGTATTTCCCTGGCCAGGGCAAGGGCTCTGCAAAGCCCTCTGCAGCTCATCCATCCAAAGGTGCTCCCACTGTCAGCCAGGTGAGTGCCACGGGCTGCAGGGGAAGGAGCAGGGAAAATAAACACAAGCTCCTGCCACGTCCCCGCTGCTGGGAGGATGTGGCCACTGAAGCCACCAAGGCCATCCTCACTGCCCCGGCTTCGAGCTGGGCCACCACCACTCCTGGGCCATCACATCAGGACATGGCCCTGGTCACCAGGTGACACAGCCACCACTCAGAAGGGACTTTGTGGGCCCCAGGCAGAACTTCCTTTGCCTCATCCTGAACATACCTGAAACAGGAGGCTGTCAAGGGATGGGGAGGGAGAGAAGAATTCCTGGGAAATCATGGATGAGGGTGGCTAGAAAATCACAAAACACAGGAAGATGACCAGGAGAAAGAGAGAATGAAGGCAAGGGATTTTGTGCACAGCTCTGTGGGCATCCTCTCCCGGCAAGGCCCAGGGTGAGGTAACGCCTGCCTTGGTGCTGCTCCAGCACCATGGGACCCCTCCCCAGCCCCAGCACCGCTGGGGTCACTGCACCCTGGAGCAGCATCACAGCAGCGTCACAGGGATGCTGGGCTGGACCATCCCTGTGTCCATCTCCAGGGCTGACCTGACCAGGGTGCTTCCACCAGGGTGCTGGAGAGGTGAGAGGGGGCTGAGAGCAGAGGGACAAAGAGAGCACTGTGCAAACCCCAGACATAAAGAGAAAAACACTTCCAGGAACCCACTTTCCCCACCCAAGGGTTGCTAATCTCATCCTGGCACAGCCTTCAGCCCCCAGTTCTGCCCAAGGAAGGCCCATCACATCCCACAATGTCTCTTTGTTCAGGAAGAGCTTCAGCTCCTAAAAGAAACGAGTTGGCTCCTTCTTCACGCGTTAAACTCAACAAGCTTGGACAAAGCAGCTCCAAGTTTGCCCGTGAGGGGATTCAGCAGGAGCTGGGATTCATCCTGTTCCTCCTGTCCCGTGCTGGCTGCTGGCCCCCAATGATGCCCCAGGTGCTCCTCAGCTCTGTGGTGGCTGCCCTGAAGCAGGGGCAGAGCCAGAGCCCTGCACAGGGATTTTATCCCTTCATCCCAAAGCTCTGTGCAAGCATCCAGCACCCTCCCAGGCACAGAAACACCTCTGCTGTTCTGGAGAAGAAGAAATGAGCCACAGGAAGCTGAAGTGACCTGTCCAAGCTCACACTGGAACAGGTCCAGGCAGACCTGCAATATGGGAATTATGGGGGCCCTCACTTTGTAGGTTGGAGATGAAATGTCAGGATTTTACCCCAATTCCCAAAGGCGTTCCCGTAACGGAGCAGTTCTAATGAGGCAGGCAGCAGCAATCCAATTGCTGTTCAAGCCAGAGAGTTCTCTGAAATCCCTGCCATTGCTTCCAGATATTTTTCTTGCTGATCCTGTACTTATTTCAGAGCTCCCAGGGTGCACCTGCAATGAGTGAAGTGCACTAATTACTAACATGAAACTGGTTGTGTTTAGGATCCCGAATTTATGCTGCAGGGCCCTTTCAAGTTAACTGTAACAGCCTCAATTAATTCTTTATTTGTGGAGAGTCAACCTGGTGGAAAGACAGGGGAGGAGGAGTTGGGACACTCGGGTTTGGTTCTTTGCTCTCACCTCTGTCACTGACCCTTGACACGACTTGGCAGAAGAAACCAGGCCTGGTGGAGGAGATACAAAGGAGATTTAGGAGATCTGCATCCAACTCCTGGCTTTTTTGCACATTCCCTGGGTCAAGTAAGGAGCCTCCTTAAACCCAAACCCTCACAGCAGCAGCTTTTCCAGCACTAGGGTGATCACAGAATCACAGAACCATTTGGCTGGAAAAGACCTCTGAGATCACCAAGTCCAAGCTGTGACCCATCACCACCTTGTCACCCAGACCGTGGCACCGATCCAGTCATTTCCTGAACACTCCAGGGATAACACATCTCTCTCATCAGTGATGAGGCCAATTCTCTGCCTTCCTGGCATTAGGACGAGTACATTTTGGCCATCCAGCACCGAGAGCCCATGGCTGCCTGAGGAGCCCTGCTGCCCTCTGGATGAGCATCCCATGTCCAGCCACAGCAGCAGAGCAGTGCTGGGCCACCAGAGGCCTTCCAGGGCTACCCCACAGGGGACAACGTGGATTGGGACCGGGACATTCCCAGGGATGTCAGTGCTGACAAGGTCTTGGGCCTGCCTGGTGGCACCACCACAGATCTGTGTGTGCACAGGAGCTCCCCCAGTCTCAGGCTGGGGCTCTGAGGAGCAGAGCAGCTCATCCCACATGAAAGCTGCTGCAAGCAAAACCAGAAAATACAGTTGTCTCGCCAGCAGCCAGCGAGGCAACAGCCAAACCAGCCAAGCTGGCTAGAAACCAGTCAGGCAGCCCTGCTCAGCCCAGTTAGGCTGGGCTGGGAGCGAGGCAACGGGCAGGTTTAGGAAACACTCATCAAGCTCCTTCTTGTGCCTCTGTTTGCACAGCCACAGGCGCCAGCTCCAGGCAGGGACGGTGGGTGACCCCTGGCTCCCAGCCCCGGCTGCAGCTCCTGCAGACAGGGGAAGTGCAGGTTTCTCCTGGGAGCTGCCTCTGCTCCAGGGGGTGGTGGCTGCAGGGCTCAGGGCTCAGGGCAGAGCGAGTTTGGCTGTAGGGCTGCAGGGTGAGGAACAGCAGGAACCCTCTGTGTGCGGGATGGGGACTGAGGGACACCTCACACCCTGCCTTGGTGCAGATGGGGTGAGCAGACCCCACTGCTCACTGGGTCTGCTCAAGCAACATTGGGCTGGGAGACCTCTTTCCATTTTGATCATCATCCAGTGATGGCCAAAAATGGACATCACCCATTTGGGATGGTCACTTGTCTCTGGTTCTTTGCTCCCTCAGCTCCTCTGAGCTGAATTCTGCAAGAGTGGAGAGCTCTCAGAGCTCTCTGGAGCTGCTCAGCCTGGACTGGAAATAGCCCAAGGGTTTGAAGAGCTCAGAGTCACCCCTAGAAATGGAGATGAGCTACTGGTCACCACCTCCTCCACTGCAAAGCTGAGGGTCCCAGGATGAAGGCAGGAGAAGCCAAACGGTGCCCAAAGGAAGGTGTGGCTCATCCTGGGGAGGGGGTGGCTCAGGGAACTCCTTGCCAATGTGGTGTCTGCAGAAGGCTGAGGTGGATTCCAGGAGACACTGAAAAAGTGCTTGAGAAAGAGATCTGGGGAGATTTGCTAAACAAACAAACCACACCAGGCTCAGAAAACCTTGCTCAACAGAAGAAGTTGGCAGGTGGGAAAGTACCTGGGGGACAACCTGTACCTGCTTCTACCCATCTTACTCTTCCCTGGTCACTTTTGCCCACTGTTCCCATTGGATTTCTCCTGAACCCCTCCATCAGTCATCAGATCTTCCTCCCCTCCCCAAAGGTGGTCTCCAGAAAGAGAAAGTGGTGTGGTGATGGGGGATGACAAAGAAAGGGAGGAGTTAAAAGATCAAACCACATAAACAGGGGACCTGGGGTGGGGAGACCCCAAGCTCAGCCACCCCCACCGTGCTCACCACTCTCAAAGGTAGAAAATGCAGCCAATACACCAAGTTTTAATATTTTATTTCCCATTCAGCAGAAAAGGAGTGAAAATGCCTCAGGTTTCAGCAAGAGAAATCCCTCCTCTCTCTGTTTCCCTTAGATCTGATACCCCACTGAGATGCTGGATCTCATCTCCTTTTCCAGCTCTAACCCTTCCCTCTCATGGTGATGGCACTGGATGCTTTTCCAGCTCTGTGCAGGGTCCCCCCACAACGCCCCTGATGCCCCTGGGGTTGGCAGGAGGGTGCAGGAGGCCAGGGACACACTGAGCACCTCGAGATGCTGAGCCACGAGGATCTCAAAGGCCCAGAGCAGGGACATGAGACATGAGCTGGGAGCCAGATGGCTCAGGACAGGTCCTGCTTCAGCTCCAGGGATTGTTTCATTTCTTGGTGAGTTTTTAACAAAAATCTGAAATCCAGAACATTTCCTGTTAAAAAACCCCCAACAAACAAAAAATACAAAGGAAAAAAACATTTGGGGACAAAACTATAATGGCAAAGCTTTCACTCTGCTCTGGGAATTGGAGACATGGCACAACTGAAGGGAAAATCCCTGATGGGGAGTCCAGGGCGAAGGGGGAAGATGAAAATACCCAAATCCAGGTGAAAATATTCCCATCCAGGGATCTTCACTTCTGTGGCCATGTCCACATCCTCCAGGTCAGTAAAGGTGGGCAGCTCCAAAGCCGGACTGGGGGAATGCTGGAGGGATCCACATTCCTCTGCATCCCCTTCCCACACAGCCCTGTGGCTGCCAGAGCTGGAAGGGCTGGAGAGCTGTTTTCAAGGACTGCAAGTAAAATCAGGCGTGAGCAGTCACCCATGGCTCTCCTGACAAGCGACTCACATTTCAGACTTGGCTGGGAACTGAGGCTCCTGGGAAGGAGAAGAGACCTCATGGCTGTAACGCAGGGCAGGGAGGGCTGAGCCACCAGGATGGAGGTGGAGGGATGGCACCAGAGGGACAGAGAATCACTGCCAGGCTGCTGGGAAATGTCCGCTCAGGGATATCCTGGGCAGGAGAGCCAGAGAACCCCTGGTTCACAGGGACCAGGGGGTTCCTGGGGGGAGACTCTGACCAGCAGCTGAGAGCCAGGGCCAGGCTGGAGCCAGCTCGGCCAGGTGACCCTCACGTCCCCACTGTGGGGTCCCATTGCAGAAGCTGAGCACACCTGGAGGTCCCAGCTGGGGAACAGGGCTGAGGGTCATGGGAGGACAAGCAGGAAATGGCTGGTGGCAGCTCCTGGCTGGTAGCAGCTCCTGGCTGGTGGCAGCTCCTGGCTGGTGGCCACCAGGAGAGCTCAGAGAAGGCTCAGCCTTCGGGTGTCCAAGACTCCCTCTCGCCAGGGTGGCCTCACTAAGCACAAAGATGCAAATAATCATCAGTTCAGAGTGAAAATTCATCATCTGCGCTTTCAGCTTCACCCGCTTCTCATTTCCTAACTGGTTTGTTTGTGCAAAGAGCATTTTGTGGGGAGAGGGGAGAGACCAACCCCTGCCAGTGCGGTGCCTCTGTGGGGACAAGCAGCGTTGTGGTTTCTCCTGGATGAGCTTGATGAGTTTGGTCAGTGGGGCACAGGATTGTCACAGCCACACCTGGGAGCTTGTTAGTCACGGGTGCTACATCCCAGGGAAGGCTTTTGGGGGCAGGAGAATGGACTGGGGACTGTGGGAGGCACCAAACACCTGGGCCTGGGCAAGAGCACCAGCTGGGCTGCTTTGGAGGCTGGGCTGAGGGGGATCTGGGCAAATCCTGGTCCGAGATGTCTCCCAGCCTACCCAGGGTCTCTACAAAGGCCTCGTGCAGGGCTGCCCACAGGTGACAGTGGCCATGGTGAGGGTGAGGCAGCAGCTCCACAGCCCACTCAACTCCCGGGATGGGTCCTGGATCAACACCTCCTCCTCTCCAGGAGATCCCCGGCCAGGATCATCCCTGGCTGAGCAGGTCAGGGGAGGCTGAGCTGCAGGCAGGGCGTGGGGGCTGCTCAGACTTGCTGAGTGCCATTCTCCGTCAGCAGCTCCTGCAAGGAAGCGATTCCAGGCGATGGGAAGTGATTCCAGGCGATGGGAAGCGATCGCAGGCGATAGGAAGCCGCTGAGCGAGCAGGGGCAGGGCACGGAGTGGGTTGTGCTGCTCTGACTCAGCCCTGGCCCCGATCCTGCTGATTTCCACCAGGCAGCCCAGTGGGGCAATTCCTCCTGGCACGGAGGAACGGCAGGACCACGCCGTCCCATCCCAGGGATGAAATCCAGGCTGGCTCCCATGCCAGTGGGGCAGCCTTTCCACCCCAGCACTGCCCAGACCACTCTGCATCCCCCATCCCCACAGGCACTGAGCCAGCCAGAGCCATCGGCCCTGCTTCTGCCTGGATTGGGGCTGGAGCTGACCCACACTAAAGCACACACAGGACCCCAGGATCACTGAGGTTGGAAAAGACCTCCAAGACCATCGAGTCCAAGCTGTGCCCAATCCCCATCCTGTCACCAGCCTGGAGCACTGAGTGCCACGTCCAGGCATTCCTTGGACACCTCCAGAGACCCACCACGTCCCTGAGGAGCCCCTTCCTATGCCTGGCCACCATTTCGGTGAAGGAATTCTCCCTGAGACGAATTTCACACATTTCCACAGTGGCTTTCAGGTTTCCACCCTTTACTCACCTGCTCTGCAGTTATTCCCAGGAAACAAAACAACTACAAACAGCAGAGACCAGATTTTCACCTGCCATAAAGCAACACCATCCCAAGCAGCCTCTGGAGGTGCCTCACACCCGCTCACTATGTGGCCCCCAGACCAGGATCTTTGTGAGCTCTGCACCACGGTTCAGCAATTTCAAAATGTTTAAGGGACTTCTTCAGTGCCAGGGAAGAAAGAGCTGATGGCTGGGAATCAGCCAGAGCTCCCTGGAGGTGTCAGCTGTTCCAGTGGGACCACTCGTGGCTGTGGGATGAGAGGTCAGAGTGCTGGGTGGGAGCTGGAGGAAGCTCGGATGTGCTCCAGGTCTGCATCCCACCAAGATGCACAACACGTGTGTGTGAGAGAGGGAGAGATTTCTGACTGGAGCCGCTCTTTTCAACACCAGATCTGGGCTATCAGATGGGTTTGAAGAGAAAGACAGAGCCGAGACTCTGGAGGCTGATACGGCATCAAACAAATGTGTAAGTTACATGCAAAAATGGTATCGAGCTGGAGTTATGGAGGGGCTCAAATAGCAGTAGTTTGGGATGAATAATTGTACAAGGTCATTGCTACTCACTTAAACCCAAATGTTACAAATCCAGGAAATTCGGATCTGAGGTTAAGCATCAGGGAATTTCAAGCATGTCAGGAATGCAGTGATCAGGCACAAAACACCTGTAGTGAAACCAGGGAAGGGAGAACTGAATCAGGTCTTTAAAAGTGGGTTCCATCCAATCCAGCCACAGTGGGTCAATCATTGCTCTGTGTCACTGTGGAGCAGGGACAGCACCTCCAGCAAAGCGCAGGAAAAGGGGGGGATGTAATTGTGAATTAACAAATCCATTTGCTCCCAGCTCCTGGCCTGGGTTGTGTGTGGTCGAGCCTGCCTACACATGTTCCTCCCCCTACACATCCAGCTTTGGGTTATTCCTGACCAGCAATGAGGATGTTTCGGAGAACCAGAGACTCAGGGGACTGAAAAAGAGAAAAAAATTAATTTTTGTGCCTATGAAGGCAAGGCTGAAAATGTGAACAACCAGTGTGAGTCGACAGAGAGCTGGGGATGGGTGCTCTGGACCCTGGAGTGGCTGTGGAGCCAGAGGGAGAAGCCTGCTGGGAGCAGGCCTGGCTCCAGACTGGCTCCATCCATGCCCTTTCCCATGCAGGTTCCAGCCAGGGATGCTGCCCATCTGGGGCACAAATGTTGCTGCTGCAGGGACACATTTGGTCACAGCAGCACTGCCAAAGTGGGGAGTGGGGCCCCGCAGCCTTTGCTGGGGAGACTGGAGAAGCTCACGGGGTTGGCTGGGAACAGGAGCTGGCAGCCACAGCCCTGGTGCTGATGGGGCACAGGGAATGTGCAGCCAGGCTTGTGCCAGCTCCAGGGACATGGGACAAGCCCCATGAGGGGGTGAGGGCATCGACTGGACTTGAGATAAGGAGCAGGAGAGATCACTCAGCAAGTACCATCATGGGCAAAACAGGCTCAAATGCGAGCTATTAACTGAATTCATTGCTAACAAAATCAGAGCAGGATAATGAGAAGTAAAACAAAACCTGTAGAACACCTCCCCCAGATGCCTCCATCCTTCCCAGCTGGCACAGCCATCAGGACTTCTGCCCTGTCTTTCGGGACAGCAGCTCCGCAGCATCCCGGGATGTGCCAGGGAAGGGCACAGGGACAGACACCTCCCCACTTCCAGCTGTCACCCGCTGTTTGCATCAGCCCCGCTGCCACCGGAGCGCCACGTGAAGCCTTGGGATTTGCAATTAATCCCCGGTGACAGTTCGCTCCCTGACGGAGGAGCGTTAACCCCTCCGGAGCCGCGGCTCCGCAGGTGGGTGGGCGCAGGAGGAGGAGGTCAGCAGAGCCGGCGTTAATCAGATCGGAATCCGGTTTAATTGCAGCTTGCCTGTGATCCTTGATGCCTCTTACCAAGTGATGGAAAATGACAAATATTTATCCCCTCTCTGGAAACAGCCTTTATCTTCCCACATTGTCATCAGGCTTTTCCAGCCCCGCTTCCAGGAGAGAAGAGTGTAAGCAGATACTATATAAGGGTAAAAGCTGGTTTGGGCAGCTGTCGGCTTTTGCATTCGCAGCATTCCTGGGAGGAGAGGCTGGGGGAGGAGGTGTGAGACACCGAGGTAGCTCACGGACACCCAGGTGCTGCTCCTGAGGTCCCCAGTGCCTGGGAGAAGCAGGTCCAGAGAACATGGGAACACAGCAGAGTGGACACCTTTAACGGGGCACAGGAATAAGGCGGGGATGGAGAACCTTCCTCGCTCACGTGTGATCCCTGAGTCAGGTGTGGGATAGCCTGCAGTTAACCCTGAGCTAGGAAAGCTTTCCTGGCTGTTGTGCAGAGATGTGGAGTGGTGAATTGTGCTGCTGTGCCACCCCCAGCCCTGCAGGGACACGCTGGGAGCACGTGGGCAGGCAGAGAAAAAAGCCTTTGGAAGCAGGGGCAGGGAAAAGTAAGGCAGGCAAAGTAGCTTCAGACACAGTGACACCGTGACCATGGCGGTGGCCTGGCCCTGGGCTGTGATGCAGGCCTGAGCCCTCACCAAAGAACCCGGGATTTCTCCCAGAGGAGCTGCAGAGCTGTGAAGGGATGCATTTGCAGCCTGTCCCTGCAGCCACAACGTGCCCTGGGGGTCCCTGGCGCCTCTTTAACCCCATCTCCCTGAGCCCTGTGATTGCCAGCACATCCCAGTGCCCGCGGTGCTGAGCCTGGAGCTCTGCTTTCGAGGCAGGGGCTGAGTGGGATCTCAGGCTGCTGCCTCTCCTCAGCTCTTCTGAAAAGCCATCTGGTTTCTCCCGAGCTCCAGGAGCTCAGGGGCAGAGGGGCCAAGCCCTGACCCCTCTGCAGGGGCCACACTCACCCTCCTCCTGCCACCTCTTGTGTGGGACATGGGTGGGTGCAGGGAGAGCTGCAGTGCTGCTGAATGAGGAGCTTGTGGGGCATTTGGTCAGGCTTGGCCACACCAATGCCACATCTGCACTTCAGACAGAGAGTGCTCAATGGATCCAGCTCGTGGGAGGCTGCTGGAAACTCCCTCTTTTGCAGCACTTTCAGCTGCCTCCTTTGGAAAGCCTGGGCTGGGAACACAGAGTGTGAAACCGTCTTCTGCTGAACAGGGCCTGCCCAGTTTGCGGCTACACCAAGCTTCAGAAAAGGGCTGTTTGCCCCCTCAAAAAAACAAAACAAAACAAACAAACCAAAACCACAGGAGGATTTGAAATCCTGACCCCCACAAGATGCCTCCAAGTAAGTGCTTTTTTAAATATGAGAAACAAATAAATTGCAGTCTGCCTCCCAGGCTTTGAGGGGTCTTTTGGCTGTGAGAGAGCCCATCAGCCTTTCCCTGTTTATGGCTCTGCTGCCGAGGGTTGTGATATTACCAGGAGTGGGATTGTCTCCCAGACATCCTGCAATATCTTCACTCCTGTCAAGCTCTGCCTTTCTCTCCTCCACAGCACTCAGGTCTGGCCAGGAGCCAGGGCCTCTTTAAACGTTACCAGAAGGCCTGGCAGGAATTCAGCCCTAACTCATTACAGGTCCTGCAGACGTTCGGCTGGGGGTGAAGATTGGCCTCTTTTGGGACCCTGACAGAGAATTTAAATTGAAACGGGAGGATGGAGGGGAAAGAGCCCTATGGAAAAATGAAATTCCTGACAAGGATGTGTGTATTAAACCCCCCACTGGCTGCATGTCCTGCTGTGAATCACGAGCTCTGTTCCCTGCAGCATGGGCTGACATCCTTGAAAATGCTTGGGAATTGCCTGGATGTGGTGGTGACACAGTTACCCCGAGCCTGCTCAGGGTAGGGGTTTTACACACCCTACAATAGTGACTTTGCTCCCTCCTGGGTATTTCCATGCCCCCAGAGCTGAGAGTGGCCCTTGGGTGCAGTGGCCCCAGTGTTTTTTGTCAGTGATTCCTCATTGCTTAGCTGCAGGGCTGGAATCAGGGGATTCCTTCACCTCCAAGCTCTGCTCGTTCCTTCTGTGCTGTTTCATCTCCTTTGGTGTTCTTTGCACCATGCAAACCCATCATTGCTCAGCACTATTCAAACACAGTCCCTGTATGAACACTCCCCCTCTATGCTAATTTCCACATGATTTAACATTGAAAAATCCCTTGATTCTCTGCCCTGCAGGCACAGCAGCACCTGCAGAGGCTGTGCCAGTGGAAAACAACACAGAAAAAGGGCATTTTATTCTTTCTAGAATCAGGTTTAGCTTCCACCCTGCTGGTGATTGAATAACAGCACACATATAAAATGACAGCTAAGAAATAATAAATAAATAATCCATGACAAAAGGCTGAGCTACCAAAAAGAGATTAATTTCAGCCTCTTTAAACCCCAGGGTGTAAATGCACGCAGAGGAAGGGAGTCTCCGTTAAATATTCAGCACCAGGATCCTGCAGCAGGGGTGGGAGAGGTCACAGTGGCTTCATCTGCAGATGACCTTAAATTCCTGTGCCAGATAGGCTCATTAAACTGGTGCCACGGGGCTGTGTGGGCTCTCTTCCATGGGGCTGTGGACGGGTTAAATGGAGGTGGTTGCAGCTGCTGCTGTGCTGATACAGAAATCCCTGCAGCAGGAACACACCTGGTTACCTCAACCCAGCGGGGTTCATCCCTGAGGAGCAGCAGACCTTCCTGCCGTGCCTTCCAGCCAAGGCAAAGACAACCAAGGTTCACATCCAGGATAATTAATAGCCTGTTTGTTTGTTTTACAAACAGCCCTTTCAGAGGCTCAGACCAATCTCATCCATCTTAAACAGGTGAAGAAGGGCACGAGTCCAATTAAAAACAAAATCATTGAATCATTTGCAAATCACCTTTATCTTCTTCATCCTAAAGCTCTACCAAGCGTGGCCTCCATGGTGCTCATCCCTCCTTGGTCTGAGCTGGGAGCAAGCATTGAGGAGTGTGTGTTGGTCTCTGGCTTCTCCATCCCGCTGACACGGGCTGTGCCTATGCCACACAGGGATTTGGGAATGCTGCCTGCACAGGAGCAGGCTGATAGCCATGGGAATGGGGCAATGCTCACAGGAACAGGGACATGATGATGGAAATGGGCTGATTTCCGAGGAACTGGGAGATGCCCATGGGAATAGGTTATGCTGCTGACAGGGGTGTGATGACCACGTTGGCTGCACCCTGATCCCAGGTGCTCTGCCCTTTCAGCCCTGATGTCACACTGTAGGAGCTGTACTCTGCATTCCTGACACCCATTTCTGCAGCACCCAAGAGCTCCAAGCTCTGGGCTGTGATTTTCTCTCACTCTTCCCGTGGCAGGATCTGAATTTTCCATCCCTAGAGCTCAATCCAGTGCCATTCGCAGGGTGGGAACAAGCTTTGGAGGTATTTTAGAAGTCACCCCATGGCTGAGCTATTCCTGCTGGGCTCGGTGGGGGAGTGCCCAGCCCCAGCCCTTTGCCAGTTCTGGATTACTCACGCTGGGAAGGGGAGACTGAAGCTTTCCCCACCCAGCCCAGGCAGCTGCTGCAGGTCCCCATCTGCCAGCTGGGCACACTCCAGCACATCACCACCCTTCCCATCAACAAAAGGCATTCAACCCTCACTTGGATGAGTTCCTGTGTCACCTGCTCGAGGTGACCCTGCCTTGGCAGGGGGGTTGGACTGGATGATCTCTAGTCCCTTTCAAATCCTGATGGTTCTGTGATCCTTTAGGGGCTGTGGCCTGGGGACAAGGTTCACCTGCACAGCACCGTGCCTGGGGGAGATCAGACTCTGCCAGCAGGATCCCAATGCTCAGGCCACAAACGGGGACACACCCCGACCCTAACAGGGACATGCAAGCTCCTTTTCCATTTGCCTTCCCTAGGGAAGCCCATGTGAGGTCGAGGCTGGGTTCTGCAGCACTGATGTGCTGTGCGGGCTGTGCCAGGGGTTAACTGCTCCTCACCCTGCTCATCCTCACCCGCCCCAGGCACTTTGTCCACTGGGATTGCTGGGATCGATCCCCCACCGTCCCTCCCCAGCCCAGGGACGAGGTTGGCATATGAGTTACAAACTCACCGACCAGCTGATAGCTGAGTATTGGCTTGTTAATTAATCCAGCAGGGTTCAGTCAATCATTAAATTGGATTCAATGAGATTGAATAAGATTGAATGAGACGGTGGCTGTGGGCTGCCATCCCAGGGTGAGCCCGACTGCCAAGGGAACTCCCTGTTCCCCCCACAGAGCCGGAGTGCTGTGATAGGGATGGGAGCAGGAACGCTGACTGCTCCCCCTCCTCCAGCAGGGACATTCCCCAGCGAGAGTTTATCTTCCAGCTCGCAGGCACTGCATGCAGCTGCTGGCTTTCCAGGGGAGAGGGTTTCTCCAGCTGGTGTCTACCAGGCCCAACCCTCCTGCTTTCAAGGCAAAGATGAATAACCATGGAGGAGATTTGTGAAGACCAGTGGGTTCCTTTGAATGGAATACGATGAAACAAACTGTGTGTGACAAATTGATAAGAGGAGACCACCCTCCTCCCTCTGAGGCACCGTTATCACACCCCTGCACAGAAATGACCTGGATCAGGACAGCGATCCTTCGTGTCTGTGAGACCAAGAAATGCAGTGATACTATGAAGGGAAAGGCTGACCTGAAGCAGAAGGCACGTCCTACAGCCACTGTGCCTGTCACAGTCTCTGCTGGGCACAGGAGGGTGACAGCAGCTGGGACAGGCTCCTCTGCCCAGCCTCTGAGCTGTCCTGAGCCGGGAGTGACTGGGAGCTCGAGGCAGGGAATAGGCCCAGCCTGGACCGTTCCACAGAAGAAGCTGCATTTTGCACCCTGGGATGGTGAAAATCTCCAGGCAAGAACCTCAAGGCCAACCTTGCAGGCAGTAAAGCCCCGGAGCAGTGGCTGAACAGTGGTGCTGGAGCTGCTGAGCAGGGGTGGCTCCCTGAGCTGCTCCCACAGACTCCTGCCTGGTGCTCGGGTGCGCTGCCGGTCAGCTGGCCGTGCTCCCGCTGGCTCCGGGGGGCACAGTGAGCTCTCCAAAGCCCAGGCAGGAGCTGTGGTGCCAGGCTGCAGCTATAAAAAGCCCCGCAATTGCCTTCCAAGATGGTGATTCAATAACAAAATGCAAAAGTAATATTAAAGCTGCCTGCTGTGCCAACTGCTGGCTGTCTGCAGCAATAAAAATGCTGTAAATCAGCTCCAATTAAAGACTGCAGAGTCTAACAGGAGGCTCCAAGTGAAGCTGGGAAAACCCCAAGTACACTGGAATTGCCTGGGCAAACCCTGCAAGCTATCACTCGCCACTTGCAGGGCACTGGGGCTGGTCAGAGGCACAGGGCTGAGGGCTGGCACTGCAAATGCACACTTTTGAACTGTGAGGGGGTTGTACAAAGTTAGGGGAGCTGGCAGTACCTGTGCCCCATGTCCAAACACGAGGCAGAGCTTGGAAATGCTTTCCTGTGGTTTTTTTAGGCAGACACAGGCTCTTGTGGTCAGGTCTGAAGGAGCTGAAGTTGCTGCTGGCCCTGGACCTGCTGGGGGTGTGGTGATACCTGCTGGTGCACTGGACAATGTCCGTGCCTTCCTCAGGTGGGCCCTGAGAGCTCACACCTTCTCCCAAGGCAGAGAGACATCCCAAATGCATTATTTGTCTCTAAAAATGGGGCCCACGCTCCCCAGGCACCCCAGCAGCCATCAGCTATCCACTTCTGGTGGAAAGTTCTCCTCTGGGGTCTGTTGGATGCTGTCCTCACTCAGTTCTTGGGTGTTTGCTCCTCAGAGGGGGCTCTGAAGGGTTTTCCTCCTTCATGGCACTTTTGGGCACTGGAAGAGCCTCGGAGGGCAGGTGGGAGGTGGAGCTGGGACGTGCAGGGAGAGGCTTGGTTGGCAGTGTGGGTCCCATCCTGTCCCAGCAGTATGGCCCAAGGGCTGAGGGACAGCTGGGACAGCCCTGGCCTGGGTGTCCCCTCATTGCTCAGCATCCCATGCCCCTGGCATAGCATGGCCCCACTCCTGCAGAGTGGGCCTTGTCTTTTCTCCTTGTCCGCAGGACATGGCTAGGCCTTCCATCAAGGACCCTGACAGGAACTTTTCTTCTTTATTAATCCCTTGACTGGGTAAAAAATGGATGGTTTAGTTAAGTTTAGTTTAGTTAAGTTTAGTTTCCTCCACAAAGGAATGATTGGTCTCAAATGGAGGTTCTAGCTCAAGAGGAAAGATTTGGTCCCTTCAGTCCAGCCAAGGGCCACTGCAGGGTGGTGAGAAACCCTGGGCCACGCAGGGGGCTCGTGTGCCTTGGCATCACTTTTGCATTTGTATAGAACAAATGCTGGGATTTCCAGGATACAAATGGGGCATTTAGTTCCCCTCTCTTTTGGAGCATTTATTTCCCTGTTTTATGGGACATTTAGTTCCCCCTGCAGTGTGGGCAGAGGGACAGGGGATACAGAGAGCTTTCAGCCAGGGTGGTGGGTGCTGCACCAGGACTGAGCCCTGTCTGTGGGAAATGGAGATGGGGCATGAGAAACCAGGCGACAAACAAAGCCCACAGCCAAAACGCGAGGAGGGGAATCTTTCCCATCAGGAGAGCTATGCATGACTTGCTCATCCTGCTGGCATCCACACACCTAATCCTGCAGTTGTGCTGAGTAAAGGCCAGCTCTGGACAAGGCAGAGATCCCCAGAGAAATGTGCCCTTTGGAAGTGGCTCCATGGGAAACCTCCACCATTCTCTTTGTTTCTTTGAAGTCTGAAAAATCCTAACGAGGTTGACCTAGACGATCTTTTCATGTCCATCCTGCTTGATTTACCCTCTGATCCTAAGATGCCTAATAAAACTTCCTTCTGGCCTTTCTACTATATGATGGCTAAATAATTTCCCTTAAAAACAATATTGTCACTGATAAGTGCTTCATCAGTGCAGACTGGGATGAGAATCCAGCCCGGTGAATTGACAGCTCTCAGTCAGACAGAAGTACCAGGGCAGCTTCCCAAACCTGGCGCACGTGGTTTTCCTGGGACATTTCCGATCCCAGGGTGTGGTGAGCGGGGCGGGGGAGGGCAGGTCTGGCAGACAAATTCCTGTTTTGAGGGGAGAAGGGAGGTGCAGATTTCTGGATGGTTTTAAGCCGAGACTTGTGAATGAGCCCTGCTTTTCCTCGAGGGAAGAGCCCTGCATGGCAAACCCTCGCACAGAGAGTGGAAGGCACAGATGTGAAAATCCTGCTCTACCTTCCCAGTTTCCACTGCTTCCCACTGTGACTGGTGGAGGGAAGGGAAGGAAGAGAGAAAACCTGCTGAGCACAGGTCCCCCATGTACGCCTGGGTCTTGCTCCTGCGTGACTGGAGCATGAGCTGAGATGCTCCAGCCCTTCCTGCTCGAGGAGGCTCAAGATGCTCCATGGAATGTCTCGGCTTCCAGCACAGCCTGTGAGGAAATGTCTGCAGGGCTGTCAAGGTATGCTCGGAACAAATGCAAATCTGTCCCTCTGCAGTTCAGGCCTTGACTCACTCCCTGCAGAGGTGGCTATTTCTGCTGATGTGACATCAGGTTCACAGCAGCCTGCCCAACCAACTCTTGTGCAATCCCTCTTTTGAAAGGAAGGAGCAGACTTTCCACTCCTGATTTAGCGAACTTTTCAAACTCTCCAGGACTGAGATGTATGCTGGGTGAGACAATGGAGCTCGTGTTTGGTGCTGATCCCTATGTGAACACCTCCTGCTTGGGAACGTTTCCTATTGACACACGAGATAAAATAACCGGTGTGGCCCTGGAGGACAGTCTGCTGCAAGAAATAAATGTAACCTCATCTTACTGCCATTTAGTACAGCTCAGAAAGCTTTGAAACTCAAGCATCAAGCATGAGGCTTGAATTTCCTATTCCTTTCAAGCTTCTCACATAGAAATGTTTATTATAAAGTAATTTTCTCGTGGAATAACTTCTCTTTTATTCCTACACCTCTCTGTTTTGATCCAACACAACAAAGCAGCCAGTTTGTACATGAGCAATTCTGCCTTTTCCGCCACCTTCCTTCGAAGGAATCACAGCACTTTGTGCATCAAAGGTGACCTCATCTCTGACATGGCAAATGAGCACAGTGACATCTCTTCCCTTTGGCAGGGGAGGTACTGTGGCCACCCAAAGTCATAGCAGGTCAGGATTTGAACTGGAAACTGAATCCACGTTGGTTTTATTTAGGTGTCCCCTTGTCACCATTAAGCACAAACCTTGTTCTATGCATATGCAACTCCTGCATTTAAATATTGAATCTAAACCCTGGCTCAAAATTGTTCAGGCCTTGAAGCTATGGAGGACAAATTTGACCCAGAAAGATGCCAAGATGTCCTGCTCTGCCGCATCTGGGGGGCTCCTGGGGGAGGCCAGACCTGGGTCTGTAACTCTTGGAGATGTATCTAAAAGCTTGCACAGACAAAAGCAGGGCAGAGGGGACAGCAGCCTCTGCAGGAAGCAAAGGTGCCAAATAATCACGGAACGAGGGGTTTTGGCTCATTTGTGGATGCTGTAAGGACATGGGACAGAACAAGCTGCTGCGGGATGTCAGGGGTTTTTTCCCTTTCAGAAGTTTGTCCTGCCCAGCCTGGGGATGGAGGGGCACATCACCCAGTATGGAAAGGACCTTCACAGGGCACGCCACCAATAGCAAGACCTCTAAATTAGAAATGAATGAAGCATTCTTTGCCTAAATCCTCTGTGTTGTGTTAAATATATCAAGTGCTGCTTCGGGCTTAAGTGGTTCTTATTTACCTGCCTGGTTCCAGCTCTGGAAACACCCACGGGAAGGGCATTGCCTTAAGCATGCCGTGGTAGCCACGGTATCAGGAGCCTTCTGCATAAAGGTACAGGGGCAATTTTAGGATTAGTGACCAGCTGAGTTTCTATTTCAAATAAAAATCCTATATGGAAGATGTTTCTTTCTGCTTCCTCCAGTCTCTGCTGTTTCCAGTCTCCTGGGCTAGACAGAAATATTTTCTTTCCCTCCATGGGTTAAAGACATTGAGTGGATTTGGAGAATTCCTTCCTAACACGAGCCTGAATAAAAATAATTGTGTGATAAAAATAATAACCCAATGCTGTACCCTGTCATGCTCCACATGGCATCTACAGGATCCTCAAAGATTTTCCATGGAAATAATTTCCTAAAAGAAACGAAACTCCTCAAACAGCTTGCGTCTAGATTAATGTTTTCTCTGTGGTGTTTCTATTTCTCTTTTAACCGATGGTGAATGTCTAAAAATGGAAGTTTTCTGGAAGCAGGGAGATGTGGAGGTGCTGCCCTGGGACGTGAGGGTGTTGGAGTTTGGATGCTGCACCATCAGGAATCCTCGGCTGCCCCGAGGGAGGACCACAACTGGTGATGGTGCTGCTCCTGATGCTGCTCCTTGTGCCTGTGGTCGTTCCATAGGGAGCAAAACACTCATCCGGTTTCTCTGTTGGAAAGTTCTGGCACTGCCATGGAGCCGGTATTGCTCTGTGAACACCGGCTGAGTGTCTCAGCTCTTGGAGAACTGATGGCTGAGCAAGGAAAAAGTGTAAATCCTGGGACATGCCCGTATTTAGGCAGCTCAAAGTCCACGTGCGGTTGCCTCATGCAGCTGCCTCGGGCTGCTCGGGGCAGTGGCCACAGAGCTCGGCTACCCGGGAGTGGCACAGTCCTTGCACAGCGAAACACAGGGGAGGAACCAGTTGAGCCTTTTGGCTTTCATCTGCCTGCGAGTCAACACCCTGATTTTTCGGAGAAACAGGATGTGCAAGACCTCCCACTGCAATGGTAATTACGAGGGAGACTTTCAGAGAAACGCGAGCACCAGGAGCTGTGCAGGAACTGATTTGTGTGCAGCGATGGGCTGGGATGACCCAGTGATTCCCAGCTCTGTGCCAGGAGCCTGGCTCCCCCCAGTTTGTCTGATTGCCTCCTTTAGAACCCAGCAATCCATCCAAAAATGCTAAATTGGATTGTAATGGCAGATGTGATTTGAAGCACTTCCTTTTGGGCAGGGAGATCATAGAAAGTCCTGCTTCCTAAGCACAGGGAAAATGGGAGACCTCCTCACTCCTACCCCAGCCTATCCCAGGATTCGCGATTCCAACTCTGCCCCCGGACAGGTTTGATGCTCCCTCCTGTCACTTCTCTCTGCTCCTCACCCCTCTGACAGCCAGAAGGCTCTAACACAAATTCCTTTCACCAAAATGGCTTTAATTCCTGAGCCTCTCGTGTACGCCTGGTCCAGGAGGGAAAGGCAGGCTCTGCAGCTCCGGCCACGGCAACCCCCGAGCTCTTGGCTCGCACGGGGGCCGGAGCGAGCCGTGGTTTGGGGAGAGCCTGTGCCCATTCCCGGGAGGCTGAAGGTATCACATGCGATCCCCGTGAAGCTCAGGCATGGAGGAAACACGGGAAAGGCTCAGGAAAAGGCCAGGGAAGGCCATGGAACCGGGAAGCGCTCCGTGATGAACCCCGGCTGCGGCCGGAGCGCGTAGTCCAGCAACCCCCGGAGGCATCCCCAAAAACCACCCAGCACCATTCCCAAAGTCCAGCTCCGCAAATGCCTCTGTTCCCCTGCTGCAGCTCCCGCTTCCCCACCCGACCCACAAAAGGTGCCGGCCAGCGGGCGAAGGCTCCGAAACCTCGGGGTGATGTTTAAGGGGGGAAAAACAGGAGCTGGGCCGGACGGGCTGCGGCAGCGGGGCCGAGGGACTGCAGAGCCGGCACAGACACATCGGCCTGGACACCGCGTGTCTGCGAGCGTCCGGGGAGTGACCCGGGGGCGGTCACCCAGGGCTGAGGCCGGGTCCGCGGGACGGGCCGTGTGATAAGCGGGCCCGGGCTCTGCAAAGCTCGGCTCCAATCCCGGTCGCATGCCCGGTGGCGGTGGCCGGGACACGGACAGGAACGTGCCGCGGGGCCGCGCGGGCGGGTGCGGA
>VZRN01001715.1:42131-166243 GCA_013397935.1 Dasyornis broadbenti
GGGCCGAGCCCGCGGCCGCCTCTTTGTCCTTCGGGCCCGGCGAGGGGCAGGACGGCGGCGGCCCCGGGGCGCTTCTCGGGCCGCCCCTGCCCTGGGGGATGCCCCGCCGGCCCGACCCCACCGTGCCCCCCGCCTCCCTTTTGTTGAGAATGTGTATGGGGCTTTTTTGGATTTTTTCTGCCTTTATTCGCACGTCGTCTGTTGGGAGTGCTGGATTCCTGCATGATAAATGTGCTCATTTGTGTGTTTCATTTGAATGCTATTGTTAGCGGAGGAGCCCTGGGTAGGGTGAGCTGTAGCTTGCTTTGCTTCTGCCGAGGGTCCTTTGAGATGGGCTTTGTGGGATTGAAAACCTGAGTGGAAGAATGACCCTGAAAGTGCCAGTGATGCCCCGCTGTTTAGGTTTATCCTCAGGAACTGCTATAAAGTCAGTTATACCATTCGTACATGACTGGTGTAGGCAGTCGTATATGAATGCATTCATTTCAGTCTTCACCCTTTAATTCCGCTGGGGAACAATAATGGCTAATTTTGTTGTAGGAGCTTTATTTGACCTTCAGGTTTCGCTGCCTCTTGGTGTGTAAAAACGGAGTCCTGGCTGCCTCTGGCTGTGTCACACCTGCCCAGGGAGCAGCCAGGATCTGACACCGAGGGGCATTGGCATGCCAGGGTGGCACTGGCGTTCCAGGGCTTTGTTGGAACTTGGGCTGGAGTGTGGCACAGTGGGGACAGTAACCTTTCTCACTTGGGGTTCAAAGCTGTGTTATTTCTTCTGTGGGTTTCTCGAGCCAAATGTAGCATTCATTGACTAATACCTTCATTTTCCTGGCGGAGGAGTCCAGCTATCACTTAAGGTGTCCCCTCAGCGATTCCGTCGTTGTTCATGGAAATTTTCCCTCAGAGGCTCTTCTAAAATATTTTAAATGTTGAGTCATCATATCTTGATTTGAATTAAGCCATCTGTGCTAAGGGATCTGCGCCTCACACCTCTGAAGGGTTCGGTGACTTCACCCTTGCTTTACACGAAAGTTGGACAATGTAACAAACCTCTCTGCCTTAGATGCAGACCAATTATCCGGTTTAATTATATGCCCTTCTCAGGAGGGTTAGGTTGCAGAATTTCCATCGGGGCACGTGCCATGGTAGGAAAGGTGACAAATGCAGTTTGGGAACCTCCCTTGCTTTATTCCCAAGCTGACCTTTGGGTTACCTGCTGGAAAAGGCTCCCATAGCCAGTGTAACATTCTTCGGCGGGAAAACCCAGGTGTTTAAAGTCCTGAGTATGAGGGGTCAGGCTTTACCTTGCCACTCCGTGGGCAGTTCCAGAGGGATCTACCACCTCCAGGAATCCTGGCTGTGACAGCAGTGCCTGTGGAAGGGGCAGGGGCCTTTCTTGGATAGAGGCAGACAGGTAAAATAAGTTGCAGGGGCTCTTGTCAGTCAGTGGTTTTTCTTTCTGCTTCAAATTACCCCTGGAGCCGTTGGAAAATCCAGCATCAGTCCTTGCAGTGTTTTGAGCCTTGAGGTAAACTTGAGATCTGGAGACATTTTTTGGAATATGGTGATGTCAGCACTCAGGACTGAGAACAGGAGCACGCTGTAGAAATGTAAAGTTTTTCAGGAAGAATATGAGCAAGATTTAGGTGCCTTAATGGCTTGCAGAAGCCCCAAGTTCCTAAATTTTTGTCTGTAGTTGAAAATCCACATTTTAAAACACATCCTTGCTGCCTTCTGGTTCCTGCAGCAGAATCCACTTGAGTGGATTTATGGGTTTGTATCTATCTCTGTATTTTTGTTTTTCACTGTTCCATTGCAGCTGAGTTTACTGCCAAGCTTCTGCTCCATTTTCTCTCTTTCCTTATCTCAGCCCAGCACACAGGTGTGTGTTTTTCCTGCTTGTAGCTCTTGCTGTGATGTCTCTTCCTTGCTGCTGCACAGCTGGAACCAGTCCCTGCTGGCTGTCCTGCACGGGGTTTGGGTGACACTTGACAGGTCACTGAACTTTTGTGTGGCGTTGGTTTGTGCAGAGGTGTGTGAGCAGGGGCTCTCAGTTGTACAGCAGCTTCTCTTGACTGGGACAAATGCCTGATGCTGCTTCTCCCAGAGAAGCTACTGGTGATGGTTCATTTAATTGCTGTGCTACAGCTCCACTCATGGCATGGATCAGTGTGGTTGGTGTGTAACGTGCTCCTTGCTTTTGCCTCTCCCCTGACAGGGTAACTGGGAGTGGGCACCTTCGCTTCCCGAGATGGCACAGAGATTGGGGCAGGAGGATCCAGAGCGCTACCTCTTCGTGGACAGGGCTGTCATCTACAACCCTGCCACCCAGGCTGACTGGACTGCTAAAAAATTGGTGTGGATCCCTTCGGAGCGCCATGGCTTTGAGGCAGCCAGCATCAAGGAGGAGAAAGGGGATGAGGTGTTGGTTGAACTGGCGGAGAACGGAAAGAAAGCGCTCGTCAATAAAGATGATGTTCAGAAGATGAATCCTCCCAAGTTCTCTAAAGTCGAAGACATGGCAGAATTAACCTGTTTAAATGAAGCCTCTGTATTGCATAATTTAAAGGATCGCTATTACTCTGGGCTCATCTATGTAAGTACTAATTATGGGATCCATTCTGGGTGCTAATTCAGCTGAACTTACCCGATTCCCATCCCATTACGGTTTGAGAAGGTCTTGTCTTTGATTTTGGCAGCCCAAATGCTTCGTATCCCCAGCACTGACATTAGACCAAAGTCTTTTTCCATGCTGTGTACTGGTCAAGAACTGTCATAAAACAAATAATACAATTCTGTGAGCATCTTTCAGCCACAGAATGTGAAATGGCAGCTTGGGGTCTCTGCTCATGCTGCTTCTTGGAGGGCTGGCCTCCTGCTGAACTGATCCAGTGAGCAGTGGCGAGTGGCTTCCTTGAGCTGAGGGAGATGACAAATCCTCACTTTGCTGAATTGCTGTCTTTAATTGCTCATGTGAATGAGCACATCTTGTTTTAAATTGCTGCATATTAAAAACGGCAATAAGAGGCTCTGCTGGTATTTAAAAGATGAAGTTGGAGAGTACTGGGAGTGCAAAATGTCTTTTTGGAACTGAGTATCAGCCTAGTGGCCAGGAAGGGATGTGTTCAAGTGCTTAAAATAAACGAATAAGATAAAGCATTTTTTTTCCAGTGTTTTTTGAAGCACTAATTGAACATCTGGCTTATCACCATCTTGCTCTGGAGCTGGGAATCACAGCACCCCTGGTGCTGTGTCTGACCCTGCTCCTCCCTTGGGCTCTGCCCCAGGTCTGTGCCTACAGTGGGGAGCAGCTCCTGCTCTCTTGGCAAACTGATTGCACAGTGACTTGTTGGGTCAGGGAGTCAGGAACAGCTACAAGGAGACATTCTTTCTGAAAAGAAGCTGGAACATCTGCTTAAATGCTTGGTTCACTTTATAAACACTTGTCCTGAAGCTTAAATCCGTTTTATTTAGTCCTCATTTTCCCCTCCATCTGGGAATTAGAGGAGCCTTTTTAGCTTGACCCTTGATAATATTTGGACTTATTAAAAATTATATACAATTACAAAGTGTTTTTTTAATATTTGTGTGTCTTTGTCAGTTTCGTCTTCCAAGGCCTTACACCAAGGTGCTCACAGTAGAGCTGGGTAAAAAATACTTCTGGAATGATTCCTACATAAGGAAATTAATTGGATAATTAATAGGGACTGGATTGAAAACTAAAAGTAAACAGGTTGATATGTCAAAAGTTTTCAGCATGTGTATCAATCCTAATGATGGCTGTTACGAAATTCATTACAGCTATTATTGCCCTATTTCATTAGGAAGGTTAAAAACCCGAAGGCCTTAAATGTCACAGCAAGCTCTAGTGCAAGGACTGCAGACAGCAAATACAGCCATGGATGTTTCTGGGCGATGGTGTGAGAACCTGTCCCTTGTGCACACACACAGAGAGTACAGGACTGTCACTCTGCATGACTGACGAACTCTCCTTATGTGAAAGACTGGCTGGTCATGTATGTGGAGTCTGTGAGATCCTGCAGGTGACTTACCTTTCTTCTCTTGCCAAGAGGATTCATCCTTTCTCTGTTGAGGCAGACTGGAACTTGTTGCTTGGCTTGGTGATGCTACTGCCACGCAGGGGGATATCAGTGCACGTGGATATTGTGACAGCCCTCCGTGCCCCCGGGTGGGAGGAGTTCTTTGGGGTTAAGAAGCTCCTGGATTTTGTTGGCCTTTACTGGAGGCCTGAGTTGCAGGGACACGGCTGGAGGACGCTGCTCCTCCTAAGAGCAGCGGTTCAGTGCAGCTGTAACAATGGCTTCTTGGCTGAAAATAAAACCTGGTTTACTTTGTGAGGGTGTGCAGAAGAGCAGTGGTGAGAAGTGTCAAGGACTGAATGCTGCAAAGATTCACAGGCCATAGAGAAACTTAAGGAACTCAAACTGCTGTGGGGTTTTCAGTGTAGGGGTCTCTGTTGGGGATCCCTGAACTTCATGAATGTGGTGCTGCTGGCTTGCACAGCCTGGAGTCCACAATTCCTATTTGCCTGGTGTAAGGAAAAGAGCTGAAGTGAGTTCTGGTAGTTTGGCCATGTTGACAGGAGTTGGTTAAAGGTTTGATTTCCAGGTAGTATCCCCATTATAACCAAACTAATCTGAAATATTGGTGTTGGTCTCAAGCAGTTGAGGTGCAGGTGGTGAATCTGATTTGGTGTCCTGGAATTTCCCAGCAGGCAGCATGCGGTGTTGCCTTTCTAGGAAGTGGAAGATGCAAGAATGTCAACTGAAGTTTCCTTTCAATCCCTAGAAAGGCAACAAATGAGTTGAGGGATTTGGCCAGTGGGTCCAGTCATCTGTCTGTAAGCTCCATGTCCAGGATGACGCTGCTGCAGGAACAGGGAGGCTGACTAAAGCCCAAAGTGACCTGGGCAGTGATGCTCACTTCCAAGAGTTTCATGTGACATCCAAGTAGGGATGGCCAGGAGTTTCTGGAACTTGCAGCATCTCTAATGCCTGCCAAGTGACATGATCTCAGGCTCTGAGCATCACTGCTGTGCTGTGGGAAATGAACACAAGTGGAGAATATGGAAGATCAGTGGCTTGTAAAGGTATGATGTCAGTGCTTGGTCCTGTCTTTTTGCTGTTCATGGCAGCACAGAACATGAAAAGGAGCAGGACTTGTGTAAGAACTGCTGGGAAGGGGGGTTGGAGTGTAACTTACAGTGATACCGGTTTTCTTTGGAGATAACTTAATTTCTTGCTCTGCTTTTAACATCACCTATTCCATTTCTTACCACAAGGTTTATTTTGAGTGTAAATGCTGCTTCTGTGAAGGTGCAGCCACCTACAGCAGGTGGTTTATTTATTTTGTCATTACTTTTATCTTTGCTTGGAGTTTTCACTCTTCCTTGTGTTTCACAGCTGAACTTCCCCAAATCCTGTGCTTTTCTAGGGATATCCGTGTTTCTTACGTATCATTTGAATCACTAATGCTCTAAATGGATCCCTCATATCCTGCTGGAGTGGGTTTTGGTTCCTGCAAATGCTTGTGAACGTTGATTCTGCAGCTTCAAAATTGAACTGTTGTGCCTGCCCTGCTTTGGAGTGGCCGGCGTTAATCCTGGCTTCAGCCTGCATTAGTGACATCCTTCAGCTGCAGATCAGGAACTGGAGGTGGTTCACAGGGAGGGCACCCAGGAGGAATACCCACAGGCTTAGGTCCTTTGAAGATTTGGAATAAACATGATTTTGCTCAGACTGGTTTGGTGGTGGTTCTTAAATACCATTCTCCCAAGGTGGCTTGAGTTCCAGGTGACTTTCTGGGGGTGCTGATTCAATACGGAATAGTTTTAGTCAGATGTTTTTGTCACTGAGGTCTCTACCCTTGAGTGAGGAAACATCTCTTTATTCTTGTGAGATCTGCTTGTAAAATGCTACTGTGGAGGCTTCTAGATATCAGCCCTAGAGTCTGGTTTGTGCTTAAGTTGTGTCTGCAAAATGTGATTTCATGGAGGGGAAGAAGTCTTTGAATCAGGCAATGAAATGGAGAGGTGAAATCCATTGGAAGGAGTGGATGTTAAGGGTCCCTCAGCCCTGGATGCTGCCAAGTTTTCAAGATCACACTTGACTTAATTCTTTGTCACAAGCTATGACAGACAAGATTACTGCTCCAGTAACTTTCCCTTCATGAGGTCTGGGGTTTTTCCTGAAGCAGCTTCCAAACTTTTCATATCCAGTGTGGCATTTGAAGGTAGGGTCTCTGGGATTCTCATGCTGCGGTGCTGTGGTGGCTCAGGAGCAGTTTTGCTGCGCCTCAGGGGTCTGTGGTGTCACTTCGCTGTTGTGGGGGGTGTGAAGCCCAGCTGGAGAGAGTTCCCTCCCTGACTGGGAACGGGAGACCCTTGCAATGGGTGGCTGGCTTTGGTGGGAAGTGTTGGGAAGTGGCAGGGGAGATAAGGATTTAATCTGGAAATGCAGTTCTAGGAGGACAGATGCTGCTGCACTTGGCGATACAGACGGGAGAGATGGTTCTGTGCTTTGGAGAGCTACAAATGAAGTCTGAGAGCTGCAAAGGAATTTTTGGTGTAGGAAGAGGTATTTTCTTCATTTTGATCTCTCTACACTTCAGTTGTATTAACAAGTAACAATGTATTTATTAACTTCAGTCTATTCAGAAAGCTCATGTATAGGCATGTCAGTTATGTTCAAAATTACTCTTCTACTCATTTTGCTACCTAATTTGACTCATGGCTGATCTGAAGGAAAGAACTTTGTCAATTTTTTGGTAAGTTTTTAAATAGTTTTTTACCATTTTGGTTTTGTTGCACTTGGAAGAGAGTGTGGCTGGTTAGTCCTTTATTTCCCTTTAAGAACAAGATGATATTTTTTTCTTTTGAACTCAATACAAATTTTAACACAAGCTCTGCCACTTTTAGAGCTGCAAAAAGCTAAGTGATTCCTAAACACTCTAAATATTGTTTCAGTGCTTTGTTAACATTCTGGGTGTAAGTTTTTGTAGTATTTTGAATTTTTAAGTCATAAAACACCAGAGTGGATTGGGCTGGAAGGGACCTTAAAGCTCATCTCCTTCCTGCATCTGCTGTGGAAGGGACACCTTCCATTAGTCCAGGTTGCTCAGAGGCCCCATCCAGCCAGGCTGTTAAAAAAGTATGAAGAGCACTTCTGTTGATGAAAATGCAGGTAATTGCATGGATCAGGAAACTAAATACCTCATTTCTACTTCAGTGGAAAGCAGCTTGTGCTTGATATTGCAAACCCTGGCTGGAATTGGAATGAATAAGCTAATAACTGTTAATACTTTTAAGTCAGGGCTAGGTGACACTTTTCCCAGCAATTTAAAGCTCCTTTGATGGCAAGAAAGACCCTTCCATTCCACTTGGAAAGCATATTTTATATTTCCAAATATCACCTTATGCACATCTCGTGAACAGAAATGTTTTGTCAAACCCAGTGGGGCTCTCCTGAGTGCTCCAGCACACAGCAGGAGGGTGGGTTCTGTACAGGTTTGACACAAGGGACTGATTTTCCAGGAAAGTCCAACATCTGAGCTGCAGATGGCTGTGTTTTAATGGTCTGACTGGTGAGGGCAGGTGAACATCTGAAAAATCCTGGGATAAATGGCACGCTTCCCACTCAGTGGGTCTATAAACATTAAAGTTTGAGTGTCTTTTCTCATGGAAAGATGATCTGGCAGGACCAGAAGTCTGTGTCGTGTAGACAGAATCCCCCAGTCCTGTGCCCACTGAACTAGGATGGGATAAAGGAATTGCTCACTCAAACATGGGGTGTAATTAGGCTGCAGGAAAAGCTAAGGTATTCCAAATTCAGTGGGCTTTATAGTCATTTATTAAAAATGTTGCTGCTGCCGCCACATCCGTTCTAGGCCCAGCCTTCCTGGGGGAAGGCCCTTGCCCACAGTTGGTTGTGTGGCTTTCTGATACCCCCATAAATCATTGCAGCTACTCCTTAACTGCTTCCTGACCTCATTCAGTCAGAAGGATTAAAAAGAATAGAATTTCTCAAACGCTTGCCTTCGATTAACCTGTGCCAGTATCCAGATGGCCTCTGGCATGGGTGACTGCTGGGGGATGTTGGGGAGCCCATGGGCTATGTCTGGGTGCTCAGGTAGGAACTGTCAGGTGGGGCGGGTACCCAAGGTGTGTGTGCGTGGGGGGAGGTCAGGTTTTGACTGATTTTTTGCTGTTCCTTCAGGAAGGACAAAAAGCTGGTGAAGCTTGAGGAAGGGCTTAGATACAGCTTCAGAGTCTCCCAAACTCCAGTGAACTGTGCATTATCTTCCCTGCCCACTCCCCCATGGTTTTTTAAGCCAAGACTTTTGAAAAAGCGTTGGAAGCTGTTTATGTGCGGCTGAGAGTTCCTGGAAGCCTCCTGCTGGTTCTGCCCTCCTGGCACAGCACTGCTGGGTTTTCTTTCCACCAGTGAAGTGGAAAGTGTGCTCGCTATTGTGCGAGTAAAATACTGCAGCAGGTATTTATTGGTAATTGCAAGTGTTGCCTCTGTAATGGGTCTGCAGCCCTGTTATTTCGTTTTTAATGAAAGTACATTTTAATGCACTTTCCATTTTATTGGAACAGAAGAGAGAAAGAATGAGAAGTATGCCATAGTCCCCAGTTCCAGAGGCTACTGTGGGTGGCAGCTCTTACAGTATTTCACTAGAGGAGCTGTCTTTAAGCTGTTCCTTCTTTTAAGCTGCTGCCTCCTGTGAGGCCTGAGTGTAACCTAGAACAATCTGTGGTATTATATAAGCATCTGTGTTCTAATTGCTTTAATTTTGCTGCTGGTCCAGTTGGGAATGTTTCACATTACTGAGTGTCAAAGATTGGTATTTAAAGAAATCTGCAAGAAGTGGAGTTTGTTACTTAATTCCATCTTTTTCCTAATACAAACCAGTCACTGGATCTAATACCTGGTATCTGGCTGGTGTTCACATTGGTGTAACTGCTGTAACACAAGAACTCTGTTTTATATTAACTCTTGATTTTTTTTGGAAGACCCTTAAATGTGATCAAGTTGAGAGAACTCTGTGTAGGGTTAGAAATGTGTAAGGGACTTGAGGGAAGTGAATCAATGCCCTCCTTGCCCTCAGGCAAGCTGAGGTATGAAAAGGTGCATGTTCTTGTCCAGCTCTGTGTTTCTGTAAAAAAGGATCGATGAAGAGCGTCAAAAGGAGCAGCGATGTGCACTGCGCGCTCGTATCCAAGTGCTCAGGGCAGTGCATTGTGCTGCAGGACACCCTCCAGCCCCGTGCTGCTGTCAGAAGTGTTGTAAAGCTGTCTGTGGAGCAGTCAGGCTCCAACATGCAGCTCTCCAGGAGCCTTGTGGAAGGATATTAATACTTCTCTGGCCCTGGTGCAAGCTCAGCTCATGTTTTAGCTCTGAGCAGTTGCTGTGGCTGAGGCCATTCTGTCTGAGCTCAGGCTGTGACCCTGAGTGTGTCTGTGTGAGAGGAGGAGCTGGCAGAGCAGGGCATAGCCTGCACTGTGGAGCTAAGGGGGGATTCTCTCGCTGAGCACATCACCTGAAGGCCGTGAATGTGAAAATTCAGCGCTGCTGAGCCTCCTCAGCTCCAGCTGTAGAGAACATCCACAGACAAGTCACCTACAGTGTGGGCCGAGCTTTTTCATTAATAGCTGGTGTATGTGTTGTGCTGCTTCCCTTTCTCATTCTGCTCCTCAGCTGCCCTGAGGTAATCTGTGGCTGTCATCCCGCAGCCTCTCTGACCTGAGGTTCCCAGACTGTTCCTTGCCTTTGGTGGTCACCCTGTGATTCCAGTGTTGTGCCCACCCCAGGACACAACCTCACCTCCATCCCCTCTGAGACTGAAGAGCTGCTTGCCCTTATTTAAGCCTTGAATTGAATAACTTCAGGGAGAAAAGGTGCTATATGTGAAAACCATGTCTAGCTCAGAGAACTCAGTAGGGCTTGGAGTGTGAAAGGTGGGTTTTGTAACCCCAGGAAGTGAAACCAGGCAAGAAAATGCTCTGATGGGGCGATTTATCAACCTGGAGAATGTGTTCTACTCCATTAGTTATGGGATACTGCTTAAAACATGTATTGCTTGCTAGGCTGGGAATGGCTGGTTTCTGTTTCGGGTAATAATGAGAGATGTCTAGATACTTACTTACTTTAGCTTAATTATTTATGTAGTAATAGAGTGAAACTGTCACTTTTAATATTTGAAGAGTTGGAGATAAACGTTGAGCCTCTGTATTGGGGTGATGCAGACTGATTGTTACAAATGCCAAAACTGTACTTGCATCTTGCTAATGTGCACTCAAGTGGTGCTTTAAAGAGGCCTTTTGATGTCATGGCAGAAGAGACCAACGAAACAGACTTAACAGCTTGTTCCTGGGTACAGGAACTGCTAATCCAAGGGATAGCACCAGGCTTTTTACCCTAAACTCCTCCATGTGTGTATGCATAGGGAAGGGGTGATATGGTTTTAAGGGAAGACAGGCCATTAAAGCCAACACTCCAGATTTGGAGCCTGAACTCCCATGTGTTTTCATCTGGGAATAAAGCGCTGTTTGCCAGTTGTTTGCTTACACCCCCCTCCCTCCCAGGATGTAGGGATGGACTGGAGTTTGAAACAGGCAAGTGCCAGGATCCTGAGCAGGCTGGGACAGCTTAGCAGAACCCAAATTACTACATGATAAACTACTGGATACAGGCTGTAAGCATCTGGAAACCTTCAAACTGCACGTTTAGTGTCCTGGAGGAGAGCTTGTGTAACAAACCTCTGTCAGAGCTCTCCTTTGCTGCTTGTGTCTGGAGCCCTGCCTGGAGAATGCATTCCAGGGTGTCCTACGGCTGTGGGTTGATCCTGTCTGCAGCGTGTTCCTGGGGAAAGCAGAAATGTGTGTTTTAAACAGCCAGCTGTTTGCTGCTGATCCATGGTGATCATCCAAGGTGAATCAGCATCTTTGCTTGCCTTTCAATATTTAATGTACACATCCACCTCTGTGAGATGAAAAAGGAATGAACTCTGGATCTCCGTCCAGACTGGGCGGTTGCTGGAGCTCACCAGTGCTGTTCCCAGCTCCTACTCCCATCTGACTGTTCCATCAGAGTCCACATACTGCAGGATATTCATTAAATAGGGTATCCATTTGTTAGCCAGATGTGTATGTATTCCTGATAATTCCTCTTATTGCTGCTCACCAAGAAGCTTTTTGAGGGGTTTAAAACAATTTCCACTTTTTGTGTGTTTGGTTTCCATGCAAAAAGCCCTTTCCTGCAGTCTGCTGCATTAGGCACAGGGATGTACTGTGAGACTTGCAGTTAGAAAATAGCTCTGCAAGATTTCGGTACCATTTGCCTCCTGATTAAATTTGGCTCATTACAAGCATCCTTTCTGTGTTTCTCTGCCTACCAAGCCATGAAGGCAGCCCACCAATATGTTCATATGTTGCTTTCAGCACTAGCTGACAGGAAATTGGGAAAATTCAGTTCCATCTTCCTATGAAAAAATTAAGGCTGTGCAGGGTGGTGCTGGTTTGAAAAGGGTCTCATTTTTAAATTCTGCAGGGAAACAGCAGGAGAGTGAACTGGGTAACAAATATGCAGGAAATCAAAGTGTTGGAGTTCAAGGTGCTGCATGCAAAGAGCTGTGTCATGGCTCAGAGGGAATAGTATGGGATAAAAGCCTATCTTTTAGATTTAGTTTCAAATAAATGAACCCCAGCACTGGTGAAATTTGAATTTTGTGCTTCATAACTTGTAATTTGGCCCTGTTCAATGTAGAGCTGCTTCAGTTAACCCTTTGCAGTTGCCCAGGGCATTCTCTGGATTGGCCAGGTTTTTTTGGCATCATTGGGCTTTGCTTATTCTCACCCTTCCAGGTTCACAAGTTCACCTAATTACTGCTTGAGGAGATAACCTGGAAGGGCTTCCAGGTTAGGTATTATCAGTAGAGGTCTGAAGGATTGTTAAGTTCGTTTTTCTAGGTTCTTAATTCTTCATGTAGCTAAATAGTAACATTTACTCCATGTCTGTGCTGGGGAAATAAACCAAAGCTGCCAAAGTAACTGGGGGGAAGAGAGAAGGATAATCTCCAAAGAGCTGTTCTGTCCCAGCACTTCAGATTATTATTTTTTTTAATTATTTACCAGATTGATTTATTCATATCTGGGGAAAAAAACAACAGCTTTGCCTTGGGAAAATAAAAAGCCAAAACAACTGGTCAAAATTTTGGATGAACTTGCAGAGAAAGAGAAGTGTTGCTGTTGAAAGAGGGTAACCAACTGGGTTTTGCACTAATACCCTTACAGCTTCACCAGTCTCTGGTTTGCAAGTTCTGTCCTTGCTTGGAGGACGAATAGCAGCCCAGGGAGGTAAATTGCAAATCTTTGAAGCTGAGTGGGTGAAAAGCAGAGCAGGGCTCAGAGTGCTGCTGGGTGAGAGTCCAGAGCCTTCCTGGAGGGCAGAGCTCTGCTGGCCTCAGCACGTTTTGGTGCCATGGCACTGCTCAGAGCTGTGCTGGGACAGGTCTGGAGTGGACTCTGGCTCTGGGAATTCCTTTCCCCTGCAGTCAGCAATAACCAAGTCTCCCTCCCAAGTTGTGGCTGCACTGGAAGAGCACCGGGGAGGTGCTGCTTCATGGCTCTGAGCTGGTGATTCTGTGGCGGGCTCGGTAAACTTGTCCTTCTTTTGGTTACCCTCATTTGAAGCCTAGACTGGAAACCAGACTTGTGGCAGTTCTCAGTGGGGACAGATGGCTGTGGGTGACCTCAGCTGAGCGCAGGGAAGGTGCCTGGAATGGTTGTCCATTGTTCACCAGTTAATTGGCTCCTTGGATGGTTGTACCAAGCTGTTCAAATAACTGTCCTGCCTTCCGTCCCTTCCAGTGTCAGCAGTGACCATGAATGAGTTTGGGCTGGGAACTGCTTCTGTGTCCAACCAATTCTGTTTGAAATTTGTCTGCAGGAGTATCCAGGTCAGTAAGTGAGGGCAAGAGCACTGATGCTGGCAAGAGGGACAGTGGTAGGAAAGGAGGCTGGGGAGGAACTGCCCACTTGCCAACAGACCCATGTTATGTTGAGTTAATGACTGATAAGTTGTTCTTTATGCTTGGGTCAGTTGCCCTGATAAGATCGGTTTCCTTTCTCTTGAGAAATAAATACCTTGTTTAGGTGGTAAGGCCATGCAGTTCCTATCATCCAGCTGATCTGACCAAAGCAGAGGGAGTATTTTCCTACAAGGACATAAGATGTCCCCATCTCAGGATATCTGGCTTAAAACCAAGTTCTTTTTCTTTGCTGATGTTGCTCCTGGACTCAGTTCAGAGAACACCTTCTGCCTGTCTTTCCAGAAGCTGGTGGAGGTTTAGAAAGGACAGGGGGGCACCTTTTCCTCCAAATAAGATCTTTTATACTTAGAAAAGAAAAAAAAGGCAGATTGGGACTTTGAGCTACTGTGTTCATACCAGTGTAGCAGAAATACTCTTTTAAATCAACAAATGTTATAAGAATCCTGAGTGACTTTCTCAGTACTCTGGGCTCTCAAAGCTGTTAATGCAGTGTGCTTATTCTCCCCATTCTTTTTCTCTTCTCAGCCTGTAAAGGTATGAAATGTGGTTTTGCAGACATTCAGAAAGAAACCTCCTGTTTCTGCCTAACCTGGTCTCTCTTGCTCACGTTCCTGAGCTGGTAAAGATGGGAATTTCAGTGATGACCAAAAAGAACACTCTGCCCAAGCATGAGAGGAGATAAGAGTGAATGGAGAGATTCTCCTTTCTTAAAAGCAGTCAATTCTGGTTGGTGCTGAAAGGCCCAGAGCCAACCAGATCCCTTGGATCAGGGAACACCCTGAGAGAGCTCTGGTGTGTGCAGGGAGCAGAGTGTCTGTCTGAGCTCAGCCTCTGATCCTGAGCCAGACCAGACTCATGTGTCCCTCCCACATAACCGAGTGGCTGTGGCTGCCTGTGCTCGTTCTTCTGCTGGGGATGTTCCTGGGTTAACTTCCTCAGGAATAACTGCTGTGGAGCAGAGATGGAACTCACTGGAGGAGTCTGTGGTACTTGGATCACAGCGAAATGCAGTCCTGTGGGCATCGCTTCAGTGTGGGCTCAGTTCTGTGACACTTGAGATGTGTTTGGTTAAACAGAAATGTCTCAGTAAGGTCAGTGAAATCAGCAATGTACAATTTGTGCTGGTTCCTTGTTATTCTGGTAGGCCACTTCTGTGGAGTGTCAGCTCTGACAGCAGAGTGTGAAACATCTGCAGGGTCAGGGCCAGACTGCCCCTCAGCTGGGCTGCGACAGGGGAGGGAATGACCCCTCTGTGGGACTGAGAAGGGCTGAGGAGCAGGAAGGATGGACAGATACGAGAAAATAACAGGATAGCTGAAGTGGTGCTTTGAAATAGACACTTCCCTCATCTAGATTATTTACTAGAGAATGGATATTATCAGTTCCTTCAAAATGAAAATAACTTGGAATGCACATTTTACTGAAGGAGTTGAACATCAAAAGGTGTCCATAAAGCCTGGAACTTGGCAAACGGAAGAGAGATTTAAATGTCTGTGGGAAAGAGATCAGATACTCCCCTTCAAATTTACCTACACTCATTATCTTTAAATTACTTTTTATGCAGATAATTAAAGAGCCTTTTAAGAGAACTAGAAACCAATAATTTGAATATAGCATATACTTTCAGTTGCTCTACGAAAAGCACCTCAATTTTGTTTTAAGATGAATATTATAGAACCTGTGCAAACCCTTTCTGTTCTTTACGACTCTATTTCAATACTGTTTACTAACAGAAATGTTTATTGTTTTTTCTTTTCCCAGACCTATTCAGGGCTGTTCTGTGTAGTTATAAATCCTTACAAGAACCTCCCAATTTATTCAGAGAACATTATTGAGATGTACAGAGGGAAGAAGCGCCACGAGATGCCACCGCACATTTACGCGATATCTGAGTCTGCCTACAGGTGCATGCTGCAAGGTAAGGAGCAGTCACTGGGGATTTAACAGCTGCCTGCCAGCTCCTTCATGTACCTGCGGCTCAGGGTTTCCTTATCCAGCCGTGTGCAATCAGAATTTGAAAGAGGTGGGGAGAGAACCATGTGTGTGTGACTTGCTGAGGCGCAGCAGCAAAGTGACACCAACACAACTGTACCGGGCCAGTTGGTGCTCTGGTAGTTGTAGCAGAAATACTTTGTTCCTAAAAAAAAAAAAAAAGCTAAGTTTCACGTCAAAAGATGTTGTGCACTGGCTGTGGATGAAGGAGGTGTAAAAGAGTGGGATCAAAAAGGGAAAGCTATAAAAATGTTGGCGTTTTGGCAGCTGGCAGATAATCTGAGGTGACAATGGAACAATGGTGTGTTTGAGTTCAAAAAGAGGTCAGGGAAATACTTAACCTGGAGGAATTTCTTTTTTTTTTCTCCTAACTGATCTGTGTCTGTAGTTGAGTAGAGTGAGTTTATGGAGGGCTCACGGTTTGAATTTTAGCTTTAAGGCTATGCTGGACAAACATGAAAACTGAGTCTGATGTGATACAAATTTGTTGAAATGAGCACATGCTGTTGAACTTGCACAGCTGCATTTCTGACACCGTATTTTGGAAACACAGCTCATATACCCAATATTGATTCATATTTAGGGGGCTGTTAAAGGTGTGGAGACACCAGCATGCTGTATCCAGAAAAGTGTGTGTAACCAAGAGCCGGGTCTGCACACCTTGCTGTGTTTTGTGCTGCAGCTGCGGAGGGACTGGAAGGAGGGGAAAAGCTGTTTGACCTACTTCACACAAACTGAGCAAAAGCTGGTTTTGCGACCAGCTTAACCAACCATTTAAATGTGAACTTTTTTTAGACATTTTATGTCTTTCAATACATCACACAAGTCTTTGTTTCTTCAGTTGTGACTTTGTCTTTAGGGCTGCTTAATGATCGACTACAGGTTGCTGAGTGTCCTTTCACCTCAGGAGAACTGTGCCAGCAGAGTGAGGTGATGCAGGGACAGGCAGGGGAAGAGCAGCAAACCGGGACCACCAGGAGTTGTTCTGCTTCGCAGTGGGTGTTTGAGCCTCTGTTTTCATGTGTATTTGTGAAAGAAACTCTGACTTCTTGACCAAAACAGCAGCCTCTACCAGCTCAGGTCAGAGGACCCCGAATAAGTCCATGTGGAATAACAGCAGAGCAGACCTTAAGATTTATTTGAAGGAGTTTATTGTAGCAGTCTCAAGTGGTCTGTGATTAAAGGCTTCCCCACTCTGAAAGCACCTCTTGAAATGGTCTCAAGAACACATTGAAAAGTTCTTGAGACAAATGTCCTCTAATAAAGTAAGTCAATGTCAGTAGTTAACACACTCCGGGTGCTCCATATATTTGCTCACATACCCTGCTGGTACTGATTTGTGTCTCTGGAGATCTTGCTACATGAACAAATGTTACTATTTTTGGAAGATGGAATAAAATAAAATGTACATGGTGGTGTATGTTTGGTTACAGTCCTCTTTTCTTTCCTTCTGATGTATGGAGGTTTATATTTTGTATCAAATCTCTCTGTGCTTGCTTTCTTTTTGATTTTGATAGTCTGAATTCTCATTTCAACAAACAAAGGCGTAGCTTGGAATAAGAATAGATGAAACCCATGCAATGGGATCCATTATTTAGGGAATAACTTGTTTAAGGGTAACTAAATCTGTGTTTCTAGTGCCCTTCACCTGCATGGAGCCACTCCCTGTTTATTTTAGGAAGCATTTGCAGGAGTTAATGAATTTCCCTTTGATGATTTGTGCCCACAACAGCATTGCAGGGATAAATTAAAACTCCAGCACAGGCATTAGTGCTGATCATGGTGAGGGTTTGTGTCAGGTGGAGTGGGGAACCCTGGCATTGACCCTGCTCCTTCTGTGCTTCCAGGGTCTTGGGATGGGCCCTGATGCTGAGAGATGCTTGAGGGAACTGAGTTTGTCTCCATATAAATAAAACTTGCAGTTATAACAACCAAGGTTTTGTAGTCGTTAGAGCACCAAATAATATCGGTCCTAACAATAGCAGATTATTACATTACTCCATTTGTTTTCTGGTTATCAGTGGCAACACAAGGTCAGCTACTGAGTGTGCCCAGGATTTGGTGAGGAGAGAGAGGTTTTTTTCCTATCAAGTATTTAACAGAATGTACAAAATGTCTTTAATCTTCTAACTCTGCCTTGTGTTTAGTAGGCATTCAGCCTTTAATGGAACAGAAAATACATGTCAGAAAATTTTGGCTGGTAGAAATATGTCTCCAACCAAGAACTGAGTTAATCGAAATGCTTCAGATTAATCATCAGAGGTCTCTGCAAGCGTTTATTTGCAGCCTAATCCTTGGCCAGGATGCTTTTGCTGATAAGTTACTGACACATAATTGTAAAAGTGTTGTTCTGCAGTTCCTGTCTGTGTCTGTGCACGTAGCTGCTTTGGGAGATAGAGCTGGGATGGCGAAGAGAGGGCTGGGAAGAGGAGTTTTTCCAGTAGTATTGCAAGTCATGCTACTGCTGGTACAGCATATCCATAGGTTTCTTTTGATATGCATGACTGCTGCATTTCCACTGTTTGACGTCTGAAGTTTAATTATTAGGATTCAAAGCTGAAATTGAAACCATAGGAATGCAATTCCTTTGGAGAACATGGCCTTACCCTAATAGAAATATCCTGGCCACTAATTTAGATTAATGACAGTGGTTGGCTGAATTTTCCTGGCCTGTTCAGTGGTATTCTGTGCAGTATAATCATGTTTATTTTCCTTGCAGCTAATCACAAACTACTTATTTCCAGGTGTTTGTGAGCGCTGTTTCCAGTGATGAACAGGATACCTGGACCTGAGCTGTGACTCTGAGCAACCTGATTTCTTAAACCACAATTTTTCTGTGCTGAGAACTGGGCACAGTGAGTAAAGTGTTACTCAGTCTCTTAATGCTTTCATGCCTCTAATTCAGAGCATGGACAGTCACAGCTCAGCTTCCAGTTTCTGCTGTTCTGAGGTTTCATATGTTTAAATTAATATTGGTGCTTAAATAGGAAAATTGAAATTTCTATTTAGATTATGAAAGCAAAAGATTTTCCGGTCAGCAAAACTTGTGCATGTGCATCTCCAGAGTTATTCCTTGTCTTAAACATTGCTGGAACACTCTGAATTTTCCTAAACTGGAAAAACAAATGGATCCCTGCAGTTCTCCATGAGTGCTGTGGTAGGAAAGGTCTGTGTGGAAGCATTGCTGAGTGCCAGCCATCAAAGCCTGCTCTGTTCTTGGCCTGCTGAAGAATTTCCTGTTTGGGGGGACCTCCTGCCCCTCTGGCTGCCCAGGTCAGCCCTCCCTGTGCCCTTTGGGGAGGGGAAGAATGGGCTGGGAATGTGGGTCAGTGCTTGCCAAACGCAGGGGCTGGGGGAAGAGCTCTGACACAGAGAATAGCTCCAAGAAGCCACTTTGGAGGGGGAATGGTATTCCCCAGGGAGACAGAATGGATTCTGCAAGCTGCCACAAGAGAGGGAGGTGCGGCATTGTTTTCCACGGCTGAGTGTTGCAGATGAACGGGTCAGTGGTGGGGCAGCTGTGAGGCAACAGGGATTTGGGGTGAGTTCTGCGAGGAAGAGCAAAACTCAGGCAGTGCTGGATGTCCTAAGTGCTGCCTTTGCTGCAACACTTGTATTAAAGATTGAGATGGAGCTAGTCTTGTTTAAGACGAGCAAGATTTGGGTGCGTTCTAGTTATGCCAGTCAGGATTTCTCTTCAGGAAAAGACTCATTACCCAGTGCCTGACCGCAGAAGATAATAACCTGCAATTCAGCTTTCCCGACTGGATTTCCCCTCTCTTTCCCCCAGTAATTATTTTTCAAAGTGCTGTGGCAGTAGGGCGTTACTTCACAGGTGGTTTAGTGGATTTCTCCTGCACTTTCTCTTCATTTCCCTAAGGAGAAGGTGAAGCGGGGAGTACCCATATCCCAGGGGTGATGGACTGAAATAAAGCCCAGCAGTGGGGCAGGGCTGGTGCTGGCCCCACAAAGCATTGCTGGACAGAGGTTTTCACGGCTGCTGCAGTTGACATGATCATAAGGAGTTGGTGTCCTAATCCCTGTGACAATGTTGACCTTAATTCTGTTTGGTTATACAATTTGCAAGCCTTGCTAGCATTCCTCAGTCCTGCTAAAAATTGGCCATAAAAACTGGCCACAGACTAGGGTTTTCCTGAAGAAAATGAATTCTGTAGGGCTGATAGGTCTGTGACAATATTTTACCAGCAAGAGACTTAATTGTGCGAAAGCAGCACTCATAAATTTTTCTCTACTGCTTTTACCACAGTTCACTTTCTCTTTTCCCTCTTCCTTTCCAAGTTTCCCACTGGATTTCTAGAGGAAGTATGGCTTTGTTTTATTATGCCTCTTTATTCAGTGACATAAAAGTGCTTTGGAAGAAATATTGAGGAAAACTTGTTGATGTTTTGTTGCTAAAGCCCAGCTTGCCTATTAATATTACTCTTGTATAATTATGCTCAGTCTCTCCTTTTTATCCTGTTTCCCTGAGGACATCTTGATGAGCACCAAATTAGCACTGATATTTTAGGCCTGCTTTTAATCCTGTTGCAGAGAAGGTTTATCGGAAACAGCGTAAGACGGGAAGGGAACACTCGGTGTTGGAGAAGCCAGAACTGCCTACAGGTGCAATACTTCTCTCTTGAAAACATCTTATTGATCTATATTTGTAGTTAATCTTGATTTAAGTCCTCCCTTGGGGATATATCCACCCCCAGAAACAGAAGAAAAGAATTGAAACTAAAATAAGACAACTCTTTTCTTTGAAAGGTCTATTAAATGTTCAAATGGAAGAGGGAAATATTGCTCTGAGAATAAAAATCTTGGGAGTGATGGTTGGTTTTCTCTGTTGTGAGGAGCAGATGGGATCTGATAAATGTGCCATTAATGTTCTTGGTATTTTCATTACATCTTGACTTCCCAAAAGGGTCCCCAAGGCCTTTTAATGAGTTACAGAGTGCAGGTTGATGATCCCAGCAGAACTGGCTGCTTGGTAAATGCCAGGTGAAGGATTTATAGATCCCTTTATTGTTACACTGAGAATTCTGGGGTTTCACTTGGTCCACTCAGGCAGGTGCGGAATATAAATACTAAGGTGACAATGCCATTAACATCCCCATTGCTTGTACAGCTCCAGGAGTGTAACAGGCAGTGTCTTCATGGCTGAGTGCAGGGAAAGAGGTTCTTGAAGCAAGAAATGAAATAGAAAAAATTGAAATCCATCTGAAGCAGTCTCCTGCCTCATTATTTTTGAATTGAAGTAAAATGTTAAATACTTCTGTGAGCTGAACTGGTCTTGCAATATTTCATCTTCTCCTCACTGTTGTGTTCTGTCTCTTAATACTAAACCTGCGTGATTCAGGGGCTGGGAGTTGTCATGTTTTAAATTATCGCACCTTGTTTGGCCATCTGTGGATGGCATCAGTAGCAAGTAGTTATTGAACAAGCTCAGCTGAGCTTAGAGTACCACAATCTAGTTCTAGAAACTGTATTTTTAACTTTCTTTGTTATTGTTGGAAAAGTTTTAGTTCTTTGGTTCTTTACTGACCTTTGTCCTTCTCTGTGTCAAAATATGACTGGGTCCCCGTTTTATTGTTCAGCCTCAAGGTTTGGCACTTAATTAGGAGAACAACTCTTTCTTAAGGCTCAGTTGCTTAGAAGTGTATTTGAAGTGGTTGACATCTTTTTTTATGTAATTTCAGTAACTTTCTTGTATTTAAAAATGAGACAGGAATGACAATTGTTACATAAGGAATTCTTAGTTTTTTCAGTGCCTTGGTTGTGTTCTTCCCACTTCTGAAGTGAAATGCTGCAATAGATGAGCCACTTCCATGGGCTTTTTTGGTTGATATTCTGAGCAACCAGAGATGACTTTAATTTTAAAACTTGCTATGCAAGCTGGCCTCATAATTGAATTGTGACTGTGCCTACAGACAGGAATTCAAGACTAAGTGCATCCAACTTAGGAAATCATTCATGAGATGAATCATTTCGTGCGATTACTCAGTCAGCACCTGCTTCTGCACTGAAGCTTTAGTTTAAATTAAACTCCTTTTATTTCTAGGTAGTTGTGAAATGGATAATTCACTTCTGCTTGGCTCAAGCCTGGAGATGACAGGCAATGCCTTGGTGTAACAAACCCTTCAATGTGTTCTAATCCGGAGAGCAGCGTGAGAGCCCTGCCGGGTGCTGCGTGCTGGGCACAAAGCTGGGGGTTTGTCAGTCATGCCTGCTTTCCTCTGGAGAGCAGCTATGCCATAACTGCTACTGCCAGCACGGGCAGGAGCTCCTTCTGCCTCCCCCTTCCTCTTGGCTTAAATGTCTTTGTTATTCTTTGGCGAGGAAGCACCAAGCAGCAGAGCAGAAGCGATGGCTCCTGGTGTCCCGCTCCTTGTCTTTGACCCCAGGGTCACATCACCAACACAATTTATATCTTGGTGTATCTCCAGTTTCCTTGCACTTGTCCAGGCTTGATGCTCTCAGGTACTTGGCTGCTTAGGAATTCCTGGCAGGCCTTGCGTGCCTTCCTCAAGGATCCAGAGTTGCGAGGTGCTGTGCATCTGTTTCATAGAACAAGGTGAATAAAAGCTCATGGCTTTCTGATCACCCTGGGGCATTCAAATTCATCCTGTTCTAGGGCTTCTTCAAAGCCATCAGATGGTGTGTAGAAGGAAAATCCAGAAGAAAAAGCAGGAAAAAAATAGCTATCTACCTCTTTATGTATGCCTGGTAGGAAGTTGCTCAGGGAAGTTCTTGTGGAAAATTTGAGGGAAATATTAGGAAATCACTCTCTGAAGGGCTTGTAAATAGAAAAATGCTGAAAACAGAGAAACTGCAAGAATCTCAGAAATTGAATAGCTGATGGACTGTGTTGCACAGAAGCATTTCACACACAACATTTGGCAGCAGAGCAGCCAGATGTGACCTACTGGTGCCATCTCTGAGGGACCTGCTGAGATCTGGGAATCTGGAGACCACTGTACTCATGATCAGCTTTCCAAAAGGAGTTTGACAACAATCCTAACCAAAGGAGCCTTATAGGCAGTGAGAGGAAAGGCTTTCATATATAGGCAAAGAACTGGTTAAAGATTGGTCAATCTTGTCCATTGTTTTCTGCTTTTTATGGTTTGGGAGTTATTGCTGCAAACCCTGGAACCTGCATTCCTCTGTTTGTGCTTTTTGTTCATGAACGTCTTGGGAAAGAGCAAGGGCTGTAAGGGGGTCCTTGGTTCATTGTCATCCTGGGTAGCAAAACCAAGAGCCTGATGTGCAGAACTGTAGCTTAGAGTCCAGAAGGAGGCTGAAATGGGCTGTGAGGCTCTGTGTGCCCCACTGAGCACTGGTGTGTGCTGGGGGGATGAATTCTCTTTGTCGTGTTGGAGCTGCTGCTGCTTAAATAGGAGCTGTAGGGATGAAAGGTTTGTGGAAACCTAAAAGCGTCTATCAGCCATGGTTGTAAATCAGGTACAGAATGTGAGGAGTAAGTGGAAAAGGGATTAATCTAGGAAACATTTTTACCATAGACTTGACACATTTTCTTTCTATTTTCATAATACATACAATCAATCTATAATAATACAATATTTTTATAATATATAGACTTGCAGGACATGTCAAGGACAAGCACAGGTGAGACCCCACCTGGAGAGCTGCCTCCAGCTCAAGGGTCCCAGCACAGGAAGGACGTGGAGCTGCTGGAGCCAGTCCAGAGGAGGCACCTGGATGATGCTCTGAGAACTGGAGTTACTCAGCCTGGAGAAGAGAAGGCTCTGGGGAGACCTCAACCCCCTTCCAGTGCCTCAATGGGCTCCAAGAGAGCTGGAGAGAGGCTTGGGACAAGAGTCTGGAGTGACAGGAATGAGGGAGTGGATTAAACTAAAAGAGCAGAAGTTTTGATTAGAGATCAAGAAGAAATTCTTCCTGTGATGGTGATGAGGCCCTGGCCCAGGGTGCCCAGAGAAGCTGTGGCTGCCCCTGGATCCCTGGCAGTGTCCAAGGCCGGGCTGGACATTGGGGCTTGGAGCAGCCTGGGACAGTGGAAGGTGTCCCTGCCCATGGCAGGGGTGGGACTGGATGATCTCTAAGGTTCCTTCCAGCCCAAACCATTCTGTGATTTAATTTGCACTTTGTGCAACCCTGGCCTGCCCTGCTTTCGGCAAGAGGAAATGGAACAGGAGACTTTGAAAAAACAACCGGAATGAACAAAACTGCTCCGTAAGGAAATGGCAATTCAGGTCAGATGTAATAGAAATCTAAATCTGAAGTGGCACAGGCAGAGAGAATAGTGAACCTCCTCCACCCATCTCTTCCTATGCAAGAACAAAGAGTCATTACTTGGAATTTGCAGATGACATGTTCAAAACAGCAAAAAGAAGCAATTTTTTAAACAACAGAGCTAAACTGTGATAGTCTGTGCCTCAGGGTATAGTGGGGCTTAAAGCCTGCGTGAGGAATACATGAACAGGAACACATGGATCAGGAAATTGCAGGAGAATTTGATGGCTACCAGGAAAATCTTGTGGGGAATCCTCTCCTATTTTCAGTCCTTGCATTGTCTGCTGTTGGACTGAGGTGCTACTGATTGCAGCCGTGCCTTTGCCCTGTCAGTAAGTTTAGTTTGGAACCTGCACATACGAGTGCAGGTGGGTTAGGGTGGCTTAAGTGGTCCTGGCCTTGGCTGTTCCTAATGCTGGAGGGATGGGGTTGGGATTTTCCTCACTGAACATGGAGAAGAGAAGTGGGAGTGCAGGAATGTGCTGCAACTGGCTCTGCAGAGCCTGGTGGCACTACTGGAAACTGTGGCACAGTTGTGAGTTTGTTATGAGTGTGTGGAGCTTTATTGGGTGCTTTCCATCTACTGCTCCAAGGTGTTCAACAGGCCAACAAGAGGCAGCTGGTAAATGACATTATATCTCTTTTTAAAGCAGAAGTTGTTTGTGGTAACAATCAGCATCTCAAATGAAGGAGATTTAAAAGATGAAGTTAAATTTTTCTTCACAAAACCACAAGGAAATATTATTGCCTTTAGTACAGAAATGAGTTCATAGTTCCTGGGTCAAAAATTTCTACAATTATTATCATCTTTCCTGTACCCTTGTTTTTCACATACTTTTCTAAAGAAAGACTAAGGCTGGAAGAAAGGTGGAGTTAGGTGCTGAAAATGGATGAGGAAAAGTTGTTGGTAGGGAAGTGTTCCTCCTGTTCCCCTCCTGCTTCAGCAGGGAGATACTGCCCCCCTTTTTAGTGTCGTGTACACTCGATTATTAGATGGAAACAGTTTTAAAACAACAGCCAAAGCCATTTGATGACCAGTGACTCTTCATGAGGGAAGGATTCCTTCCCTCTTCATGAGGGAAGTTACCAACATATCTGCTGTGGAACTGCTGGATGGGTGTTAGCGCTTTGTACTTCCGGGAGATAATGGTTGTGTCAGGCCTCTGTGCTCAAGGAGGAGAGACAAGGGGATTTTAAGGATTTGCCCCTGTAAGTAGCAGAAGGAATATATGATGCTCATGTTGAAAGAAGTGGCAAAGGGAAGAGGAAAATTCTTATGTGTGTGCACGAATGCATGTGAGTGAAAGGTCTTTTGACCTTAAAGAAATGAAGGTCAACACCTTTCTTCCAAAGGAAAGGAGATCTGTGACTTTGTCGTAAAAGCTGATGGATGGATCTATATTGGGCAATTGCAAACTGTTGTGCTAAATTGTAATTTATTGTGAGCTCAGATGTGATTCAAGCACAAGAGGGTGGGAGTGTGGTGTTTGTCCTCAGACTTGAACTTCTTTAAAACCTATGCAGAGTCAAACTTAAAACAAATTTGTGTTTAAAATAAAAGTAACATTAACTTAGTGTTTTCGAGGAAATGATTTTAGTGTTTGAACTGTCTCACTTCATTTGAGGTATCCACCCTGCCCTCCCCAAATCTTCATTGTAGACAACTGTTCAGCTTGAGCACACACTGCACGTGTGTGTTGTGCTGTACCTTTCCACACTCACATGGTGGTCTTGACTGTAAAGTGATAAAAACTCAGGAGCTTTTGTCTCCTGAAACATCTCATGAGAATGTAGCAGTGGCTTTTGCATAATCTCTTGGAAAAGTGTTTTGGAATTTCTTACGGTGTTCAGTGCTTGGAAAAAGCAGTAACTCCAGTGCTGAGGAGCAGAGGTGTAAGGAGTCTATGCAGCAAATCTGGGACCAAAAATATTTTCACATAACTGTGTTTGTCACAAGGCTTGCTGTGGGACTGAGGATATATGCATCAAAAAAATCCTTACAGTTCATTGCCCAGCAGCAGCCAGGCTGAGGTGTTGGAATGGATCCCTGTCTGTGGCTGACCTTGCTGTGGTGGGGTGGTGTGTGAGGTGATCTGTGCCCTGTGTGGGACTGAACACAACACCAGACCACTGTCCCTGCTGTGACTGTTGTCACACTTGCTATCTCTCCAAACTCACAGAGTTCAGGCATAATCAAACAGCTTGGGAAAGAGGTCACCGCAGTGAAAGTTCCCAGCCCGTTTTGTCAAGTGGTTTGTACTTGATTGTTTGTTTGGAAAGGAGAAGAGCAAAAGTTAAATGAGTGAGCTTACATGGCAGATCTTACAGTTAAAGGGCCTCCTAGAATCATTGTCTCAGTTGACAGTGTAATCTTTGTCTAAACAAAATTATTCTTCATGGGAAGTAAAACAACTTAAGCAGGATTGATGGAGAATGGAAATCACTGCTATGCTGAGTGCTCTGCAGTCCAAATAAACCTTGTCCAGCCTGTGGCTTGCCAGCTCCTACTAATCTTAGGTTACTGCTAAGCAGAATGCAAATCAGAACTGAAATGTCAGTGTAGGGACGGCCTGTGTGGATTTTTATTTCTCCTGGGAGAGCTCCTTGGGAGCCCCAAATCAGGAAGTAACAAAGATTTGCTCGTGTGTGCTGTCGATAGCTTCATGGGTGTAAGGGAGCAAGTCCTGGCAGCTCTGGCTGGGGCAGTCTGAGGAGTTTTTCCTTATGGATTGTCACTGCCCTTCAGCTGAGCTGCTTTAAACCCTCCTGTGTGACCCAGTCCTTGGCCTGGGCAGTGAACTGGGCCCAGAAGCTGTGCTTGGCCCTGAGTGTGGCAGTGTGGATCAGGAGCACTCCCACAGCCCAGGGAGTTTTCCCTGATTTTTCTCCAAACTGAAACTGCCTTGTGTGCTCTGCTCATCTCCTAAACTACAGCAGTCTCCTGTTTGAAAAGGCTTGATAAATAACCCCATACCTGTTTGAATTTGATGGGGGAGCAGCATGTTACCTATGAACAAACGTAGCAGCTCTGTTGTAATTTCTAAATTAGATCAACTAAAGCTTCTCTTAATGATAGTTAATAAAGGTAGTGAAAGACTGGTCGTGAAAACGAAACCATATTTAAAGTTCTTCAAACTTAATTGAGACTAAAAAGTAAAATAATATTCAGACTCTCTCTGGTATGTGGTGAAGCTACCCCCAGTTGCATGAAGTGGGCAGAACATGGTCCTGTTTGTTTTGTCCTCTTGTGCTGACTCAGCCCTGGCTGGCAGTGCTGAGAACGTCACAGTTTTCTCCTCAGGAATTTGGGGAATTTCAAGCTAATGTTGCAAATGCCTCACTCGTGATTTCTAAAACAGTCTCAATTCACAGCTCGGCTGAGTCCTCCCGGGCTGGGGCTGTGCTGGGTGAGGAATAACGAGCGTGGTCACCTCCTGGGCTGCACACATGCAAAAAATCCCTGTATCCAGTGCCGTGGGTCCCTGGAACGAGTGGCCGGGTAAAGCCATGACTGGGCTTTGAGTGACCTCTGCTATGTATCACTGCTAATTATTAACTTCATGTACCAGCCAGCAGCAAACCTGGAGTGTGGCCGTTGTGATTTATCTCAGATGTTCCAGAGGAAGGGATAGAGCCACTTTTTTTCCCCCTTTTATTAAAAGCTTTTGTTATTTTAACTTCACAAATAGCAGGACCACATAGAGTGTTTACATCAATGCCCCACCCCACAGTGCAGAGGTGCTTTATTGACCCTTCACTACAGACTTGGAGATCTCTTGCAGTAAGAGGCAGGAGTGAAATACTGGTTTGTCCAAAGAGGTTATGGCAGCTCAAGCTGACAGGTCTCAGGCAGAGGAAATGCAGGAGACACTGGCTGTGTCTGTGCTGTATCAGGCTGGGTGGGAAATACCAGGTGAACACCCAGAGCTGGGAACTGCTGATTGATTTAAAGCAGCACTGTTGGATTTGCCTTTGAAGTTGGGCTGCAGGGAGAGGGTTGCTGTAATTCTCCGTGGGCTGATGTGTGAGCAGTATTGGGGGCTTTCAGTCTTCTGAGAGAAGAGCGTCTGAGCACTGATGAAGCAAATTATTCTAAAACTTAAAACCACTTGATACCCACGAGGAGTGGACTGCACCTGAATTTGGTTTTTGTTCTGGTATAAATTAATGTTACATCCTTTAGGACAAAGAATGAGAATTTCTGCAAGTTCATTGCTTGACAGTTTCAAAGAAATAAGAGTTGGATGTAAAATCTGACCAACATATGAATAAGCTGATGCTGACAAGCCAAGAAGGAAAAAAGTAAATGGGGTTTGAAGGTGCATCAAGAGAGATGGCTTCCCCTGAAGTGTCCTTGAGAATTTCTGACTTCCAGAGGTTCCTTTCAGCTTTTGGAAGAACAGTGCAATGATCCTACTCACCTTTCTTGGAGATACCTGGGATGTTTCCATCTTTTAGTCACCTGAAACCTCCCAAGGAGGATAACCTGACAATGATACTGTCCAGCTCCTGTAGCACGGCTGAAACTGTCACATCAGACACTTTGGGCATGTGTAGGTTCAACTTATTTAAAACTTGAAACAGTTTTAACTTGGTGAAATTTAGGTGTTAAAACTTGAAATGTCAGCTTTGCTTTATTAGCAAATGTCCTGCTTCCTGCAAAGTCCCTTGGAGTGTTGGGTGGGTTACTGTGGGCGCAATGCTGATTTATTCCTGCACACTGCTCTGGCTTTGGGAAGCTGCAGAGCTGCACTAGCAGGGAGTGAGCTGCACACGGAGATGATTGCACAGCTGCAGGTGGAGGTGAAATGGAGGATAACCAGAAATCTCGTGGTGCCCAGCAGTGTCAGGGCACATTTGGCCTGGTAGGTGCCCAGCAAGCAAACTTGTGCCTGTCACTCTTCCTGTTGGCTCTGCTTAGAGGTGTTTGTTGCAAGCCACTTCACAGTGCGAAGTGTTTGATGATAGTTTAGGGAGTAACCAGGCAACATTTTAAAGACAAACACAAATTAAAAAGGCGTGCTTCATCTCTGTAACCAGATCTCTTCCCATGCTTATCAGTCCAGCAGGAAAATAAGAAAGAAAATAATTGGAAGCTTGGAATTGAAGAGTGGCAGGTTGTGGGACCACCTGTGTGCTTTCCTTGTCGTGTAGCATTCGTGACCCAGTCCTGGGAATGCTCTGGCAGCAGCAGAATCTGTGCTGGTGGGAAAGTCTCTCTCCCCCCGGCACTGACCTGTTTTCACAGAACTTGTCAGGAATGCAATTTTTAAATGACCTTGGATAGATTGATATCTGAGCCTGTTCACCTACAGCAGAGGGCACATATACAACAGATCCTTGGAGCCTGCATCCACAACAAACAAGGCCATCGAGCAGGGAACCAGGGAGCTCTTCCTGGGCTGTGGTCTGTGGCACCTGAGGACGAAATACCACCTATGAATAAACAAGAACCCTCCATTCCCCCTGCATGGGGCCTCTTTTCAGAAAGCCAATGATTTCTCCCATTTGAGAAATATCAAGGAACTTGCTTCCTCCAACCCCCAAAAAAGCAGGAATTTTTTTTTCGACGTCTGCTCCAGAAATGGGGCTGGCACTTGGTCACTGCTCTGGAGGGGGAAAAGGAAAGGCTATGCCAGAATGAATGATCCACAAGAATCTTGGGTTTGGGGAAGGGGTTGCTGTACCTGCAAATAAGAACCATTTTCTCTCCAGGGTTTTCTGCTGGCTGGATGTGTGGCAGCCCATTGCTTTTTCTCCAGCCTGAGGTGGGAAAGCGGCTTAAAACTCATCTCCATACATGTTCACTGCTTTGCTAGATTTAACCTTTTTCACCTTGGCACACTTATTTCATGTTCTTACCTTAAATAAGGGGGGATTGTGACACAATCAGTGTCTGTATAAAAGTTACTATTTGATAAGAATTGTAATTCAAGGTAGATTAAAGCTGAAAGCAGGTAAGGCACCTATGGAATTGTTCTCACAGATTTATCAATGAGTGCTAATTCAAAAAATGCCTTTCTACTTGGGCAGTTCACTCAGGGATAGCTCCAAATGGTTCCTTCCATTCATTCCAAGTCAAATCACGAGAGAGAGATCTGGGCATTTGCAATACTTAAAATATCAATATAGTAAAGGGTAATTGGAGCAAAGCCAGGTGTAGAGGCTGAGTATCTGTGTGCTTGTATCTCTGTTCTGTGAGAAAGTTCCTGTGCTTGAGATGTTGCTGCCTTTGAGTTTCGGTGGGAAAACCTGAAGACAGATTTTTGCTTTTCTGTCTGATTGTCTTATATCAGGTTATAAATGACTATAGTATGACCAGAGCATAGCTAAGTCATGCTTTTAAGAAAAGCTGCTTTTAAAATACTGTAATTCTTTTGTAGACAGAGTCTATGGCTTTCAACTACAACTTTTCAGAACATCCTGTCTGAACCAGTTACCCAACAAATGTTTAATGTACATGTGGAGCCTTCCCCTGGAGTTAACAGGAGGGTTGTTAGGTCTAGTCTGTTGTGGGGGATATCCTTCCATAGCTTGGTGAATGAAGGGGTGTGGAGTCAGATGTTTTTGTATTCTGACAGTCAAAACTTCCTGCGTTTTGTTATAACATCAGGATCTATTCTGACTGGATTTTTAAAAACCCTTTTGCAGCTGAGCACCAGGTTTGTTTGAGGAGCTGCCAGCTGCTGTCCCCAGAGCTGATTCCTCTGGGGAGGGGAGAGCAGAGTAGGTAAAAATTACTTTTAGAGCTGTAATTCTTCCTTACTTGTGTTCTGGTAATTCTCCTTGGCCTCTCTTCCAAGGGTTTGTCCCTGTGGTACGAGGGCTTTCACGTGGCTGCTGCTCCTCCCACCCCTGAGCTGGCTTTGGCTGCAAAGCAGCAGCTGCTCCTCACCCGGGGCTGAGATCCTGCCTTGGGTGGAGGTGAAAGGAGCAGGAGTGAGAGACATTTACTCCTGGGGATGAGAGGTGGCTGCTTCTGCTGGCAATGGTTTGCAGCTCACCTGAGCTGGGGAATGTGCTTTTCGCAGTGGCTTTAGGGTGATCAGGGCCTCAGCAGCTGGCACAGGAGGTGGTTCTCATTTTCCATATGCTAATTCCAGTGTTTGTCTGGCTCTGTTACAAACTCCACCAGGGAGCTGATCTGGTTGAAACCTAAATTTTGCTGTTCCATCAGCTAGTGTGCATGTGCCCAGTCAGCTGTCTGTTCCAGGGAGGGATGGGATGGGACACTGGGCAGAGGAAACAGAGACATCAACAGCTGCTCAAGTTGAGTTACAGCAGTGGGGGAGCTCCAGCCTAAAGCTGGAAGGTTTTGGAGTATCAGGTTGTAGTGCCTTCATGCTTCCAGATTCTTCTGTTCAAAAGGACATCGTAGTCTATAGAAAGTGTTACTTCATCAGCAGAAAATAATTTCTTTTTTATTCATAGACTCTATGTAATTTTAGCTCTGATTTGCAAATTAGGGATATAGTATAAAACCTTTTCTGTGCAACTTGAATGTTATGGATTCAGTGTAGCTCGAAGACCTTGGATTCTATTTAAATCCGAGCTGCATTAAGTGGTAGATTCCAGGGGGACTTGCCTGTTTTGGTTTGTGTTGAAAACCAAAGGGATGTCTTATGATGTAACTTAAATTAAGAGCTTGGTGTTATTTCATTACTTCTTAAATGTCCTCATGCTTATGCTTATATTCACCTGGTTGAGCTGAATTGACTTACTGAGCACCTTTGATTAGTGAGCTGAGTTGCTTTAACCGCTGAGCAGCCAAGCCCTTGGGTCTGCTCAGAGGAGTTTAGAGCTTCTTCCTCACCCCAGAGAACAAATCTGGCAGGAGCCACACACAGGCTCAGCCCTTCCAGACAGGCTGAGGGGAACGTGGGCGCTGCTCGAGGAGTCCTGAGGCAGGGGAGCCACCTGCCCTGAAATCAGGGCTGCAGACACATCGTGTTCTTCGGGGGAGGACAAGAGCTAAAGAAACCAGCCGTAAATAACCCTTCCACGTTAGTCGTTTTGTCAGAGGCTTTTTCGGAGTGAGTCTGGGGAGATCAGCTCTTGCTTGGGCCAGAAGGCACTTGGCATGTGACACTGCATGAAGCATCACCCTGAGCCTTCATGTGTAGTTTTGGGTATTGTCAGTTCAGTGCTGGATGCTGGAGCTGGCTGTCAGCATCAGGAAGGGGTCACAAGGCAAACCTTGAATTTTGCTGTTGTCTTACTTCCACTTTCGTGGTCTGTGAGGTTCAGTGTCCAGATGGACACAGAGAAATGGATTTGGAGTGACGTACTTGAGTGCAGATAATTTACTTTATAAGTTCTGTGTCCATTCAGGCTTCTGGACAGAGAAAGTTAAAAAGCTTGGATGCACTGGCTGGAGCTTCTGGCAATGACAAATCCAACTTTCTGGACTTGTAGGCTTTCTCTAGGACTAATTGGGTAAGAAAATTCATTTATGCAGTGTCCCTTGTGTGTTGTGGCACAGTAGCGTTGCATGGTAAATGCACAGGTAACAAATGTCATGATACAAAGCATTGTAAACACACACAGTCTTTAAATGAATTAAACTTCAAGGCAAATGTTAGCTGTGTTCTTAAGTTTTTTGAAGTGCTAAACTGAGGAGCTCTAGAGGAGACTGTGTTTTTTGAGGTAATGGCCTAGCTACAGTGCCAAAATTAGAGTGAAGTTATTCTTGGGAAGTAAGAAAGGGGAAAATCAAGTTGTCACTTTATAAAAATGCTCAGTAAATACTAAAGCTAAGAAATACGAACTTTCAGCTCTATTCATGGTACCAACTTGGCTTTCATTCAGCTGTTTCTTCTGAAAGAACAAATGATTTGTACTGTCCTGCGTCACCTTGAGATTTTTGCTGGCGTACGGAGTTGCTTCAGTGCATGAGTCACTGCTGGCTGCCCCGGGAAGCAGGTCAGGGTCACAGAGCTGCACTCTTCTGTCTGTGCAGGACATCCAGCTGCTGCTACAGTCCTGCCCTGCCTCTGCCCCTGCCACCAAAAACTTATTTTTGATAGCTCTTGCAAGATCAGCTCCCAGATAGCAAACCCAGAAGGACATAAACAAGTGTTTCCTTACCGTTTCTCTTGTCATACTCCCACTGCTTTTGCCCGCTCTCAGCTTTCATTTCATACAATCCCAGGCTTCCCATTCCTTTTTTTGGTGTGTCTGTGCAGGAGTTGCCACACCTCATGCAGCTGGAGGGAATGATCCAGGAGCATCTCTACAGCCTTGTCAGGAGGGTCACCAGCTCTTGGAATTTTTTTTCCCCCACTTTTAATAATCTAAACTAATATTCTTCAGTTCTCCTGCTGCACTTGTTCTGCTGTTTGTTACCCTTCAGGAAGGATTTTTGGAGCTCACATCTGCCTGCAAGACACAGTCACAGGATTCACCTTCTGCTCCTGGTGAAGCACAGCCCAGTGCAGCTGGTCTGCACAACAGGCCAGGGGATCACTTGCAGGTCTTAGCATTATGGAACAATGGGCTCAAATTACAACTGACTGCATGCTTTTAACATTTTTCAGTCAAAAATCACCTCCATTTTTTGGTCATACTTGGTGATAATGCAGTCTCAAACTTGCCAGGGATGCCATCTGTGGCTCAGCCTGTGGTGGCAGCGTGCAGTAGCATCTGCCTGCTCTGAAAGGCTCCACCATCATGTCCTTCAAACTTTCTGTTCTATTTCTGTGCTTGAGTCCAATCTTGAGATTTTTTTCCAACCGAAATGATTCAATGTTTCTATTAATAAACTAAATAAAACACCAGAATTTTGTTAGGACCAGATCTTTTTTAGCTGATTTGCTTTTTAAAATGCCTTGTGTCTGTATGAACACAGCCCTTTGATCAAATGGGGACTGCTGGATAGAAAAGGGATTTTGGGTCTCCCTGCCACCAGCAAAATTTTCTGTACGGTCATGAGGGCGCAGATGGAGCACAACACAAATCAGACCAAAACCAGGATGTTTGTGCTGCTTTATGGCCCAAGCCTACACAGGGAGCTGAGGGGGCTGGACAGAAGCTGTGTGCATCAGGCAGAGCAATGGGTGGGAGACGCAGCTCACTGCTGGAGATACGTTTCATATATATTTATAAATATTAATGCATGTAGTGAAGTACAGAGGGAAGTCCTGCTGGCACTGCTGGGGCACCTCCAGTGCTGGGGCAGCTCTGGGACCCTCCTGACCAGAAGGACATGGAGGGGCTGGAGCGTGTCCAGGGAAGGGAACGGAGCTGGGAAGGGGCTGGAGCCCCAGGAGCGGCTGAGGGAGCTGGGAAAGGGCTCAGGCTGGAGCAAAGGAGGCTCAGGGGGAACCTTGTGGCTCTGCACAGCTCCTGACAGGAGGGGGCAGCCGGGGGGGTCGGGCTCTGCTGCCAGGGAACAGGGACAGGAGGAGAGGGAACAGCCTCAGGCTGGGCCAGGGGAGGCTCAGGGTGGACATCAGCAGGAATTTCTCCATGGAAAGGGTGCTCAGGCCTTGGCAGGGGCTGCCCAGGGAGCTTTGGAGTCCCCATTCCTGGAGGTGCCCAGGGAAGGCCTGGCCGTGGCACTCAGTGCTCTGGGCTGGGGACAAGGTGGGGATCGGGCACAGCCTGGACTCCATGGGCTGGGAGGGATTTTCCAGTCTGGAAAGTGCAGGGAGTGGCCAGGAGTCTGTGCAGTCCTGAGGTTTACACTTGAGCAAAGTAAAGCTTGATTTTATTTATTTTAATGTAATCAACTTCAAATTGCCAATCAGAACAGAAAATGTGTTTGAAGTTCTGAGCTTGCAGGAGACAATTGTATTGTCCTGGAGCTGGTGAGAACCAGCTGAGGTGTAAAAGCAAGATCTTTGTGATGCAAATTCATGAAAAAGATGTTGAACTCCTTGAAACCTGGCTCAAACAGGGCTGAAAGCACCTTTAACTGAAATGTTTTACTTGCTGCAGGTATATTTGAATGTTTCGATTATTTAATTTTTAATATGGTGCTGAAATACATTCTGTGAAGCTCTTGTCATGATGAAATAGCTCTTGCAGGGTGTATCTGACCTTCAGGAGTTCTTCTCAAAGTCGTGAGCACAGCTCTGGGTGTCACAGAAATGCTGAGCCACAGCGCTGCAGCATTTTGGGTTCCCTGGATGTCCTTTGGTCAAGGCTTTCATGAATAAGCTGAATTGTGGGAGCATTTCAGGCCTGTGTGTTCATTTAAAAAAGAAAACAAAAAGGTGGGGAGGAAAGCACTTGTTTGCTGGAGATGGCAGCGCTCTTCCCAAGTATGTCGTCAGGATTGTGTGCTTGAAACTGTTCTTCTCACATAAGGTTTTAAATTCTTTGTGCATACAGAATAAGAAGTGTTAGGTCCACTTTATGTGAAAATATAGTTAAAAACCTTACCATGGATGATTATTAAATTTAACCAGAATTTTAATTTCATTATCTGAAATGTCAGGACTTTTAGGAACTTCTAAGCTGTTTTTTGAGGGGTGTGTGCATGTGAACTGGGGATATTACTAAAGGGATATTATTAAAATTGCTTCAGAGTGTCTTTAGAATTGTTAAACTAAGAAGATGAATGTTAGAAATACTCAGTTAAAAGAAACTGTATTGCAAATTACAGAACAGTGGAAACAAAACCCTCTAACTGTGTTTTTTGTTGTTTTGCAGACCGTGAGGACCAATCAATTCTCTGCACGTGAGTGACTATTTTTCATTTGGGCACTTTTGGGGACTGGGAGAGGGGGCTTTGATACAGCTGTGGGAGTCAAAGCTTGGTCTTTAATCAGTGGGTAAAGATGTAGAATGAAGTGTTATTTAATATGGGGATATAGTCTTCTAATAATTCACATTATTGAGTTTTCTAGGCATGTGCTAATTCAAAAATGTAATTTAAAAATGTTGGTGAAGAGATCTGCATCCAACCCCAAAGCTTGAAGAAGTTGCCATCTCTGCAGTGCTGTGCTGTAACTCACAGTGGGAAATGCCTGGGGGAGACCAGATCCAAAAGTGGGTCTGGAGGCCCTGAACAGCAGCTCAGCTTTGGATCTGCCTCAAAGGGGCATCCCTGAGGAGAGTGATATGAAGGTTCCTTTTTACCTAAAGTCACCCCCACCACGAGCAAATTCCTTGCTTTGGCTGAAGTTTTCGCAGGATCTGGAAGTGCAGTGGTTGGGAAGCCAGAGCACAAGTGAGATTTCAGGCCTGTGACCCACCCTGTCATTGGACTGCAGTTGGAAGGGGTGATCCAGCTTCCTTCCCTCTCCCCCACAGACTGTTCCTGTGGCTTCCTGTGCTGGCACTGGGAGTTGCAGGCAGTGTGATAAGGATTCCCTGTGTGCTCAGGGAGCGGGGCTAGCCCAAACCCAGCCCTGCACAGAATGGTGCTTGTCGTGTCCAGCTCCCTGGGCCAGCGCTCTGTGTGCCAGCCTGAAGGTATAAGGTGCAGGAGGGAAACTGTCCCTGCTGGGAGCAGCCTGGACTCAGGATGCTTTGTCTGAGTTGGGAAACCATACCTTGGCTGTGTCCTGAAGCTGCCTGCAGTTACCAGGCCTGGGGAGAACACAGCATGTTCAGGTGTCAGGGAGAGGGGCAGCTGCAGTGCCTTGGGTGCCTCTCTCCTGGGTGCCAGCATGTTGGGAATGTAGTTTGGGAGGATCCTGCTATCTGGAATAGCTCAATGGGGAGACCAACTGCTGGAAGGGGACCTGGATTCAGTTTCCTTCTTGACAGGAACAGATTCAAATGTCCATCTTCTGCTTCCTGCAGAAGGGCCTTAACTCTCAGAGTCTGTATAAGACTGAGGGTGGATCCTTTCAAGCCGTGTTTTTTCCAGCTATGGATACCATGAATACAAGATTCTCGGCGTGTAAGGACACAGAGGCAAAAAGAGTTTTGTACTTCAGATAAAAGTTGGTGCAGATAACACAGGCTTGTCTGGGTCTGTGGTTCATGACTGTTTCATGTGCAATGCACAAAGCAGGGATGGGATCCCAGAGTGAGAAGAAATGCTTTGTTGTCACGTGTTTGTGGATGCTTTGACAGCGTGTGCTTCCCCCAGGTGAATGTTTTGACGTAGCTTTGTGTTTTGTGTCTGTGCATGAACTTTACTCTGCTTTGCGTGGTCAGCTGAGCCCACAGGTTGGAATGGCAGTGCTGCAGGATTTGGTGAATGTCCAATCTGCTCATTTACAAATTGGAAAGCCTCTAAGCTCTCCTGCCTTCAACTTTGTCATTAGCTCACCTCTAAAGTCACCACGAGCTTTTGATCCATCTGTACCGAGTGGACAATTGATCCCTGTTTTGTGTCTGGTACAGAGCATGGAATTCGTGCATCTTATGCTGGGTTCCACCTTGGCTGGGCTTGGCTCTGCTCTGTAGAGGAGCTGGAGTCCAGCTGGTGAGGGGTGGGAATGGTTATATCCTCATACCAGACCTTGGGAGAACGTGACTGAACCCAGTATAGAGCTCTGGAGCTACCAGGGACTGCTGAGTGCAGTCCTGATGTTGAGACCCCCAGACATGGCCTTGAGGACATCTCTTCTGCTGGACATGTGACATGCTTGGTGACAAATCTGCTGCTCCATGGACAATTTCAGAAGCTGGTGCTCAGAAGCAGTGAACAGTACATCTCCAGAGGGTTTTCACACTGTCTGGCAGCATGTCCCAAACCTGAGTATTGAAACTGTGAGTCCCATGACATGGGACAAGTTTTTGCCACCTTTAATTCAGTCTCTTGGTTGTTCCAGGGTGAAGTGTGCCAGAACTTTAATAAAACTGAGGTTTTGAGCGCAGAGCCAAGGCTGTCCTGCAGCTTTAACTTGTGTTTCTTACTGAAATGCTTGCACAGCAGCTTAAAGAAAAACAAAGTTAAAGACATCACTGGTACTGGATGTGGCTTACAAGAAAATATGAATGTCCTCCATAGTGTGGAGAGATCTGTGGCCTCAGAATTATAAAGGGTAAGGCATTGTGTCCCCAAAGTGGATGTACAGGACTGAAGAACATCCAGGCTAGGCACCACCTTGTCAGAATATGAAGACACAGGAGGTGATCGATGATGGGATCCAAGGTGTTTCTGTGGTCTCAAACACCAACGTTCCCCCATAGCCCAGGAGCCCTCGCTCACACACGGTCACCATCAGCACCATTTATATCTTGACTATAAAAAAGGACAGTGGAGCTTGCCAGGTTAATAAACATTCTTCTCTTGGACTAGGTTAATCTTAGATTGCTCTTCAGCTCTGTGACCCATTCCAAGAGGAGTGCCATCATTTGTACTCCCCCATTATCTGTTGAGCAAATAAAGACAACTTCTGCTGTGGCACTGCCCCAAACACAGCTTCCCCTGTGGGCTTCATGGGAGAGCCTTATTCTCTTGCAGGTCTGCATTACAAACTGGGCTTTTGAGATATTAAATCCTCTTCATGAGTGGGACATGGTGAACTCTCTTGTGTAGCAGGCTGGAAAGAGATCCCATGTTTTGATCAGGAGTGGGCGGATATCCAGGACTTCCATTGCATTGCTGTTTCTGGTGAAAGGGCAAACTGTGTGTTCCCCTTCATGCCACTGGTTTTACAGGTCCTAGACTAAGGCAGGAATAAATGAGGTGCAAGGAGAGAGTCTTAACCACACAGGAGGTGGTTTCAGAAACTCCTATGGCAGTTCATAAGACTCATCTTCTCATCCCAAACTTGCTGTCTCAGGACCTGGATCACCTGACTGACCCTGATGTTTACTGAAGTTGGAAGCCCTCAGAATCCTTTTTCATTTCTCCAGTAGGAGTGGTTCAGGGTAGCTAATGGGGAAAAAACCACCTCTTGAGTAGTGCCTTCAGCTGAGTGGACAGTTGTGGTGTGGCTGTCATTTCCCTGTCTCCGAGTGCCTGGGCAGGAATTGTCTGGAGACGAAGCTCTCCCACTGCTTGCTTGAAGTCTGTCTGCTTTGCATCTCCACCTCTCTCCCCCCCTGCCTCTATTGATGAAGTTTCCTGGTTTTTCACCTTCCATGGCCTTCAGAGGAGGGGGCAGTCACTTCTCCAGTAATGGTATTTAAAGGACACTTTACCAGGTCTCTGGATCCAGCCCTCTTTTCTTCTTGACAGCCAGGAGTGCTGCTTTCGGAGGAATTCTTAGGTATAGGATTGGTGCTATGTCAAGCCTTTAGGTTCTTGCTCTTCCAAGACAGTCTCTGCAGTTTTCCAGGTGCCTTCTTTTGGTTCGAACTTAGTGAATGTCCAATCCGTTTGTACTTACCTTGGAAAACCTTGAAACACTCTGGTCTTCAATTTTTTTATTGCCTTCCCTGCAAAATGGCCATAAGCTTTTGATCTTCTGAGCTCAACAGACAACTGAATGCTGTTTGAATGTGGTACACATGGCATTTTTATCCTCAGCATGAGAGTGTGTAATTAAAGCTGGAGTTGAGGCAGTTTCATTGTCTTCCCCTGTGCAGATCTTTAGGAAACACCAGTCTGTTTCCCCAGAAAGGCCTGCAGTCACTGTCCCAGTGAATAACAAGCTCTGTGAAGAAGGTGAGTGCCAGTGGATCTTGTTGAGAAATGAACTCTTGAGAGTTCATTTTTTTTCTCTCTGAGAGCCGTGCTGAAGGATAACCTGTGTTTCACGGAGATGCTGCAGGGACAGGCATTTATCTCAGTGCGTGGTTGGAGTGGGTTAGCCTGCATGGATGGTTCTCCAGGCATGTCTCTCATAACATCTCATTGTTTTGAAGGCAGTGGGTTTACCTGGAGGTTTTCTGTCTCAGCTTCATCACCTGCTGATGTTCCATCGGGAGTTCTGCATAAACTGCTGGTCTTAAAGTATATAGCAAGATTTTTCCAAAGTCAGATGTACCAAGGAGGGGGAAAAAAAACCCACCAAACTATGCTGCTGCATTCTCTGGATGCAAAACACCTTGTCCTGACATGGAATCTGGTTCTTAGGAGGGATTGCTGGGATTGCCAGCTGCTGTGGCTGTCCTGCCCTTCTCCAACCCAGACTTGATGACAGATGCCTTCCTGCTCTTGCTGTAGACAGGAGGTGTCTGTGGGCATAAATTGTTGTGCTGTCTTTGTTACCTCCTTTTCTCTTCCCTTTCCAGTCCCCACCTTTTAGGGACCCAAATTTAGACAATTGGGTTGTTGCAGGGACTGTCTGCAGGGCTTGATTGGGAGTTAGTGGCATGTAGCATGCACTGACTTCCTTGCTTCTGATTTTTGTGTTGTTTCATAGCGGCACCTCTCCTTCCCCATCTGTTTGTGTGAGCTGGGGAGTGTTGAGCCCAGGGATGATGTTTGTAGGAGAAACTTCTTGATGAAATTACTTATTATGGATAGGCTTTTCTCAGAGTGAACCAAAAGTCCTTTTCCCATATCCAGCAGCCTCTGCTGCTGCGTGACATCCCACTGATTTCTTCAGGAGTTGTGATGGGATTTTTTATGTGCCCTTTGGCCTTTCAGCAAGTGAAAAACCCAAATATGTCCAGAGACAGGAACATCTACAGCTCCCAAATCCATTGAACAATCCGTGGGTGAAAGCCAGATTATTGCCTGGCTAATGATGAGCTGGGAGGAGCTGAGCAAACAGTAATGGTGAGAATTTCTTTTTAGCTTTGAAGTTGGATGGTTTAATCTTGGGCTGCTAACCATTAACAGATGGTGAGAAAGGCTGCTGGAGCTCTCCTCTGCTTTGGGGTTTAGTTCATCCAGCTTTTCAATGAAAAGCAAATGAGCAGCCCTCAAAACTAGCACTTTCCTGGGAAGCTGGACTTAACCAGCTTCTATCTCATCACTCTCCCTTGACTGGAGTGCAAATGAAAGTTTATTTTGGACCTTCTCTCTGTAAATTCTTACTTTGTTGAAAAGAAAGGAAAATATGTGGAGTTCCAGAAACTTTGTATTCCTTCTAGCTTCTAAGTAACATATATATATAAAAGTAATATATATATAAAACCAGCAGGTTTCAGTCTGTGTTGACTCAGCATCCATCAGTGATTTGTACAGAGATGTGATGCCAATATTGCAGCATTCCCAGACCTTCCTGCATATTTTCCCATTTCTGTGGGATGTGAAGCTGTGCTGAAGAGCTTTCCAGGTTGGTTGTTTTTTTTTTTTTTTTCTCTTGGAGAAGCTGCAGCTGCTGCTATTTTGTTAAGTTTTGGTGTTTCTCTGCTCACTGAGCATGCCAGGCTGATGACCAAGATGAAGAAATTTGTGTTGTGGTAATTAGGAATTTGGGAAATACTCGAGAAAGTGAACTCTGAAAATGTGCTGCACTGCACTTTTAAAGGCAGTGTGTTTTGAAGTGGAGACTCTTACCACAGACTCCTGGTATTCCCAAAACTGGGCCTGGGCCTGATAAATAGGTGTTCAGCAGATGCTTGCAGCCCTACAAGGATATCTAATCTGAACTGGCTTCCGTAGGAGTGATGGGGTGTGGAGGGAATAGAGGCTGCTTATTAAAGGCCAACAGCAGCAAATACCAAACATTTTTGTATACAGCCCCTGGCTGGAGTCCAGCTGGGAACATTCCCCAGGCGAGTGCTGTGGAGATGATGTGAAGCATCCAGAGGGAAAGGAAGCAGCTCTAAAGCAGCCACGTAAATAGTAAAGCCAATTAATGACTCTTTCCCAAACTATCAGTTATACCTCTTGCAGCAAATAAGCCAGGTGATTTAGACACCCTTTAATTACAGGTCTTGTCTGTAAACATCTGTTGATTTGTAACTGGCAGATGATCTGCTCAGTTGTGCCTGAGAATAAGCGTCTCCTCTGTTCTTTGCTACTGCTGTTGTGACAAGGACAAAAGGCCATTGTTGGGGCTCTTACATAGGCAGTTACTTTCTCCTCTAAACAATTTAAGTGCATATTTCCATGGTTTGGGGCCTTCTGTAAGTGACTGCTTCCCATGGAAGGAGGCGTTGCTGGCCAGCGGAGCTGGGAGCAGCAGGTTGGGTTCTGTGTCCTGGGGACTTGCCCAGGTGCCAAGGGAGTGATGTCCCTTCTTCACAGGGGGACCCTCTGCTCCCACATGAGCTTCTCATCCCAGGGCTCGTTCCTGATCAGGAAGGGAAGAACTAGAAATTCCTGGGGCAGAGGAAAGGTTTGAGTGAGCCAGGCATCCAAAAATGAAAAATCCTGACTTGTTTGGGTTAGCTTTTCAGGAATTTAAATCACAGAGATGATCTCCAGCTGTATCTGACCATCCTAACACATTCCACATCTTCAGGAATGTTGTTAGTCTGCAGACTGTGCACAGGTAGCAAGATAAAGAAAAGCCTGCCTTTGAATTTGAAAGCTTTCTTTGGACGTGTGGGTTTATGTCCCTCTGTTCTGGGCTACTCGTGGCGCTTTGTACCTTCTGGGAAGCCTCTGCTCAGGGAATTAATGGCTCTCTGGGGAAGAGGGCTGGAAAGAGGCCAGTCTGTGCAGTGGGCCTTCAGTAAACAACTTTCAACTCATCTGACTTCCCTAAAGTCCACAAAGCATTTGCCAGGTCAGGGAGAGGTGGCGGCCCTGCCATGCTGGGTGCTGTCACTGTCACAAGATGTGTGAGCGCTTCAAACCTGCTGGACAGTAAGGAAAGCAACTCCTTCCCTACTGTTTTCCTTCAGAAACAGCGTCTCCTCTCGGAATGGGGCTTTCCTGAAGGGCATTTGACCTGTTTCTGGAATAACACCTGCCCTTAGGAGTGGGGGTGTGGGGAGAGGACGCTCCCATCCCTGCCTGCTGCCTCTTTGCTTTATCACCTGCGAGTCCTCTCCCTCTCTGCTCTGCCTGTTCTCCAGATGAGAATCACAGTAGTGGAAATGCCTTTTGTGCAAGATTTGGGCTCAAGTTGCTCAGGGAAAGAGCTGCAGCTGGTTGAGTCAGTGCCTGGTTTTTGCTAACCAAATTGGAGCTGGGATAAATTTGCCTGGAGAGTTCTCTGCTTTGCTGAAAATGACACTACGGCTTTACATGCAATGAATTCAAAACCATGTTAAACTTTAAAGTGCTCATGCTGGCTAAACTTTCCTATTTTAAATGTGCATGAAGCTGCTTCAAAGCATCAGCTTTGCTGCTCCAGGGAAGAGCACTTGGACACGGGATCCTGCATCAATTCCCCAGTGGCTGTGGTACTTTGACCTGTCCCTGGAAGGTGGTTTCCAAGGGAGAGATCCCTCAGTTAATTGATGGAATAACCTTCTACTTCCAACTGGAGGCTGTTGCTGAGGAGGGTTTGCTTCCTTGGGAGCAGTGTTTGGCACAGCCCCTGGCTGGAGCAGAGTGTTTCCATTCAGTCCCATAAGGTTTTGATTCTACCAGTGGAGCTGAGCCTGAACTAAAGGAGGTGGAATCGTGAGCCTCCTGCAGTTTCAACAGAGCTGCCACTGACTGAGGTAAGGCTGGTTCTCAGCCCAGGGCTTTAGTTGTTTAATTTATGGTAACAGATTGAGTTGTATTCAAACAAGGTTTTGAAAAAGTTAAGCTTTAGCTTTGTGATTCCATCCCCATTCCATAAATATTGTACATGGTGTTACTCAGAGTTTACCTTTTTTGGGCAGGTTGATAGAGGTACAAGATTTTAATTTATTTTTATAATCCATGTGTTTGCACTCCTGGGAAAGAACTAAAGTATGCAGATGCCATTATTCCTATAAATGCAAGGGACTTTATCCTAAATCTTCTAATTCTTTCATAGTATATGGCAGCAGAGCTGTTTGACACAGTGCTGCAGGAAATATTTGGCATTCTTGTAAGCTCCAGGGAGAGCAGGACTGGGATGATAACATCCGTTAGTGTTGCTTTTGAATGAGGTCTTGCATAAAGACTCTCTCTAAAATACCCCTCTGTTGGATTTAGAGGGTTTTAACACAAGGAATGTGTTTCAAGCTGCTGCTTTTCCTGTGCTTGTGCAGATTTACTGGTGTGTCTGCAGCTGACTCTTCCAACCCCTGTGCTACCCTTTTCCAGAGCTGACATCTGAGCTGTATTTATTGTACCAGCTTCTCTTCCCTGCATGTGTTAGAGGAGATTTCCCCCCTTCAAAATGTAATAAACATTCTTCTTGTGATTTGACAGAAAAGATTATTTCTCTAGCTTTACAGGCACAACTAATAGTGCATTCCCAAGCTCTGCTGACAATAAGAACAAATTGTATTGTTTTAAAATGTAAGTGTATATTTTGCTGTGCTTCGTACTTCTCTTACCTGCTGGAATAGTTTTAGCATTAGCATATTTTAATACACATCTAGAAACAGGCAAAGCTGCTTTTATTATTGCTCATGGTTATGAATTATGTTAATATAAACACTGCAGTGAAAGGGAAATGAGAAATAAAGACTTGAGAGGCAAGAATTGGCACCTGATGGTTTGGGGGTTTTTGTCTGGTTATCAGCATTCACTTTTGTCTTGTTTGTGGGGACTCTGGGCTGGGTGGAAATGGGATTTTTCATTAAGTCAGAGGGTGTTGTTCCGCTTGTAGCGGTCCCAAAGTACACCCAGTTTCTGGGTTTCATACTGATGGTATCTTGGCAAAAAGGAAACCCAGTTATCCATTAGCCAATTCTCAGAGTAATCTCCTTTGCAACCAGCTTTTCAGGTAGGACCTTCCAGGTTTTTCCATGCACTGAGCAAAGCCAGCCCAGTCAACAAGTTTGAGGGGAACTCCCCTCTCTGTCTCTGGAATGCTTTGAGTAATTGAGTGCAGTGCTTTCTAATCTTTCATATTCTGGGTTATTTTCCAATGATTGTGAGGAAGAACGGGACCAAAGTGGTTTTAGACAAGCTGATGGGAGTTGCTTCCAAGAAGCAGGTGCCATCAATAAAACTGGGGCCTTGGTTAACCCTCTGGAATTGCAGGCCACAGCTGGGCGAGTGAGGCTGTGGAATATCCCACAGCTCATCTGCAGGACCATTTTGTCCAGGGTTTTCAGTGAAAAGCTTTTTCCAGCCAAACCTGGAGGTTGCTGCTGTTCTGTCAGGTCAAGCAGAGGCTGTTTGACCTGAAACTCTTGTGAGGAGTCCCACGAGCTGCTGTGAATGAAGGTTCTTGCTCCTGGGAGCAGAAATGCCCACCCTGCCATCCCTTAGCAGAGGTTCCCCTCTCTTAGGGCCATTCCCAGTGGCGTTGCTGTGACTTCAGAGTGTTGGAAGGTGAGGAGCAATGGGAGTGTTTGAGTCTGTTCTCTTGGAAATCTGGATATAGATCTGATACCAATATCCTTCCTGTATATACGAGAATTAAAATTCCATGTGCTCTCTCATCTCCTTTCTGCAGCTGCTGAGTGCAGTGTGAGGATAGGGATGCTCCTCAGCTCTTACCTGATCAACAAATGCAGGTCTGGAGGTACTGAATCGCTAAGCAAATGCAGATTAGCTCCAGAACTGGGGTGTGCAGCATGATGGAGAAGGCTGCAAAAGAATGTGCCTAAATTCCCCTGGTAAATGAACATTTCCATTATAAGTAGCTTAGAGGAGAAATAAGCAAGCAGAGAAAATGTGTGCTTGTCATTCTTACAAAGGAGTTGGCTTCTAAACTCCTAATCTTTGAACAACTGTTGAATGACAGGAGTGCTTCCACTCTTTCCATGCAAATCCCCATAATAAAATCCTTTTCAGCTTCCCACATTTCAGAGCTGCTCATGGTAGTTGCTGTCTCCCTGGAAATCTTCCTCCAGTGGTTTGCAGCCATTGAGTCCTGCCTAAGGCAGACCCGAATCCCTCTGTGGGGTGGATTTGTCTGAAGATCAGACCTAGGTTAGAAAATGCACCCCCAAACTGTCATTTTTAGAGCTGTAGTAACATCAAGTGTGATTGCAGGGACATGAACTTGGTCACATTTCCTGCCTTGAATCTCTCCTGTAATCCCCTCCATAAATCCTGTCTAAACGTGCTTTACATCAAACTCTGGCTTAAAAATGAAACGTGCATTTGCTATCTGTGAACTCTGCAATGATAAATTCATTTCTTAATGGTTTCATGTAGCCCTGTGGCCTTAAATATATTTTTAACCTAGCAAAGAGTCTGAGATGAGCAGTGGAAAGAATCTAGTGTTTAAAGTGTGTTTTACTGCCCTGTATTGCTGGCTCCTAAAGGTACTGGGTGTTTCCATCCACTTGGTAATTCCCATAACCAAATCCTCGTATATAAAGTTTATTAAAATCATGCTAAGTGTCAAAGTGCGTGTGTGTGTGTATCATGATTTAAAACCAAAATTGTATCTGCACCCTGAACAATTCTCTCTGCTGTGATCCAGGCAGGGGACAAGTGTTCCATGTTACCTCAGGTAGCAAAGGAGCTCAGGCATGAAGCCAAAAGCTCTTAATCAAACTGATGTTACACCTTGGATCAACATCTTAATGCTGAGGAGATCTTTAGGATGAAGAACGGATTTTAAACAAATACCTTGTGGTTCCCTGCAACATCCTTCTGTTGGTTTTAGGGGGTCAGTGAAGGTCTGCTGCACAGTCAGAGCCATAAATGGGATGAAGCGAGGTGCTGTAAACAAAGCAATGCTGAGTTGTTGGAGATGAATTTTGAGGAAAATGTCTGCCCTGTTTTGCAGAGGTGAATCTGGTGCCGGGAAGACTGAGAACACTAAGAAGGTTATTCAATACCTTGCTCATGTTGCTTCCTCCCATAAAGGAAGAAAGGACCATAATATTCCTGTAAGTTGGGATATTTTCTCATTTGTTTATTGCTCCTTTTGCAAACTGCCATCTTTGCATTTGAAAAAATGACTTTTTTAATTGAAGATATACTGTAATATAATCCATGTAATTTTGTCTCAACCATTATTTTCTCTTTAGCAGTGGCTGAAATGAGCAGTTACATCAAAATTTCTAGTCCGTGTCAGCTGCCTAATTTCTGTTGTGAAATTAAAGGTTTTATACAAATAATAACAAAGCTTTCTGATGCAATAAACCCCAGTTTTCAAAAAAATTCAATAAACCCTGGCAATTCTAACTGAATTTAGTTCCCACTGGATGCAGTTTTCAGTACTACATTTGTGAACAAGCTTTCTGTTCTTTCAAAAATGAACTTGTAGATGGGAAAAATCATCCATCGTAAAAACTGCTGTAGATTTGCTATATGTAGAAGCCAGCATCTGGTTAAAAGCTCAGATTTTATTGCGCTATCAACAAGTGAGTATATACTTTTATGTCTGAGAATACTGGGTTTTTTGGCAGCTTGAAACTAACTCTGATTTGTATAGAACTTTCTTCAGATTTCCGACCAGGCTTCAGCATTTGCACTGAATTTTTAGTGATTCTTTGCTTTTAAGAAAATGAATGGGTTTGAATGTCTGTTGTTACGAGCACTTGCTTCTCTTTGCAGTGAAGTATTAATTCAGCTTTGCTACAAACAGGGGTTTTGCTGTAATCAGAACTGGCATGTGCCTGCTTTTCCAGTGGCAGTGCAGGTGTCTGTGTGGCTGGAACCTTCACATTGCATTATTTTATGGAATTACAGACTTACAGAATCATAGCAAAGACCTGTAAGATCGAGACCAGCCTTTGACCCATACCCCCATTCCCACTAAACTATACCATAAGTGCCATTTCCCCTCATTTTCTGAACCCCTCCAGGGATGATGGTTCCACCACCTCCCTGGGCAGCCTGTGCCAATGTTTAACCACTCTGTCAGTGAAGAAACTTTTCCTAATATCCAACCTGAACCTCCTCAAGCACAACTTGAGGCCATTTCCCCCGCTGTAGCAGCTACGATTTCTGTAAATTTAGCGCAGGGCACTTCATATTAAGACATTCCTGAATATGCCAAGGCTCAGACTCATGTAGGAACAGGAGATGACTTTTGACCAGTCTGTGAAGGGAAGAAAAGGCAAGGATTTGAAGTGGGAGAGAAGGAAAGCTTGCAGGTAGATTTGGAGAAATCTAGTGAAGTGCATGGAGAAATTTGAATCTTTGCTTAATCAAGAGCAAATAATGTGAGCCTGTGCATTGATAATTATTCAAACTGGTGCTGCTTTATCACACAGAAAAGATCAAAATTAGTCTTTGTAAGTATTTACCGAGCAGCCTGAGAGTGCTGCAGCTGTGGGCTGCAGCCCTGAGGAGGACATTGCTTGGGACTGGAGTGGCAGCAGTGTCAGGGGTGTGTTCATGGCTCTGCCACGTGTGTTGGGAAATGGTGGCTCTGGGGGCACTATCTGGGACATCATCCATCAGAATTGATTTTCTGTGGAGGTTTTGAGTTATGAATATTTTTGGCTTTACCACTGTGCAGCCTTCAACAAACCCAATGTTTTTTCAATTTCTACAGAAGCAAAATTGCCAACAGGTTTTTGGAGAGAAGGGAATTGTGCAGGGTTTATACCAAGTATTTCTAAATATACTGTTGACAGCGTGGAATACCTCGGGCTGAAGGACACTTCTGGAAGGTGCTTGTCCAGACACCTTGCAAAATTTGCCTTCCTTCAAAGTGAGATTGCATTGCCCAAGCCCCATAAAAGCTGAGTTTTGAAAATCTTGAGGGATGGAGGTGATGCAACTTCTCTGAGAGCCTGTTCCCCGTGGAGCCCTGGTTGTGCCCTGTGGGTTTGACCTTTCCTGTGCTGGCTTTGCACGAGCACCTCTGTTCATGTCCCCCCTGTAGAGGTTTGTCACTGTAACAGCTCCTGTGGCCACTGGCTGGGTTTGGGGGCTGCTGCAGCCTCAGACTCGTGTTCTTAAAAAGCCCATCTGGCCTCCAGTGGAGCAGCTTTGCTCCATTGTTTGAGTGTCTGCATAAGTGGTGTTACAGAAGTGAAGGCACAGAAGGGAAAGGGGAAACCTGGCACTTGGAACACAAAGAATAGGGGAGTATCCAGAATAAAAGTCTTGGATCGTGCCCTTCATTCAATACAGTACCACAGTGAGCACTGAATTTGCCATATATCCATGAAAAATGCAGAATGTTTGTGTAACCAAACCAGCTTTGGAAATAGAAATGAGTCTCCTTTGTTCTGTAACACTTAATTTTTATTTATATATTGGGAACAAAGAATGTCTGACCCACACAGGTGCCACTGGAAAGCTGGGAAGTGTCAGATGGGGGTTACAGAAGCAGTGCTAATTTGTTCCTGTTTGCATATTCATTGGAAAGCTGTAGAGGGCAGCTGATGATGCACAGTCTGTAGAACCTGAGCAGTACCCTGTGCACAACAAGATGCTAAACAGGCTTGTTAAATTAATCCATGACTTGCAGTCTGTCTGTACCTGTCCTGTTAAAGATAATTATCAGTGACACGCATATTTCTGAGACTGTTTGAATGGCTCATTGATTATTTTTTTTTAAATGAAGCAATTTGTATGCTAAGCCTAGGGTTAACTTTGATTTGCCTGACAGAGTGCTGTAAAAATAGAACAAACCAACGGAGCCCCAGTCTGACACCTCAGAGCAGCACTGATGGCACGGGGGCTCACCAGGCACCCTCTCCAGGTGGGATGATGGGAAATGTTCAGCCTCTGTGAGGAGCATCATGCAGGAGCTCTGCCCATCTCCTGCACAGCCTGGCATGGTTGGCATCCAGCTGCTTGTCCATGAGGCTTTTCATTCCCAAAATCCCTCTTTCCTTAGAGCTGACGAAGTCCTGCACAGCCCTTAGCACATCATCCTTAGAAATGGAGTCAATAACACACAGTAGCCACAGGGGCTGGAATTCCAGTGCTGGACAGCTTTAATAGTAGTGGTTGCTGATTTTTGAGTGTTGGAATCTGTAGCCCCAGTGTCTCATTTCCTGTGTAATCCCAAGATGTTGTCTTGGGCGCTGCGCTCGGAAGTGTGGGGTGCTGGTGGTGGTGGTAAAAACGTACAAGAAAAACTTCAGTAATTGTGGGATTTGGCAGAGCCAGGACTGCAGCAGTCCCTGAAATTGGGAATAGAGGCTGGGCTTTCTAGAGCTGAGCAGTGGAGGGGAGGGAGAGGTGCTTGGCAGTGGGTTATTATAAACAAGAGCTCTTCTGAAGACTGAAGGTGAGGTGGAAGTAAACCTGAATTCTTGGCTGCACTGAGCTTGGTTGGGAGGCAGAGCTGGCACAGGGATGTCCTGGCTGGTGTGGAGCAAGGGACAGAAGATGGAAGGGGTCTCTTGTAAATAACTGAAAACTCTTGCTTCACACTGAGCCCTAAAGAATTTGAGGGGTCGGGGTGGTAGTGGTAAGAACTTTAAAGCTGAATATTTTGCCTGCTCCGAGCATGTTGTGTTTTATTCAGTTGGTAACATGCCGGTGGAGCAGCTTTATAAAGGCCAGCACTGAGCTTTAGCGTGGAGCAGAGCTGAGCCACACTGGTGTGTCCTGGGCGGGGCAGCTGTGCCAGGCTCCTCAGCCACACACGAGAGCCCCTCTCCCCTGCACTGCCAGGTGTCCTGGAGGCTCAGGAGTTGTGGAGAGAGGATGTGTGGAGTTAAAGGGGATGAAGAGAGCAAAGGACAGGGAATAGGTGAGCATGGGAAGAAGGGTGATGTTTCTACAGAGGGTTTTGGACAGGCTGAGCACAGGGAGAAGGGAGGAAAGGAGGCTTTCAAACTACTCCGTTTTGTGACTCGTCACTCCCCTGTGCAGTGAGAGAGGCAAGATGAGAGAAAAGACTGAAATGTGTTGTTAATGCCCCTTTAGTGTCACTGTAATGTGGCCAATCTTGTTCCAACCCCTGGGACACCTTCAACTGTCCCAGGCTGCTCCAAGCCCCAGTGTCCAGCCTGGCCTTGGACACTGCCAGGGATCCAGGGGCAGCCACAGCTGCTCTGGGCACCCTGGGCCAGGGCCTCCCCACCCTCCCAGGGAACAATTCCTTCCCAATATCCCATCTGTCCCTGCCCTTCTTCAGCTAAAGGCCATTCCCTGTGTCCTGTCCCTCCATCCCTTGTCCCCAGTCCCTCTCCAGCTCTCTTGGAGCCCCTTTAGGTACTGGAAGGGGCTCTAAAGTTTCCCCAAAGCTTTCTCACCCCAAACTGCCTCTATTCGCTAAACCCCAGCTTTCATGTTGATGCAATTTTAAACTTAAGAACTCATTACTGCTACTTTCAGGTTAATGATTGCTTTCAGTGGCTGCATTTGCCGTGGTAGCTGAAATTGCTTAATTTGTTTTATTAATTTCTAAAGAAATAGAGTTAGTTTATGAAGGACAGGATCCTGCATAGCTCACTCAGGCTAAAGGTCCCCTGGGTTTCCCAAGTGGGCTTTAACTGCCCTAATTTAAACACAGAGAAGTTTAATCTGTGCCTGATTACGCTCAGTTCTGTTTCTAGTGAGGACAAGAAGGGACACCCAAGAGTGCAGTTCATCTTTTCTAAATATAAACAAGTGAATTTCTCTGAATTCCGAGGTGTTCCTGTCCTTCTCCACGATTTCGGGAGGGGTAGTTCTTTTCCTGGCAGGTAGACTGCAGCTTTGAAAGTTCACATTACTTACCTGACCAAGCCAAACCTCTGCCAGCTGCTTTACAGACCTCAGTCAAAGCCTGTGATTCTGCGCTAGTAACATAAGAGTCATCGAACGAGTGCATTTGGCTTGGTGTAAAAATTTCTTGTTGTGTGTGTTTCTCCACAATATTTTGCCCCAGGCTCTCAGATATGAAGCTCAAGTTTATTAAAGTCACAGACTGAGCCAAGGAATAAAGAATGGAATTGAAAATTTCTGTAGAAGCTGTGCAGATGTGAATTTTGAAGGGTTTTTTTTTTTTTTTACTTTGTTACCTTCACATTCCCTTTGTCCTTCTTGCTGGCAAAATTTCCAGTTTAAGGTTATGCTGCCGCTCGTGTCGGCGGTGGTGCTTGAAAGAAAGAAAGATCTCCAGTGGGAGTTTATTATTTATATTTCTTAAATGTTTGTAGTGCAGTGCAAAGCCAACCCCCGAGACTCCTTTGTGTCGCTTCCCTCTCGTTCTTCCATATCCTCTCGGAGTGTTGAAGGACAAGGATCATCTCCTCCATCCAAACCACCTCACAGTGCCCAAGGCTGATGAGAAAGGGTCTCGGTGGTGGCGTTAATATTTCGGTGTTGTTTGGCAAGGCTGGAAAGCAGCAGTGCCCAAATAATGAAACTCCTGCCTCTTTTTTTTTTTTTTNTATCTTTTTTTTTTTTTTTTTCCTTGCTGCTCCAGGGCCATCTGTCATCTCGGGTTTAATTAGTCCTTTGCATAAACACAGGCTGCAGTATTTTGCACATGCCGATAACTTCTGTTCTAAAATGAATTTGGGCAGTTTCTATGAAACTTTCTGTGAAGTGAGTGTGTAGTTAAACGTGCTGACAGTGATAATTTGGGATGTGACATGCAGCTGGAATGCCTGCTTGCTAACTTATCATTTGTTTGTTTGCAATGAACAGCCCGAATCACCCAAACCCGTGAAACACCAGGCAAGTGGTTTTTTTTAATGCTTTTAAAGTTATGTAGGAGAACTGATGTATATTCTTCTCTTTGTGCTGGTAATGTGGGAGACCTTGAAGAAATACAGAGCTGATAGGGAATTTTGGAAATATTTAACTGGCTTTGAGAGAGGGAAGATTGAGCAGCTCATGAGTTTCTCAGCATTGCAAAGGACTTTTAACCACTTTTAAGCCCTGAAATGAGAGGTTTGCCCTCTCTCCAGCCACCCTTCTCAAAATACTGTGTGTGTATTGGGTAATGTGCTGCTGAGAGAGTGCAGAACACTTTTAAAATATTAAACAAAGTTCTAAATAAAAGATGGATTAATGGAAGTGACAATTCTTTTGGTTACCTGTTTTGTCTGAATGTTTTTATACCTTTGCAAATCACGAATGAAGACTTTGATCTCAAGTGTAAAAGGCTTGGCATAACCAAAAGTCTTCTGAAATCAAGAGTTTCCCCTGACTTTCTAGGAGAAGCGGTGTGAGCAGAGTGGGCTCTGCTCAAGAGTTGCTGCCTGAATTAATGTTTGCTCATTGGAGCTCCAGCTGCTCTCTCTGCTCGGGTTGGCTGGAGCTGCTGAGCAGGTAACGCTGCCCGTCCCATGCTCCTGACCCCCCTGTCCCTGGGCACAGCAGCGGTTGCTCTGTTTGATCCCACTTTGCAGTGTGAGAGTAGGAATTGCAGTGCTCCAGAGCCGTGGAGCTCACCTGAGGGAGGCTTAGGTGGAAATTGAGGGCAGGACTTTGGAAAGGGAGAAACAAATGCTGCCACAAGATAAATGCTCCACTCTAACTTGAGCTGGGAAGTGCTGCCTTTGTCCTGGGTGAGAGCTTTTAAATAAAGAAAAAGCTTTGCCCGAGCTCCTCAGAGTGTAACCAACCTTGGAACCTAAAGCAGCTGCCCTGGGTTAGTTCAGCTGGGTGAACTCTCCCCTTGCATTTGTCTGAAGCTGAGCAGTGCAAGGTAACTGTAGTGCAAAGGGAAATAGTGAAGGAACCTTCAAGTGTGGCTTCTTGGAAGCAAAAAGCGATCCCGGCACAGCTGTGATGCCTCTGGCAGCGCGTGGTACCGCGTGAAACCTCTGCAACCCAACTGTGTTGTCTGAGCCCATGGTCTCATTTTCAGAACCTGCAGACATTCTTAGTGTTTAACTTAATCCTCTCTCCTTGCACACATCAGTCAATTCTAAGGGTTTTTACTAAAATATTTGTCAAGTCCAAAAATAGATGGAGTGGTGTTTGGTTTCACCCTCCTTCTGCTTAGAGCTGGCATGTCAGGGTTGACATAAAACGTTTGTTGGTGAACATTTTAACTGTGTCCGTGGAAAATGTTAATCCCAAGCTGTTGATACTGCATAAGCCACGGAATCATTAACATCTCTGTTTCAATGTCATTTGGAACTCCAGAGTGGATCCCTGTTGTATGTGAGTAGCATGGAGCCTCCCCTGCCTGCCCCAGGCCTCCCCCAAACCACTGGGCTGCTGGTTTTTCTGAAACTGAGACAACAAGCTGGCCTTGTCTTCATGGTGCCTTGCATGAACTCTTGCATGACCTCACTTTTCCCACAATTCCCATACTGCTTTTTCCAACTTTGGGGGAGATGCCTATGCAGGAGCTGTGCCCAGAGGCCAAACCGGCACTCTGGAACTCGGTGTCTCTGCAAAACACTGAGCTCTTCAGAAACAGAATTGGTTTTGACTAAAAGCAGTCCGTGGAGAGAGGAAAACTCCCAAATCAGGAGCCTTTTTCCATAGTGAGGGGTTTGCTCTCCTTGGTGACAGCTGTGACAAGCCTGTGTGTGCAGCACTGAGCACTGCTCGTTCCCATGGTTTTCACCCACAGCTGAGGATCCAACTGCTTCCTTCAGCTCCTCAGAGATGGTTGTGAAAAGGAGCTGCTGAGACCATCCTGCCTCCAGTCAGAGAATTGGGATCAGTGTGTTTCCTGCTGCCACAGCCACAGCCCAGGCGGCTTCCCGGGACACAGCCACATCCACGGAGCAGCCGCTGTGGAGTCAGGGGATTTCTTTTCCCAAATAGTGAATGGTTGGACGTGTCAGCTGTGACACACTTGCTGCCTTTGCTGTGCATCCTGGGGTTTATCCCAGGGTCAGTGATAAAGGGGATAAAGCTCCCTTGGATCCCGGGGTGTCCGCAGGAGCCGGCAGCGCTGGGAGAGGGCAGTGGGAGGGAAGGTGGGAGCATTCCCAGGATCTGAGGCTTTTGCAAGGGAAACGTGGGGAATATCAACTGCAGACAGCATAGAGTGGCTATAGCAGGATCTAGATTTTCTCCAATTGCAGGTTTTTTGTCAGTTTAGAGGTGCTCTGAGAGCTGTCACCTTGGCAGCCCTGCCACGGCACTGCTGAGTGTGCTCTGGGCTAACACTCACATTTATTCCTTCTTTACTTGCTCCAGAATTTAGGGAATGTATAGTCCCAAAGGGAATATATTTGGAAGTAAGTAAGTTCTGAGCAGATAACTGGAGGTCACATGAAAGAAGGAGCAGCCATTAATTTCCAGGAGAGCTTGAAATATATTTCAATATACAAATAATACTCTTTTAGGTGTTAAGTAGTGAATTTTTAAAATTCCTGTCTAAGAATTGACCTCACGTGGAAGCCTTAGGAGACTTAATGTTTCCTGTTCTTTGATGATCAGTCTGGGGCCTTTATTCATCAAGACTATAAATAATTGGAAAAAGCAGCTTCATGAACACAAATGTAAGATTTGGAGACTACATTCCAGATAGCTTCACTTTCTGTTTTTTTTTTTTTTTTTTTTTTTTTTTTTTTTTTTTTTTTTTTTTAATTTTTTTTTTTCCCCAAACCATCCTTCACAGCAGAAAGACAATATATTTTCCTGTGTACATTTGTGTCTCCTGGGCCCTTGGAAGCAGCACAGACTTTTTTTGTTACCAGACCTCCTCATGGACAGCAATCGTAAAAGCTGTTGTGCAATTTCCTTGAGCTAAGCACTTCAAATTCTAAATTCATTGGCCAGAACTTACAGAAACATTTAAAAAATGCATTAAACATCCTGCTCAATGCTGGCTGGATTGAGCAATTTGCAAATGGTGTTTGTAATTGGTGTTGCTCAGTTCTGCTGGGCTGTTCTGGCCTCCTCAGGTGCGGTCAGGTCAGAGGGGTTGCAGTGGGATGAGTTTCAGTCTGGCTGACTGAAGGGGAGTTGCACTAATCTAAAAGTAAGTTTGAAAATAGGTATTTCTGAGTTTGAAAAGAGGTGTTCCAAGGTAGCTGTATTGTCGACAGGAAATTTAAGAGTAACCCTGCACTAAAATTTAAAGCAGTTCAATTGGTTTCTCCCCTTAAGCATTCAAGGTCTGTGCCTGATTTCATTAGCCCTAAATGTGAATTTTCTTTTCCATCTTCAGTGACTTTCAACATCTGTCAAGTCCTATCTGGTCCCTGCTCTGTGTGTATCTGTGTGTGTGTGTGTTTTAATAAACAAACCCCAACCAGAAAAACACCACCAGAAATCCAGCCATGTTTACCCCTGGATGGAGGAGACTCGGCAGATTTGGGAGTGAGGGGAAGGATGAGAATCCCCTTCTGGAGGTGGTGGCGCTGCCCCAGCCAGGGGAAATGACTGTCAGGAGAGGCAGAATACTTGAACCCTGCACCACGGGTGCTCTGTGATAAATCTGTTTATTTTTCTGTCTGTGTGGCTTTTTAGGGGGAGCTGGAGCGGCAGCTTCTTCAGGCCAATCCCATCCTGGAATCCTTCGGGAATGCAAAGACAGTGAAAAACGACAACTCCTCCCGCTTTGTGAGTACCTCCTTGTGTCCTCAGAGGCTGTCAATCTGCACTGCTGCTTATGGAGAAATGCCCTTTTTTTAGGTGTTTCTCGAACTAGTATCAGAAGCTTTCTCTGTTCTCTTCTTCCATGAATCCAGGTTCTCTTGCAGTGCCTTCTGCATTTTTTGGGGTCACTGAGGACACATCCCCACTGGCTCTTGGCAAAACATTATTTTATTCTAACTTCAGCCATCCCTGAGGTGCCAGCAGTGTTCATAATCTAACAAATCTAGCTGTGCTGGGGAGCTGAGCCGGGGCTTGTGTGCACAAGCTCCTGCTGGATTGCTGTGAAGTGGGAAGGGCTCTGGCATCCCCATGGAACTGGCAAAGCCTGCAGCCTTCTCGTCCATAGCTGTGACTTTATCAATTGGTTGGACTGGAGAGAACATCCTGGATTTCTACAAAAACACAGAACTTGCATGTAAAACCCCATCTAAATTTACTGATTTTCTGCAGGGAAGTCAAAAAGCCACTGTGTGACTTACCCCAGGTGTCAGGCAGTGCTGTAGCTGCTCCATGTTTTTGTTGGGTGCCTGCCTCCTGTTCACAGAGCGTTTTGATGGCTGATAACCACTTCTGATGGGTTCCATTGTTTTAAAAATTGTGGTGGGACTCAGGGTGAATAAATAGCTTTTTACCACTTCTTAGAACTTCCTTTCCTTTGAAGGAAGAAAAAAAAGCCATCTCTTATTTCAGGGGGAAGATGTTTTTAGTACATCAAACGTGTACAGGAGGTATTAAATCTTTTTCCTTGCGAGAACAGCACTAAAATTTACAGAACAAATGAAAGATTTCTTGTCTGCCTTTGACATTTCAACAGTTGCTTGGATTTATAATGCATGAACTCAACTGCAGTGATAAGAACTCTGGAAAACTGTATGACTAAATCCATTAGCCCTTTCAGCTGAGAAGGGAGAGCAGATTTTTGTGAAAATTCAGCTTTTTTTATTTTATAGCCATGTTATTTATAATGTTGCCTGGTGCTTATAGAAGTTGGGTACAGGATTTGTAACATCAACAGGTTTCACTGCACAGTGATTCTGCTTTGTTACCTGTCTTGAATCCATCAGAGACTGTACTCTTTAATGAGAATACTTTTTTCCTAAAAGATGTTAGCATCTGGTTTGTGTTATTTTGAGCTCTGCATTGCCATCGTGAACATAATCACTCTGATGGCTCCAGCTCTGTTTTTATAAAAGGAGCAAGTATAATGCATTCCAGATGGTCTCATCTCATGCAGAAAAAAAATAATCTTTAACAGCCATTTTAAAACCTGCCTTCAAAAATCTCTCTCCTCCCACAAAGGGAGAGGTGGTGTTGTTCAGCCATGCAGGCTTGACAGGCTTCCCTGTGCAGCACGAGCCTGCCAGCCTTGTCCTGCTCTTGATAACACCAGGGACGACTCAGAGAAGGCCAGTGGCCAGTGGATTTTATTTTTTCCCTTTTTTTCTTCTACCAAGGGCAGTCCTCTTGTGTTTTGGGAAATAAATCTCTGGTTTGCATTGGATAGGAGAGTGGGTTTGCTGGATTTATGTGGCAGCACGAAATGCTTCCGTCTGATGTGGTTTTTCCAAAGCCCTGGACTCAGTGCTGTGATGGTGTCAACAGAATTCAGCCCTTAGATGAGCATCACTGCCGCCTCTGAATGTTAAATTAAAGATCCCATAGCCAGATTTGCCAATGCCAGCTGAAAGGTTGTGTTAAAACTGTGCTTTTAAGAAGATGAACTGGATAAGTGACCTCTCCAGGTCTGCCTGAACTTGGAGTGGGGTCCCTCTTCTGATGTGTCACCTTCTTTAGTGTCTGCATTTCCCCTCAATTACTTCTGCTGGTGGAACTGCTAACTTGGCAGCAGGAAATGAGTTAACTTCTAAGGGTGAAGCAGAGCAAAATGGTCCTGAATTATATCAGAAAGAGCCACTGCCTAGAGCCCAGGTAATGCTTCACGTTTGTTTTCCCCTGTAACATGGCAAATTCCAGGCTCTGTGATGCCAGTTCTGCGTGAGGAGGTGTCTGTTGCCATTGTTGTGCTGCTGGGGCTGACATGTGCCTCAGATACCTGTTCTGCTGCCTGAATTTCAGTAAAATGTCAGTTCATTCTTTGTGCCAGTTCTAAATACAGCTTTTTGGGATTGTTACTGAGCAGAAAGTAGAAATGCTGCAGTTACCAGCTGAGCTGAGGGTGTTGTGTTCACACCCGGAAATCTGAGTTCAGGAGCTGCTCCCTGACAGGCCATGCCTGGGAATGAGCCCTGTGCCCTGTCCCTGCCTTGGGGCTTTTAGTGCTTCTGGCTTTCCACCCAAACTGTCACAGCAGGGAGGAATCACTGGAGCTAATTTCAAGTGTTTCCACCTGATTTTTTGCAACTCAGAGACACCACTTTGAGTTGGAGCTGTGCAACCACAGCCCTGGGGCAGCGGCTTTGCTCTAAGTCAGGATCGGGCTGGTGGGGAGGTTGTACCTTTCCCTGGATTCACTGAGGGGACAGACTTGGTCACCCTTGTGCCCTTGAATCTTGTCCCAAATGGACTTTACCAGGGCAGTGGAGAAGGGCAGGGGGCTCTGGGAAGGAGTTGCAGTAGCACAAATGGTGGCAGGTGAAGGCTCCAGCATGATAATGGTCCCCCAAAATAATACCCTGATTATCTTGGGCCATTCCTGTCAAACAGGCACCCTGCAAGCTGGTGGAGTGGGATATTTGAGAAGAAAATCGGTGAAGTCCCTGAGCTGAATGGATCTGCCAGACAGGAATTGACTTTAACAAACTGATAACGCTAATCAGACTAGAGATAGGGGAGGGTTTGGATCCAGGTTGTCAGAACAATTTCCAAGGGCTCTGTAAAAGATTTTAGTGGGTGGCTTGGTGCAGATACCATCAGGAGAAGTGCTTAGACAGGTGATAGCAAACTCTGTGAGGCTCCCTGATCTCCAAACTGTCTCCAAATGAATGTGTGTGGATAGAGGACTGTGGAAGTTGGATTCAGTGAGCATGGAGAGCCCAGTGTAGGGCTGGGTATTCCCACTGGCTTTTCACCTTTTTGCAGCCAGGGCAATACCGAACAATTTGATGAGCACAAACTTGAAATACGGGGATGAGGTAGTTAAGTGGTCCAGCTCCAAACCAGAGCCTATTGTGGTGCTGGGAATGTTTGTAGGCAAGTGACGAATCAGGTGGGGGAGCTGAGGTGATGTAAAACTGGTATAAAAACCCATTTTCTTTCCAAGAGCTGCCCTTCATGGATGAGCACGTGGGGGAAACGTGCTGTTTGTTTGAGATGTATGTGTTAGAAATGGGTCTGTTGTTTAATTTGGTCCTTTCTTTACCAACTGCTGGGGAAGAGAGGCCATGGAGGAAGCATCCAGCCAGGTTTGGAAAAGGAAGGAGAAATGTTTTGGGCCAGGCAGCACCTGAGATTTGGGAGTTGAAGCACCTTCAGGCACCTGAAAGTTCACTATAGAAATGTGCGCACTTGGAACCTCAGCATTGCTTCCCACCTCAGCCAGAGTGTTTGGTCAGTGAAAATTGAGCCTCACGTTCCGACGAATTTTTCCTAAATCTGGATTCTAAACTAAATCTGGACTAGGAGTTCCTAAATCTTTAGATTGTGTTTGTGGGCAATGTGCTCCACTGGAATGCAGGCTGAGCACATGGAAAGGAAGAGGTTTCATTTGAACTTGGGAAATGCTTGATCCATGATTGCATTTGGATTATGTTTGATATAGACAGCATTGTCTTAATTTAAAAAAAAAGAAAAAAGTTATGAAAAAATCTTCTTTTCTTTGTAGGGCAAATTCATCAGGATTAACTTCGATGTCACCGGTTACATCGTTGGGGCCAACATTGAGACCTGTATCCTTTTTCCTGCCACATCCTTGCAAAATGCAAGTTCCCTGTTTTGTTTTGCTTTTAACCCTAGAATTCGTTGCAATGCAGTGAAAGCTTCCCACACTTGGACATTCCTTTGACAGCATCCACCTCTTCCTTGGTTTCAAAACAGCCGATCAAATATCACGGATTCAGCGACTTCCTCGTGCTTGGAAATCCTAAACTCCCAAATTCCACACTCTGAAACCTGCTGGATTTTCAGACTGGCCTTAAACCCAGGGTGTGTTAAAAAGGGAAACCACGTAAAATGTGCTTGCTCTGGGAGCATTTCTGAAAATACCTCGACGCCTTTCTGGGGAGAAGCTGAGCCTCTGCGTCGTGCCAGGAGCTCGGCTGGCTCCCACACGCTGGGAGCAGCTCCTGCCTGGAGAGGGATGCTCCTTATCCCATGACCTCCTGCTTGCTTAGCTCTTCTACATACCCATGGATGTTCAAAAACACAAGATCTTCTATTACACTTCATTAATTATAATTAATACCAAAGCGAATTCAGCTGTAGCTCTAAGATTAATTTTATTTATGAATGTAGAACCGAGTAAAAATACCGGCACTGAAAGCCCTTCCCTGAAGCTGTTTTCTCTGTGCTAAAAATGCGTTGTCCAATTTTGAGTTTAGCCTGTTTTCTGAGAGAATAGCAGTGGAGTGGTCATAAAATGATGAAATTGGAAGTCTTGGTAAACAATTTTGAGTGAGTATTGATCATAAACAATGCTGTTGTTAAGCTTCCATCTGCTTGCTCTGGTTTTACAGTGCTTGATCTGAAGTGCGTGAAATGTTTGGAATTGTCAGAAAATGTGATTTCCCAATAAGGCTGGGAAAAGATCTATAGTTATTCAAAATATGCTGCAATGATAAGTGGGTTTTTTTTCATTCACCACAGCACAGGAATGAAGGCAACTTTTAAAAAAGTCCAGATGAATTGTTTTGTCCAGAGCTTTGTGAAAACAGGAGGATTTAACTCTTGGGGATTTTTTGTCTTCATCACAGGAACTCATCCTTACCACCGTCCCTTCAAATCCCTGTCCCACATTTGCTTTACAATATGGAATATCAAGAAATAAGAAAATTAAATAAGATTACAGCTCATGGCAGCTAATCAGGCAGTACCTGCTGCTGAAATTGAATATGGGAGCTGTTTAAAGGCAGTGTGGATTGTTCTGGAAAAGTGCAACGCTTGGAAGAAATGACAAATGCACTTCAGATGATAAAGTACTTTTGAGTTCAGCAGCTGCTGGTTTTTTGGGATTAAGAGTTCAGCTATGACCTCAATGGAAGTGATGGAGAAGGATGACAGCTCCCCCTCACTGAAACTGCAGCTGATCCATGGCACACAGTGGTGGCTGCATGGAGCAGGAAGTGCAGGGAATGCAGGCAACAGCCAAGGGATGGGAGTGCTGAAATGTCATGACTTTGCTGAGATGAAAAGTGGGTTTCTACCAGTCCCAGTTGGAAATCTCTCTTACTCTCACTGAAAGTTCATGCTGGATGAAATCCAGTCACAGAATCCCAGAAAGGTTTGAGTGGGAAGGGCCCTTAAAGCCCGTCCAGTGCCACCCCTGCCATGGGCAGGGACACCTTCCACTGTCCCAGGCTGCTCCAGCCTGGCCTTGGACACTTCCAGGGATTGGGCAGCCACAGCTTTTCTGGACATTACTTCCAAAATTCTCTTCGGTCTCAAACTAATTCCAGGGCCTGCTTTGGAGCTCTTGTTTGCTCTGTACATTTTTAACCAAAGGTTGCAGGTGATCCTTGACTCCAGGCGTGTCCAGACTTGCTGGAGAAGTCTCGTGCTGTCCGTCAGGCCAAGGACGAGCGGACGTTCCACATCTTCTATCAGCTCCTGGCTGGAGCAGGAGAGCACCTCAAGTGTAAGCTGGGAATCTCTGTCTGCAAACCTGTTGGGTGCTGCATTCGTTATTTCAGTGGGACAGGGTGGCTTTGAATTATTCTTTGGTCACGAATGTTGAGTTTTAAAAGAAGGAGAAGCCAGGTGGCTTTGCTCTGAAATAACTGCTGTGGTTTATCACATGTGCTGGGGAGCCTCTCTGGTATTTCAAGCAAATCAAAGCCCAGTTTGGGCAGTTTCTGGCTGGGAATCCCTGGACTGAAACTGCAAAGTTCCCAGCTGATAACAACCAGTGCTGGTCAGCAGCAGCAGCAGCCCTATCTCCTCCAGCCTACAGAGTATATTAACCCAAATGCAATGAAACCCTGGGGCTTTCTTCAGGCCATTGCAGTACTGGGGTGGTTATCTCGACTCTCTTTGGGTTTTTTTTTTTCCCCTCTGTGGGAACTTCTGCTAGGCTGTGATAAGTGGAACTAATAAAGATACAGACTTCAGAGCACTGATCCATTCCTCCTGTATGAGATAAGCTGGTGTCCAGCATCCTTGATGTGGTGATCACCAATCCCTAACTCCATTTCTGCCTGGGCCTGTTGCCTTTCAGTAGAGATCTTTCTTTTTAGGATATTCCAAATGGGGATTTGAGGTGCTGCTAGATCTGGGTGATTTTCTGTGTGCAGGTTTAATGCCTTGAAGAGCTCATGTAGGCTGCTACAGAGAGACAGTCTGAATCTGGCCTCAGCTTGGGAGCTGCTCTTGTATTTTTAGGGTTTCAGAAGCTGCTGTCCTGGCTTGTAGCCATATCTGAGGAACTGATTTCCTAAAGCAGAGCTGGGGAATTGAGTGAGAATAGAGCACGGGTGGGTGTGAACAGCATTTCTGAGCTTATTTTTCTGTTTCTTCCCCTTCCTCCCAATACAGCTGACCTGCTGCTTGAGGGATTTAACAATTACAGATTTTTATCTAATGGCTACATCCCCATCCCTGGGCAACAAGACAAGGATAACTTCCAGGAGACAATGGAAGCCATGCATATCATGGGCTTTTCACACGATGAGATCTTGTGTAAGTTATTGAGCCTTTAGGATTTTCAGTGTGTCCTTTTCTCTCTTGCACACACACACACACACACACACACACACACACACTGCTGGTTTAATGTCACCAAATTTAATGTTGCTTCAGTGTCTTGACAGCCTGAAGAAAATGTTTGCTTAACTTCACCTGGAGTTGAATTGAAGCCATTTGCCCAAAAAGCACAATACAAACTATATTTCCTCCCTGAACTTGGAATCTGGAAGGAAAGTGACACGAGAAACAGAAGAGAAATGTATTAAGCTGAGCCCTGTGGCATTAAACTGATGCACATGTCTTTTGTTATCACAGCAATGCTCAAAGTGGTGTCCTCAGTGCTACAGTTTGGAAACATTTCCTTTAAGAAGGAGAGAAACACAGATCAAGCCTCGATGCCAGAGAACACTGGTGAGTTGCTCACGCCTGGAGGGTGTCCTTTGACTCGTGCTGGAGGTTTCTTCTGCCCTTTGTCCAGTGCAGATCTTGACAAGCACAGGGCAGTCTGCTGAGCATCCTTGCCACTGCTCTGTGCCAAAATGAGGCCAGGCCTGGGTGATGGTACCTGCAGGCAATTACTGAACCTCTCCCCTTCCAGCTCCTCCTGCAGACCAATGGAAGTGTCCATCAAGGGAATTCATTCTGTTTGCATTGCTGCTAAGCTTTGAACAAGTATTTTGCTTGTAATCTTGTTTATTGCTCTCTCCAAAGACTTAAGCCCTAGGAAGAAGTTTATGCTTAAATCAGTTTGTTTTCTTTGGTTCCTGAGAGCGGTTTTGTTGCCAATGATAAGAGCCCTGGAGCCAAGCACAACTTCCATGGTGCAATGGCTGAACACAGGAATGCTGTATTTAGAACAGGCTGATTTCTGGAGTGTCCTGGCACTGTGGCTGAGATTGGATTTTTCAGTGCCTGAAATGCAATCAGCATTTTGAAGGATATATTTCTTCCCTCACCCAAAAAAAAAAGCTGCTGAGGCACATTTGAGGTTTTTATTTAAGGCTCCAGTGCCAGCTTTTTAAACGTTTTCATGGAAGGACAGTTCGGAGAAGTGCCATCAGTGGGAACCACCATTCCCAGGACCTGCTGCACATGGACAGCTCAGATTCTTGTCTGGGTCTCACTCTGTAACTGTCCCAAATTGCTGAGCACATGCATCACTTGCAATGCCCCAAAAATGCCCAAGATTCTGATGGCAGTGGCTGCTACCCGGGTGGGGGTTAAAGGCCAGTAGTTACTGACTTGGTGTTTGGCACTCTCTGTGCTGCAGTGAGGAGAAGAGATGGGTGAGGGATTAATTTTTTGGGCTTTTCCTGCTGGCTTAGAGAACCTGAGTCTTCGTCCATATGGAAAGATACAGATGCTTCTTGACTGTCTTGACTATCTTGACTTTCGTTGTATTACCATTGGTTTTTAGACATAAATTCTGAATTATAACACTGGCTATAAGTATATTGATGATATTGGATATTTACTGTACTGGATACAAAATTCGGACTTAAAAGCCAAAAGGATGAAAAGCTCAGATCACAATTAAAGCGTATTTCTGTCCTCTTGTATTTAGAAATTAGTTTATATGGTCTATATTATTGCATCTTTCTGAGGAAACGGAGTATAACTGATCTCTCCCTTCTTGCCACATCTCATTGTAAAGGATTTCCCTGCATCCTGTGGAGAAATCAGTGCGTCCTGATAGTGACTTATCTTGTTTAGAGGCTGGGTGTGATACAGGTCAGGTATTTTCTCCATGGATGGGAAGGAGTTTGTGTGGGCAGTGGAGATGGGAACCCATTCAAAGAACATGGGAAGTGAATTCTCCCCTATAGATGGTAAACGCAGATAAACAAATCCTGGTTCCAAGTGCAGATACCAGAGATGCAGGGAAGCCAGAGAACCTTTGTGGATTAAGAGGATGGTGAAGCTTGGAGAATCGTTTCATGCTCACCAGATTGGGAAGGAACCTTTCTGCTGAGTGGGCAGAGGTTCATAAGTAATCTCATAAAATTCATGTTAACCTCTGATAGGAGCTTTTCAGTATCTTGGCTTTATAATAATCCAGAATTTTCTATCCAAACCCCAGCAGTAGTGAAATATGAGTCAGGACAGTCAGGCTTTTCTCCAGTCACACCTTTTAAATGACCCTTTCTCATTATAAACAAACAAGAAGGTGCCTCTGCCCATGGCGGGGCTTGGAACTGGGTGACATTTAAGGTCCCTTCCAACACAAACCATCCTGTGATCCTCAGATGAGTTATGCTTATTTTAAAGTGCAACATGAATCAAGCTGAAATAGTGTGACCCAGTGCTACCCTTAGATGTGACAGAGCTTGGAACTGGAAGTGGATTGGTTTTCTTCAGAGGAAGCTCAGAAGTGCTGGCTGCAGCCTCCTGCAGTGGCTCAGCAGATGTGATGGGTAGGATTACTTGTGCTGTGGTTTATTGGTATTATTCTTACCTAAACTACAGTTTATTACTGACTGGAACGGCTGGGACAAAAAATTCCACGTCCTGGTTTGTGCAAGGAGCTGAGTGTGGTATTTGGAGTACTTTGGGAGAGGGGAACCCTCCTGCCTTAAACTGTAATATCCTTTATGGTATCCAGTGTGTCATTCGACCAAGCTCATGGCTACTTAATGCTTTCAAGTTCTTGTTTTGTTTATTTGTTCGTTTGTATTAAAGATCCTGATAGCACTTTCTGCTTGACCCCTGAGGCTGTGAGTTTTGTCTGATGTGCTGATGCATATTTTTGTACTCAAAGCACAGAAATGCTCCTGTTTGTAGCTCAAGTGAAAGGAATGCTCAGTTTGTGACACTCCCCTAATTTCACTGGTTGTGTGTCAGTTCATGAACCCTTCTACTGAATATATGGCCAGACAGAGAATCTCAACATTGAAGAGCAGTAATAGAGTTTTTAACACTAAAGAAAATAAACAGTGCAGCAGAAACTTTTACATATTGGTATGAAAATCTGTTTTCCAATGCTGATTTGAAAAAATAGCTTTTTATTTTCATTTTGACAGTAAAAGAAGCTGTCAGATGACAAAGAGAAGGGACCGAGTACTTACTGGGTGGTGTGGAGAGCTTCCTGCTAAAGGGCAACACTTCCCTCAACCTAAAAATACCTTCAGCGTCATTGTCATTTTTAGAAGTGTGGAATCATAACCACCCAACCTCCTGGGCCACGTGTTTAGGGAAGGGGATTGATGCAACAGGGATCTGTAGGGCTGGCGTGGGTAATGCACTATTTAAATAATGAAATGCCGTCGGGAGGGTTCTCGCTGTTCAAGCGCACTGGTGCCTGTGGTGTTACTCTGTATGAAATACTTGGAATCACAGAACGGTTTGGGTTGGGAGGGACCTTAAAGATCGTCCGGTTCCACCCCCTTGCCCTGGCCAGGGATGCCTTCCACAGGCCCAGGGTGCTCCAAGCCCCAGTGTCCAGCCTGGCCTTGGGCACTGCCAGGGATGGGGAGGCCTCAGCTCCCTGGACAATGTAACAAACCCCTGTTCCGTGCTGGCACAACTGCCTGAACTGAACCAGTTTTTAAGCACCTTCAGTGTGATGGTTTTGATGTCTGATGTCCCCATACTGTCCTTTTTCCTGGGGATGAGAAAAGGGATGTTCCCTTCTAAAAGAGCTGCACTTGAGGCACCTCATGAAATCCAGCGTTTCTCGTGCTCCCTGAGGGCATCCAGCTGTGTCCCTGTGACGAGCTCTGCCAGCCCTGGGGACAGAGCTCCTGAGGGCTGGCAGCTCAGGCTGGCAGCGCCCCGGCAGCCCCGGTCAGGAGCTGTTCCCGGTGTTCCCTGTTCCTGCAGGGTCTCAGCTCCCTCCCTTTGTCCCTTTGCAGTCGCACAGAAGCTCTGCCACCTGCTGGGGATGAACGTCATGGAGTTCACCCGCGCCATCCTCACCCCCCGCATCAAAGTGGGCAGGGACTACGTCCAGAAAGCCCAGACCAAAGAACAGGTGAGGTTTAAAAGGGGCCTTAAAGACCAAGTGAAGCTGCCTTATCCTCATTAGCTCCTAACAAAGAAAATTGGCATTGATTGTTTGCTGCTCGGTTAAGCTTTATGAAATGTTCATATATGGTAAAAATCAGTGGTAGAACAGAAGAAACCTTTCCCTTTCCTTGACTTTCCCCTGATTTCATCCTTTAATGTTGTGACATTATCAAATACTTGGAGACCTTTTTTTTTTATGGAACAGTTTAGAAAGAAATTTTTCTTAACATCGATCAAACTCCAGACTGTTCCTACTGCTTGTTTTCATTCCTCACTGGTATTAACTCCATCCAGCTTCTTCTTTTTACTGAGTTATTTGTGATAACATCCATGTCTGTGTCCTTTTGATGGCTTTTCCAGGGTAAATAAATTTTCCTGTTTGGATTTTCAGGCGGACTTTGCAGTGGAAGCTTTGGCAAAGGCCACCTACGAGCGCCTCTTCCGCTGGCTCGTTCACCGCATCAACAAAGCCTTGGACAGGACCAAACGGCAGGGAGCCTCTTTCATTGGAATCCTGGATATTGCTGGATTTGAAATCTTCGAGGTACTTGGAAATATCCCATGTCAGGTTTTCCTTTTCTCTGTTTTTGTGGGATCAGGGCACACTGCAGAGCCACTGAAAGTAGCGTGTTCTGAGGTTACACCAGGGGTTTGTTTGGAGCGTACAGAAGCTTTGACAACCCAAAATTGCAGTGCCAAAAGTCATCATTTAGTCTTTAATCCTTCTTTTATGTGTCATGGTTGTTCCTACAATAATTTATCTAATGGAGATTTGTATAGTTGTTTTCCAGTTTTCTTTACATTATATTTGAACTTTGCGGAGTTTTGGAGAATTTCCTTATAAAGTCAAATTCTTGCCTTCCAAATCTGTGATATCTCATCACTGAGTCATCCTTGCATATTAATGTTATTCTTGTAGCTGAACTCCTTTGAGCAGCTCTGCATTAACTACACCAACGAGAAGCTGCAGCAATTATTCAACCACACCATGTTTATCCTGGAGCAAGAGGAATATCAGCGAGAGGGGATCGAGTGGAATTTCATTGATTTTGGCCTGGATCTGCAGCCTTGCATTGACTTAATTGAAAGACCTGTAAGTTTGCACATGAATAATGTCCTGAGGAGGAGAGCTTGGACTGCTGAGTGTGTCTTTCATTGCCTGCAAATTTCTTGTGGAGCTGTCACTAAAAGGGAATTAACTGGAATGCTGAAGTTCAAATCTAAAATACTGTGTATTGTTAATAGAAGGATTTATCCAGAGGGGATTTTGCCCTTATGTCAGTGTAAAACACTGAGCTCAAGATCTGAAGCTGCTATTTTTATACTTTTTTCCCGGATACTAATGAAGTCATTAATCCTGTCACTGTCATTAAACTGTGCCATTGTGGTGTAGGAGCTTTGGGACTCAGGTAGAAAGTTTTTCCAAGACTTGTGGTAAATTTTCTTCATTTGAAATCAGTAGCAAAATTCGTGAACTTCCCCCCCAGAAAACTGCCTTGCAAATAGGAAACCATGATCTTAAAAGAGGTTTTAGTCACTGTGGTTTTTAACGTCCTCCTCTGGCTGCTCAGTTTATGGAAGCTGGAGAGGCCTTGAAAAAGTAGGAGGAGCAGATGGGGAGAACTGAGATTGTTGCTCCTGAAAGTTTATTGTTCTTTGCACCTCAGAATGTGTCACCTTTTACATTAAACCTGGGCCCTTGCAGTTACTGCTCCCTACCTTTGTCTGTGTGTATCCTGGGATACAGGTGAGCTCCCAGCGCTGCTGTGCATCCTGACCAGCAGGAAAGCTGCATTCCCATTTTCCTTTGGGCCAGGAAAACAAGGAAATCTTGTTTCAGTTATCAAAGGTCTGCACTTTGTGTGTGGAACTTAGAAAGTTCTGCCTCCTTGAAAGGTAAAATCTCCTCCAAAAAGCCTCAGGGGACAAGTGTGGCTGCCCTGAGTGTTTAGGTGAATATCCTAAAATACACCAAGTTAGTTCTTAATTTAAAAACAAACCTCAGTACCCTCACCGTTGTTCTGTAAATGTGATGCCAGGTAGGAGGTGCATTGAATCATCTCTCTCCAAACGTGTGAACTTTGCATTCCCTCAGAGCTCTTTAAGTAGAAATCCTTACAAAGCGAGGCTCTGGTCAGCACTGGAGCAGCTCAGTGGTGTCTCCATGGACATGGGAATGAGTTTGTTTGAACCAGCCATAGCATTCTTCTTGACCTGGACTCCCCACAGCTTGTTTCAACTGAAATTAGGTTTGAATCAGTTTGGACTGCCCTTACTGTGATGTTCAGTGGTGTGGTGTAAATATTAAAATTTTAAATACATATATACATATATATATATATGTATATATATATATAAATAAAAGGTGAACACAGATTGTCAAACTGTATTTCAGGCAAATCCTCCTGGTGTGTTGGCATTACTGGATGAAGAATGCTGGTTCCCTAAAGCTACTGACAAGACATTTGTGGAAAAATTGGTCCAAGAGCAAGGAACTCATTCCAAGTTCCAAAAGCCAAGACAACTCAAGGACAAAGCAGACTTCTGCATTATTCACTATGCAGGGAAGGTAAGGGTTAAACATTAAATTCTTGGTTAGAAAGGTTGGTTTGGGGAAAGCACTCTGCTTTTCTTCCAAAGCCTTTATACAGAAGCATACAGCTTTTGCCTTGGTTGAAACAGAACCATGCGAATCTACAGAGGTTTTGTTGGATTTAGGGAATTTTAGGACTGTCTGGGTTGGGAGCAGAGATACCAACAGTTGGGATCAATGAGTTTTCAGCTGCTGAGCTGGGGTTTATTTGGAAACCACAGGTTTGACTCTTTAAAGATAAGAGCTTTGTTTTCTTTACAGAACCAAGTGTTTAAATGTAAATACTGCAGAGAAATTAAAAAAATTCATGCTGCAGCACATCCTTAATTTACTCTCTACTAATTTAGATAAAGTAATTGGTTTCTATCCTAGAGCTGGTTTTACATCTTCGCAGTGAAGCCTTATTTTGGCAATAAACCGGGCAGCAAGTGAACACCCAGCTATCAGTAAGCAAGAAGTCAAATTGCTGAATTATTGAGAAAACTCCCATTTGCTCTTTCGAAGGAATAACAAACTTCTGTGGTACTTTCAACTGTTCTGAGAAGGCTCAGCAAAGTGTGGGCACCCAGGGTTGGTGTGGACACCCAAGGTTGTTCTCTGAGCTTGGAGGTCTTTTCCAGCCTTTGTGGTTTTGTGATTCTGAGCATTGAGAGTAAGAGGAAAACACCACTGTTGTTTGATGCTGATGAATAGAAACCTAAAGCTGGTTGTGCTCTGACCCTGAGGCCCTTGGCTGCTCTGCAGGTGGACTACAAGGCAGATGAATGGCTGATGAAGAACATGGACCCCCTGAACGACAACGTGGCCACGCTCCTGCACCAGTCCTCGGACAAATTCGTGGCTGAGCTTTGGAAGGATGGTAAGAGATCATGCTCTGAGCACAGATTGTCGGTGATTTTACCTTGCTGGATGAGTTGTTTGAGGGTTTTTTTTTTTTGTGCCTGTTCCCTCCTCACCCTCCACTTCTCCATTCTAAATATCTACAGCATTTTCTCTCTTGTTTAGTGCCCAAAGTACACCAAGGAAGCTGAGTTGCACCTCTGGTCCCTTGCACATGAACCATTTCTGAGTAGCTGCTTCTCATGTTCATTATTGGAATGGATACTCACTTATTACTTGTTTCTCTGTGTCCAGTTTCGTGTAGAATTCTGTCCAAAGCTCTTGGCTGGGACTTGCTGCAGTGGAACAGCTGCAGTGGTTCTGGCTGTTGATAAAACATTGTCTCCTGTGAGCAGCAGCACAGGCGTTTCCTGTGCAGTGGTGGGTGGTACTCTGGAAATCCACATCTCCTGGAATTAATTTCATTAACAGCCATAGCAGTGCTGAGATACCGCATGTTGAAATCAAGTGTATTCCTATTTCAGCTGTACACTGCTGCTCAGCCAGGTTACCTGCACATCACCTGGAAGTATTTATCAGTGCTTTTACCAAAATACTCCAAGAAGCAGAAATAGCCAAATAAATACTTACCAGGGACTTCCCTGTTCTAGTTTTTAACATCACAGTTTATTTATTACAGTGTGTTTACATGTTGCAGAATATAACTCCTGTAGTTTTTGAGGAGGAGATGAAGTTTGTGATGTAGATGGTGCTGGCGGTTAATACTGAGTTTCCCTCTTGGTGCAGCCACAGAGAGAGCAGCTTTAATGAACCTCTAAAGAACCTTTTAGTTGGGGATCTGCTCCTTTGGAGTCCACCCGCAGAGGCAATAGTGTTTTGGTCCAAATACTCAAACCCTGTTCCCACAGCCGATTGAAATGTGCATGGAATATGTTGTGGCCTAACTGCTTTTGTAGCACAGTGAAGTGTGTTTGCCATTGATGAACCTGTTGTTTTTACTAACTCAAGTGTCTTGTGTATCTGCTCTTCTGTCTTTCTGTTTCTGCTGTTTCTCTGCCTTAGAGATTCAGAATATTCAGAGAGCCTGTTTCTATGACAATATTACTGGTCTTCATGAGCCACCAGGTGAATGGATATAAAACAGTAGGCCTCCTAAAGGCAGGGCTGTTGTACCTACAGGAGAACCATTTTTGCTCGTAGGCTTGCATGAACTTCTCATTTCATGCTGAATTTAGGTGAAACCCCCCCAGTCCCCATGGGGCCCCCAGTGCATTCCTGTCCAGCTGCTGCTGCACACACACAAAGCATCTCCAGTTATGCATTGCAGATGAAAAGGTTTGTTGCTTCCTAGTTCCATGAGGAGATGTAGAATTGCCTCTAAGTGACAATTCTGGGAGCTCCAAGCATTTGAGAGAATGCATAAGCTTTGTAACACTATCAAGCTTCTTTCTGCAGTCCAACATTGACAAAACTCTGGGATGTTTTAGGACGTGGCTGTGTCCTCTGGGGAGGAGAGCTTGAGAATGTTTTGAAGTATCAGAATGGGTTCTGCAGTTTTAGTGGGGGTAGTAAGTGAAACAAACTTCTTCCAGCCTTGTTGGAATTGTTCTATTATTTTAAAACCTCTTCATTTTAATATTCCCCTTTGTATAAGCTGCAGGTATTTTTTGAGGTACTGAGAAATCAAGAAATACACTTGGAATGTCTTTGAAGACACTTCAGATATTTAATTCAATCTCCTCATCCTTCTTGGATTCCTCTCCCAAGTTTAGAAATATGTGAAGACTTTGGGTTTATCTTACACTACTCCTGATGCATCCCATCCCTGAGGAAACCAGTGGTGTTCCTAGAGGAATTCCTGGAGGGCTTTGTTTCAGGGGCTTCAGCAGGGGGTGATGGTCCAGCCATGCAGTTCCACATTTGCCTTAAACCTGTAGGCAAAGCTTGCATTTAGCTCCAATAATCCTGTTTGAAATATAAATCACCCTCCTACAGCTGGAGCACAGAGGGGTGCAAAACAGAGCCGTGCAAGATCAGATCTATTTGCTAAATTGTAGAAAGTACATCGTGAAAAAAAGCTGAGCGGTTGCAGTTGTCAGTGGGGCCTGGTGGGTGTGGGTTTCCAATGTTGATAATTATTTAATCCTCTATAAAACTGATTCCTTGTAATCTCCATCCCATGTCTGATTTGGAACTGAATTCTGCTTCAAAATAATTATTTGGGATATGATCTTATAAACACCTTGCCACCTATTCTTTTCCTAACCTTTAGTAAGTTTAATGCTTGTGTTCAAAACCCGGTGAAGGATCTGGGCTCTTCTCTACACGCAAGATTTACAACTGATTATTCAAACTTACTGCCCTGTGTCTTTCTGCTTTTAATTCTCCTTTTTTTTGTTTTGTTTTTTTTTTTTTCACCTTTTACCAGTTGAGTACAAGGAAGTTAAATAGGGTCACTCATTTGTTAGATAATTTCTGGTAGCAAAGCATAATTCCCTCTGCTTTGGTTTAAAAGAATTTGAAGAGAACGTGACAGAATTGAAGCTGCAGCCTACAAATAATTGCTTGTTTCTGGCTGGCCAGCTTGGATTCCATGGGGAACCCACAAATGTTGGGATTTGCTCAGTCCTAAGAAGCATCAGCTGTAATTATTGAGGTGTTAGGTCACCTGTGTGTTTTTTAGTGAACTGGTGACACAATTCTTGGTATGCACATGGAATCACCCTCAAGTTTTTAAAGATGGCAGTCACATTTCTAATTTGGGCTTCTGAAAAACAAACCCTTGAGATCCTTACCCAAAATATTCAATAAAATCGAAGAAAAATCTCTTTTGTGATGATTTATGGCAGCTTCAAAGTAGAGCTTTCCTGGTTTGAAACTTGTCTTGGGTAAGGAGCTCTTTGCAGGTGTATCAGAAAATGGGAAGAACTCTTCCAAATAGCAGCTGAGCACAAATCTGGCAGATACTTTTTCTTCCCCTCTTGTCACTGAAATAACACTATTTCCAACTCTTTTGTAAATTTCTATTAAAACATTAATTAAACTCAGGTTTAATCTGTATCATTGTCATAAGTGACTCTTGCTTTTAGGCGAATAAGCACAGATGTGTGATTCCAAATGTTCAACCCAGAAATATTTTGCACTGTAAGAACTCAGATAGAAAGCTGCCTGGAAGCTGGGATTTATATTTCTATAAAGTTGACTTAAATACCGGAAATTGCTTTCCTGGTCATGTAGAACTGCAAGTAAAGAGCTGGATATTTCAGTCTGTACCTCCTGAAGCTCCACTCTCGTGCTGGATAAGTTTGTGGCTTTGGTCCCCAAGCTTTGCACAGTGTCCCCGGCCCCGCTGCAGCTGCCTCCCTCCGCCGGCACCTCCCGGCATTGTCCCCCCAAAGCTTCCGCTGCCGCACTCCCGCTCCTCCTCCCGCCCTGCCCGTCCCTGCCAGCCCCAAAGGCCACTCAGCCCTTCCCTCTGTCCCTGCCAGTGGATCGCATCGTGGGGCTGGACCAGGTCACCGGCATCACGGAGACGGCCTTCGGCTCTGCCTACAAGACCAAGAAGGGCATGTTCCGCACCGTGGGCCAGCTCTACAAGGAGTCCCTGACCAAGCTGATGGCCACGCTCCGCAACACCAACCCCAACTTCGTGCGCTGCATCATCCCCAACCACGAGAAGAGGGTATGCACTGCACGCCACTCCTGATTTTGCTTTTTGTTAGTCCTGTGTTACCCTCTCTGGGCTTTCCTTCTCCAGTCACAGTTTGATTGCCACAGTTGTCACACTGAACAAAATCCCCTCGATATTCCCGGCACATCTGCTGATCCAGATAGTTGGATTTGAAGAGAGCAGTCTGCAAAACTGAAACTACAGTTTTCCACTCATAGAAATTAAAAATCATCCTTGTTTTGTTTTGTCCAGGCTGGAAAACTGGACCCACATCTGGTTCTAGATCAGCTCCGGTGCAACGGGGTTTTGGAAGGAATAAGGATCTGTCGGCAAGGATTCCCAAACAGGATAGTGTTCCAGGAATTCAGACAGAGGTAACAGCTGGAACAGGCTTTTGAGTTCTTGTGAGCTAAAGTTCCTTGTTGAGTGAATGAAGACCCCACGCTCCTCCCTCCTCCCCTAGCCCAGCTCATAGAAAATCAAAACCTGTGTGTGAGGCCTTGAACTTCAAGTGTTTAACTACTGCAGTTTATTCTAAAGACAGTAGGGAAAGGTAAACAATCTGAAATTGGCTGCTGGAAAAACCTCCTAGAGAAATTCCCTAGCTGTGCACTAGGGCACTACAATTTATGCTATAAATTTATACTATAAATCGTATTGCTTATCGTTGAATGTAAAGGTGTTTTTTCATTTGCCTTACAGGTATGAGATCCTCACTCCCAATGCAATTCCCAAAGGTTTCATGGATGGTAAGCAAGCCTGTGAGCGTATGGTAAGTGTTTATAGCTAAATATTGTCAAAATATTGAAAAATCCCCCCCCAAAAAATGTTCTTTTCTTGATGTAACAACAACACCCTTGCCTGTCTGTTTAGATCAGAGCCTTAGAGCTGGACCCCAACTTGTACAGAATTGGACAGAGCAAGATCTTCTTCCGAGCTGGAGTCTTGGCACACTTGGAAGAAGAGCGGGACCTGAAGATCACAGACATCATCATCTTCTTCCAGGCAGTGTGCAGAGGATACCTGGCCAGGAAGTGAGTGTGCTCCTGGCATCGCGTCTTCTTCTGGGTCTCTCAAGCCTCTCTGACAGGGAGCTGTGCATTGAAACTTCTGTTTCAGGACGGATTTCCTTAGTGTGTTGCCTGATGAACTGTAATTGTACCCTGGGTATTAAGGGAGTTTTTGCCTATTAAGAATTTGCACCTTCATTCCTTAACAATATCTCCTTTCCTTGCTCTTGCCTTTGTGGCACGCAGAGCTCGTTAAGGCTGCGAAGGAGATCTTTCCTCCTGTCCCACTGGAGGTTCCTGGAAGTACTCTGGAAAGCTGCTTTTTTGAAATTAAAGTAGCTAATCCATCCTGATTTTGTCTTTATAAGAAAAAAGCCTGTTGAGAGTAAGAACAAACAGCATTTGTAATTATTGCAAATGGTGAATCCAGCTCTTGCTCTGACTCTTTATATGGGCAAGAACTCATAAATTCAGTGTAGTTACTGAAACTTACAATAAGCCTATTTATGGTCTGCAAGTCTAGAGTTTGATAACTTAAAAATTAAATGGTGATCAGCTTTATTTAACACAGACTTTTTGCTCTGTCTTCAGGGCCTTTGCAAAGAAGCAGCAGCAGCTGAGTGCACTGAAAATCCTGCAGAGGAATTGTGCTGCATATTTGAAGCTGAGGCACTGGCAGTGGTGGCGAGTCTTCACCAAGGTTCATTCTGTTCTGTTCCGTTTTATTCTGTTTTATTCACCTATAAATAGATGAGTGCAGGTTCTCACTCTTTTATTTCAAAACTTTGTAGGTGAAGCCTCTTCTTCAGGTCACTCGTCAGGAAGAAGAACTTCAAGCCAAGGACGAGGAGCTGATGAAGGTGAAAGAAAAACAGACGAAAGTGGAGGCAGAACTTGAGGAAATGGAAAGGAAACATCAACAGGTTCGTGTCCAAGATCAGCTTTTGATATGTAGGACATGAACTGTGCTCTGTCCCATGTGCGGGAGCCATGCTGGGGAGCAAGAGAATCAGGTGAGCTGATTGCCAGTCAGCTGGAGCATGGAATAGGAAGATACAGCATGAGCTGTTCCCCCAGGGATGTAGAATGTTAACAAAATAAAACCGTGTTTTGTGGCCTTTCCTGGTTTACAGGAGACATTCGGTGGCAGTGTCATTCTGTGCCTGGGCTGGGCAGGCTGTGGGCAGACAGCTGGGACAGCTCTGCAGGTCTGGGGGCTTTCTGTGGTGGCATTGCAATGCTGGTGCATAAGGGAGGAGCAGCTGAAGTCGTCTACCCCGACACGTACATTTGGCTCTGTCCCACGTGGCATCCCAAAGCGGAGACACGGAGTTCATGGATGGCGGCGCGGTGCATCAGCAACTGGCTGGGCTGGGGCACTCCAGGGGTGGCACGCAGCGGCTCCATGGCCAGTGGCAAGTGCCATCCTCTGGGATGGGGACTGGGACTGGCCACCAGTTGTGTGTCCCAGTGACTCCAAGTGCCAGGATCAGCCTGTGGCACGGCTCTGCCGCTCTGCAGGATGAGTGCAGGGAGCAGTCCAGGAAATACTGCAGGAGCCAAAGCTGGTGTCTTCTGCACTGCTGCTAGAGCCCCTTCTAAAAGTCTTTGGTTTGGGGTGTGCGCATGGGAGTCAGGAATTGGAGCAGCACTTGGCCTTGAAGTACCTCTGTAGTTATCACAGGTGTCATCTCTCATGAGAGACTTGGAGGTATCGTTTTTAAAGCTTTACTGCCTTTTGTATTTGCAGGTTCTGGAGGAGAAGAACATCCTTGCAGAGCAGCTCCAGGCCGAGACAGAGCTCTTTGCAGAGGCTGAGGAGATGAGGGCTCGCTTGGCTGCCAAAAAACAAGAGTTGGAAGAAATTCTCCATGATTTGGAGTCCAGGGTTGAGGAGGAGGAGGAAAGAAACCAAATACTACAGAATGAGAAGAAGAAAATGCAAGGCCATATTCAGGTATGGTTCTCAGTGACTGGAGATGGAGCAGTAGGATGGGGAAGCTCCCTCAGCATCTCTACAGGACAGAGGAATTTGGCTCCCGAGTGGAATAAGATGATTTTTTTTTATTCTCTCCATGTCTTCAGTGTTATGAGCTTTATGTGGTCTCCAAGCATGTGAGGGTGAGGAAAGAAAGCAAAGTCAGGTGCCCATGCCCTGTCAGTGTGTGCTGAGAATTGATTGAAGGCAGCAAAGGACTTCTTAGAGGGCAGGAACCAGCAATGCTTGCATGGGGACTGTAGAGAGACTGCCTTCGGAGAGAAATGTTCCTTTTTGACTGAAATCCAATGAGCATCATGAAGAATATTCCTCATTTGACTTTACTAAGACAGTGTCATTTCCTCCAAGTTACTTGGTTGAGGTTTTTTTGTGAAAATCAGATTATTTAGAAGCTTCCTTTTGAATAACGGAGTCCCTGAGAAAGGGAGTAGCTGAGAGCTTATCTCTCTATCAAAGGGGAAATGAACTCCCCTTCTCACAGCTCCCGCTGCCTTTTCATAAATGTCCATTAATGTGTGGCTGAGAATCTTTTAACTAAACACACAAATGAGTAGCAGCACAGGGCATTATCGCTTTTTTAGCTCTTTGTGGCAATAACTGAACTGTCTGAGTTGTCATTGAAATAAGGAGAGCTGTTTCCTGTGGAATCCCTTCCCAGAGCCTGGAATTTTTCCACCAGGTGCCCCATTCAGGTGCAGCGTGCTGGGAAGTGTCTGATGTTAACACTGATCTGATTCGGTTGTCATTAATGACAATTTTTTTATTTTATAGTTGGAATTAGGAAGGTGAAGGACTGTGGAAGTGAGTGTGTATTTCCTAGACAGCACATTTCACCCAAAGCTGAAATACAGAACATCAAAAATTCCATGTGTATCCCAAAGCCCTTGATTTCCTTACCAGATCATTGATCCTGTAAATGACTCTAACAAGAAAAATGTGGATTTAGTCAGTGTTAGGGCAAGAGGCTTTTCGAAATCACACGTCTTTCTCACTGAGTTAAAAAAAATAAATGCTACCACACGGATAACATGGAGAATGCACAGATGCAGTTGCCTCTTTTCCCAGGACCTGGAGGAGCAGCTTGATGAGGAGGAGGGAGCTCGGCAGAAGCTGCAGCTTGAAAAAGTGACAGCTGAAGCAAAGATCAAGAAGATGGAGGAAGAGATCCTACTGTTGGAGGACCAAAATTCCAAATTTCTGAAGGTGAGACCAGCGTGCAGGGCGGAGATGCTGCACGTGAGGAGTAGTGGTGCCAAGGGGCAGCTCCCACAGCTGCTGGCACATTATCTGTGATATTTGCACCTGGACACTTGGAGTTTGAACAAGGCAAAGCTGAGACGCTGGAGATGAGTTCGGACTGACATTCCAGAGTTTGTCATGCACTCTTCCCAGTTTCGTGACTCTTCCAAATCTTAGAGCTGGAAAAGCTGTTTATAGCTGCCCTTGTTCTCTGCAAACAGATTTCCAAATGCTGTCCTAAAGCCAGGCCTCCTGTGTGCTGAATTCCTGGTCTCTCTTGGACAACAAGTCCAATCGATTCCAGTCAATCCTTAATATTGACAATCACTTGGAATGACATCTGTATTAGATGTGTGTGTGAGACCCCGCAGTATGGGTTTTGTACATTAGGGACTCCTGAATTCTGGTTTACAAGTTATTTTTCCTCCCCTTTCTCCTCCGCAGGAGAAGAAGCTGATGGAGGATCGAATTGCTGAATGCTCTTCTCAGCTGGCTGAAGAAGAAGAAAAAGCCAAAAACTTGGCCAAACTGAAGAACAAGCAGGAAATGATGATCACTGATTTGGAAGGTTTGTTCCGCCTGGAGTGGCCTGTGAGCAGCTTGGCCGCGCTGCCAGGAGGGAATGGATCCCTGGGGCCAGGGGATGCAGGGCCTGCTCAGCCCGTGGAGTGTAACCTGAGCTGGAGATACTCAATAGCTGCTGCTTCAGCCAATTCCTGAAGGAAATTTGTGTCTCTTGCAAGACTTGTTGCATCTGGCTGCTCAGTCTCTATCCTGTTGAACGTGTTAGGTTTTCATTTTTGAGAACCCATTTCCTTTATAGACACACTCAGAAATTCCTGGTGTTGCCTGGATCCATTAGCACCCAGGGAAAACATCCTGGCTCCTGGGAAGTTGCTCCATTTTTGTGTAACAGCATCAGAGCAATGTGTTTCTGTAGGAATGGCAGCAGACACTATTTAGGCTTCCAGGATTGTTTTTTAATCAGCAAATCTCAATGGTTTTGCTTTTCTTAATGTTTTGTCTGCATTACATGTATAGATACATTATATTTTATTTTATAGTGTTTTATTGTTATTGGGCAGCCTGGTCTAGTGGAAGGTGTCCTGCCCAAGGCAGGGGTTTGGAATGAGATGAGCTTTAAGGTCCCTTCCAACCCAAACCATTCCATGATTCCATCTAAAATGGTTCCACTCCTGTAGCCATTTATTGCTGATTGTTTTGCCAGTGTTGTCACAAGCTCAACCTGCCCCACATGCAACCTTTCTTGATTTTATTTTTTTATTTAATTACTATAGATACTACACAACATTAATGAGCTGCCAAGTCGAAGTTGCAAAATAATGGGCAAAGTTGCTCTCTGTGCCCTAATTTGGGAATAGTTCTTGCCCTTGGTGTGTTATGGCCTGTCTTGCTACATATTTGAAGGCTGATGTGCTTCTGGAAGAATATCAAAGTTTTACCTTATCTGTGTAGGAAGGTATTGAACTCACAGGGGTAGCAGTGATTGATGAGCCTTGTCATTAACAGTTGCATTCAGAGACCTTAAGATGGGTCTAAGTAAGCTTTACTCCCTGGAAGATAATGCTGGAGCAGCTCTGGGCTTAAACCAGGACTAGGAACTTGACAGATGTGCTTGGTTATGGTGCCATTCCACGACTGATGACCTTAGAAGTGGAAATTGACGCTTATATTTAAAGCATGCAATTTCTTGGCTAGGAAAGCAGAGTAAAATGATATTTACTCTTGGAGATGATTCAAGAAGCCATTAAGGTCTCTCTGCTAGAGTCTTGGCACTGATATTTGGGGAAAAAAATTAATTCAGTTTGCTATGAACTTTCTCAGTTACAAAATTGGGTCTTGTGACCCTGCTCTAACTGTCACTCACCAGGAACATAATGTAAAAACAGAGGGAAAAGTACAATTCCTTTGGAATGTGAAACTGTTTAGAGAAAAGTGGTGTTACTTTAGGTTGTCTGGAAAATCCCAAGTAGCCCAGGGTGGCTCTGAGGTGATTCTTGACTGGGGTTCCCTTTCCATGGAGAAAATCCTGATCCAGAAGGAGGCTTGGGAAGGGTGTGAGGGAAATCTCTGCACTGAGGACCCACAAAGTACTGAACAAGAGTGATAACAAATGCAGTAACTCCTGCTGCCACGTGGAGTTCTCAGTCTGTGCCAGTGCAGTTAGAGCTGTGCTAAAGCTCTGCTCAGCAAAGCCTTCTGTGCCTGAGATCTGCTCCATCCCTGCTCATCGGCTGATGTGGGCAGCACAGCCGGGATCTGTCTTACCGTAAGTGCCACCAGAGTCAAGCAAATGTTTGATTGCCGTGGCGCTGCTGATGGGGTGGTTGTCCCAAAGGATTCCTTAGGGCAGGAGTATCCCAGCTCACAATTAAATTCCTGGGAGGAAGGTCTCGACGTTGCAGAGTTTTGCTAAATGTCGATGGGCTGTGATTAAAACAGCACAGATACTTGCAAAAATGTTTTTTTCAAGTTTTCTGTGAGCGACACAACTTTCCAGTAGACCTTTTGGAGTCTGGCCTAGCCCTCCCAAAGCCATGCAGGCCAGCATTTGTTCCAGTCCATAGTTTATCTTCTTTTTTTTGAGTGTTGGTGTCTGTGATTTTCTGGCCTGACAGCTCAAGCTGTTTTGTTAGATCCCACTCCTTATTTTCTACCAAGATGTTTCTGTTCCTTCATCTCAAACTATTCACAGTTGTCACAGACTTCCCTCTGACTTTCTGACTAAATCATACAGTTCTCCTTTGCTATTTCATTTTTTTCTGCAGACTGGAGAAAGAATTAAGGCAGCATAAATTAAACTTCCCACCCTTCCTGCCACCCCAAAAAACCTCCTGAGGGTGACAAGAGAAACAACTGCATCTGAATATAATTCTTTGCTTCCTTTAGAACGCCTGAAAAAGGAGGAGAAGACCCGTCAGGAGTTAGAAAAAGCTAAAAGAAAACTGGATGGGGAAACAACAGACCTGCAGGACCAAATAGCTGAGCTGCAAGCCCAGATTGAGGAGCTGAAGATCCAGCTGGCCAAGAAAGAGGAGGAGCTGCAGGCTGCTCTGGCCAGGTCAGTGTGGGACAAACCTGCTCCCAATTCCAAACTGAATTTTCACCTGGCTGCACATCAGAGCTGGGAATGTTGGAACAGCAGCCGGTACTGGAGCAGCTCTGGACACCTGTGCTGTGCACAGACACGGCAGATTTAAAGGAATCCAATGTTCTCTCAGCATCCTTGCTCTACAAAGCTGCAGAAAGAAGTTTCACATGGTGTAATAGTCTTTGGGCTCTGGGAGCTTTTTCAATCTCCCCAAGTTCAGCCTCAGAAGGGAAAAACGTGTACTTCTCAATGGGTCTTATCACAGTCGTGGGCAGGACAGACTTTATCTGGGTTTGTGTCATACTCCTGCAGTCCCGTGTTAGGCTGAACACCATCTGTATTTTTTAAGTACAATTGTGCAGGAGGAGAAAATTCTACAGATGGAACATCTCTGGGGCAGTGTTGAGGTCTACAAAATCGGAATGCTTGACTGTAGGCTGAAGCTTGCTCATTCTGATAGTGCACCGTGGTGGGGTCCTGAGAATAACTGGGCTTTTATCTGTGGGATCTGTTACCCATCCCTGGAAGTGCCCAGCTTGGATGGGGCTTGGAGCAATCTGGGATAGTGGAAGGTGTGTGTCCCTGCCCATGGCAAGGGGTGGAATTTGGTGATGTTAAAGGTCCCTTCCAACCCAACCATTCTATAATTTTTTATGTTTGTTTTATTCTAGTTCAGCTATTTTTGTAGCTAACGTAAGCAGGTGGTTACGAGAGGAGGCGAAATAGCATTAACTGTTGTGCCTGTGTTTGACAGAGGGGATGAAGAGGCAGTTCAGAAGAACAATGCACTGAAGGTGATAAGGGAGCTGCAGGCTCAGATTGCAGAGCTCCAGGAGGATCTGGAGTCCGAGAAGGCGTCACGGAACAAGGCAGAAAAGCAGAAAAGGGATTTGAGTGAAGAGTTGGAGGCTTTAAAAACTGAACTGGAAGATACTTTGGATACCACTGCAGCACAGCAGGAGCTGAGGTAGGATCACTGTCTGTGTCAGAAAGCACCATTGAAATTCATGTTTCATTTATAAAAGACTAACATGTTGATTTTTTGATGACCCTTTGTGCCTCCTCCAGGACAAAGCGAGAGCAGGAGGTGGCTGAGCTGAAGAAAGCAATTGAAGAGGAAACCAAAAACCATGAAGCCCAGATCCAGGAGATCAGGCAGAGGCATGCTACTGCCCTGGAAGAGCTCTCTGAACAGCTTGAGCAGGCCAAAAGGGTGAGAAGAAAATGAATTTTTTGCTTCAGGACTTTGTATGAGTACCATAGGTGCTGTGGCTCCTTCCATGATACCTGAGCTGAGATTTTCCATATCCACAGGGCTAAGCTGTCCTCCAAAAGTGCATCACAATTGCAGCTGAATGAGCTTTATCCTGCTGGTGTGACTGTATTGCAGCTGTTACCAACACAGCCATGCTGTGTCCTCTGTCACCAGCAGCAGGAGGCACAGGTGGATCGCAGGGCTCCTGTTCTTGTTCAGAAGGACAATTATTCCAACACTGCCAGAAGAAAAAGTCTCTAGTTCTTGAAATTACAGTTGGGGTCATTCACAAATGTCTGTGTGGACAGCTCATATCCTGTAGTGATGTTTCTATGTATTGGGGATGCTTCACAAGCTTCCTTAGTATTTTAAATTAAGAAATGTAGTAAACTGTGTTAAACTATGCGTTTCACCAGCTTTATTCACTGAAAATTTTCTGCATGTTTTCTGCTCCTTACTCAATAAATAGTCTCAATAGGAGCATGGAAAGATGGGAAAATACCCTGCAATCTGAAACAAAGGTCCTCTGACAAGGTGGTGTCAGCTCTGGTGATACAGCAAGAATGACACTTAAACATCCCTTCTGCCAATTATTGCTTTTTGAAAAGGCTTTTGACAAATGTCAGTGCAATGCCGAGAATTGCTTTGTTCTGCACTTCCAGCCTGCTCTGCCTACTCAAATCAGGGCAGCTTTGGTTCATGTCTTCCCTTTTATTTCTGTGAGATGAGCCATGCTGATGTGTTAATGGGCACATTCCTTCCTCCTTCCAGTGCTCCCAAAACAGTCATTTACAGTGCTGCCATCCCAGAGCTGGAATCTCCTGGTGCTCGCTGTTACCTGTGCTGGCTGGGAGAGGAGCACCCTGCACAAACCCAGTCTTTACCTGACAGACACAGAATGTTCCACAGCAGCACCTCAAGCACTCCCTGCTCACCTCGTGCCGAGCTCTTGGCTTCTCTCTGAACACACAAACCTGATCTGCAGAATCACTCGGAGCAGAAAATACTCACCTGTAACAAAGTGTTGAATTTCTTCCCTTTTGTCTTTCCTAGTTCAAAGCAAACCTTGAAAAGAACAAGCAAGGCTTAGAGTCTGACAACAAGGAGCTGGCCTGTGAGGTGAAGGTGCTGCAGCAGGTCAAGGCAGAGTCTGAGCACAAGAGGAAGAAACTCGATGCTCAGGTGCAGGAGCTGACTGCAAAGGTGTCAGAAGGGGAAAGGCTCAGGGTGGAGCTGGCGGAGAAGGCGAACAAGCTGCAGGTAAGGCTCTGGAAGTCCTAAAATCCTGGAAAACAGGCAGGGAACTCAAAGTTGAAAGCATGTGCAGAAATGGCCTGTGGCTGATGTGGGAGGTGACCTCAGCAAGGACTCTCATGGACTTGGGAGGCCATGAAGTGCCTCAGGTGGGGAGAGCTGGGCAGCTGAGCCATCAGTCGTGAGCGTTCTGGGCTGTGAGAGAGTTACAGTGGCTTTTAAGGACGTGGCTTCCGTCCTGGAGAGCAAATCCCACAGGGAGCTCTGCACAGTCTGGCTGGAATACAGGTTTTTGGCTTGGCTGTAGAATGGAGTAGATCGGGCTGAGCTTTTCCATGGATCTGAGCAAAGATTTATGGTGGCCACAGGTTTGCTTTTGTGCTCAAAGCTGGGAGCTCGGAGGGAGGGATTGCAAGAACAGGCTCACTTTTCTGGGAAATGGAACAAAAATGAACCACAGCAGTGAGGACTTCAGGTAAATGCAGCTAAAGCACTTTAAAAAGGGAATGGCCCAGTTCTCTTTGGAGGAAGCTTTCAGGCTGTGTCTCACTGTACATAAAAGTAGTACAGCCCAAAATAATAAGCTGGCACCTGGCAGTAACTTCTTCTCTTGCAGTGATGCTTTAAACCCAGCTGCCACCCTGATAATCCCTGAATCAATGCTTCCGTGAAATAGATGGTTCTAGAATTAAAAACAGCATGACAGTGTGAATGCAGGTATCAGAACAAAGTGCTGTGCTAAATATCAGAGCTTAATAGCATAAGTCTTGTTTTGTTCCTGCACTTCAGGTCTGACATTCAGCTTCAGTTTTGTAGCCGAACTTCAGTATTTTTAGCTTGTTCTGTCTCTCTGTTGGGATCTCTTGCTGTCTTGCCATACCTGGAATTTGCTGAGGTTTTGTGCTGTGCAGTTCCAGCTCCCAGTGGGTTTTGGGCTTTGCTGTTACCTTTGGACTCTTGTTTTGCAGAATGAGCTGGATAATGTCTCCAGTCTCCTGGAGGAGGCAGAGAAGAAAGGCATCAAGTTTGCCAAGGATGCAGCCAGTTTGGAATCTCAGCTTCAGGATACACAGGTGTGTGTGTGCAGCAAAGCTGGACTTGGCACTGGAGCTTTGCTCCTCAGGAAATGCTGACAGAAAATACATTTTCATTCACGCTTTGGAAAGTCCCCTGGGTAGAAGCTGAATTTCCTGTTCAGTCCAGTGAAATGGGATGGATTGGGATGGCTCAGCTACACACGGAACCAGTTTTTCATTATCTGAGCTTCACTACCTGATAGCTGGTAGTTCTCTTTTATATCTTCGTGGGAGATAAGAATCAAATTAAAAAAAAAAAAAAACTCTTTCCAGGTAGAATTTAATGTCAATATCCTTGGGATATGTGAGGAACAATAACCTGTCTTCTACTGACAGCTTCAACTTCTAACAGCTGAAGTTCAAACTGTCAGTTTTTGGTTCTTAATTAATAAAATGCAGCTTTCTGCAAGTATTCATCACTTCAGTTTATTTTATCTTCCCTGTATAAAAGACCACTTAACTCCTTGAATAATATTAATCACAGCTCAAGGGGTTTGCAGGGAGCAGGGTGGGATGGGGGTTACACCTTTCGTTACTTGCTGTTGCGACAGAAGTTTCCACTGCCACATTACAGCTGCCTTTAAAGTGACCTTCATATTTAAGCACTGCACAGAAACCTGGAAGCTTGCTGCCATTGCAGGGTTTGCTGCTCTGTGTTCTTCCCAGGTGGTTTAAAATAGGTGCTCTGTGCTTGTCTGAGAAAAGAAAAATACATTTTGAAGGTGACTTCTGTGCTAGTCCCTTGGAAGATGAAAAAGTATCATCCATTAACTTCTAGAACTGACTCTGGCATGGGTTCCCTGATCAGAAAGATGCTTTATGAAGGTTTAAGTGTTCCCAAAATGACTGGCCAGTGGCTTTTTGAAAACCCAAATAACAGATGTCTTCATAAAGCATGTCCTTGTCCCAAAATCTGAGAGAAGAATAAACCTGGACCTCCTCATGTGGAGCTGTGGAGGTTTCAGAGCACACTGAGCTCTGCCTGTGCCTGTGTTCCAGGAGCTGCTCCAGGAGGAAACGCGCCAGAAGCTCAACCTCAGCAGCAGGATAAGGCAGCTGGAAGAGGAGAAGAACAACCTGCAAGAGCAGCAGGAGGAGGAAGAGGAGGCCAGAAAGAACCTGGAGAAACAGATGCTGGCCTTGCAGGCCCAGGTGAGCTGCTGTGAGTGGCAGGACTTGTGCAGGGTCTGCACATCCCAGGAGAATGAATTGGGGTCCCAAAGCTCTGGGAAGCACATGGTGTAACTTGCACAGGTGCTGCACCAGCTTTTGGAATGAAATGTCCTGTCTTTCTCCATTGCAGTATTGATGTGTGCAATGAAGTGGGATGGGCAGGGCTTTGCACCCTGAAAACTCGCAGGTTCTGTGCCCCCTTAGCTTGCAGAAACATCTGCCCCTGGCTCTGCACTTCACACCTGGATGCCTTTCCTCCCTCTCAGGGTGCACTAAGAGACTTTACTTTCTTTTATTAAATTTCAGTTGGCTGAGTCCAAGAAAAAGGTAGATGATGACTTGGGAACCATTGAAGGCCTGGAGGAGGCTAAGAAGAAGCTGTTGAAGGACATGGAGTCCCTAAGCCAGCGCCTGGAGGAGAAGGCTCTGGCCTATGACAAACTGGAGAAGACCAAGAACCGCTTGCAGCAGGAGCTGGATGACCTGATGGTGGATCTGGATCACCAGCGCCAGATTGTCTCCAACCTGGAGAAAAAGCAGAAGAAGTTTGATCAGGTACTCCAGTCTCTTGTCGACTTCATGATTTTTTAGGATTTTTAAGCAGCATCTTGTTTTTATTGTTGCTGCAGAAACGAGCCTTGAGTAAAGGTGTGTCTGACTGGTGTGCTGTGGTTGTTGATAAATCTTCTGTGAGCAGCTGGCCTTTGTTAAGAGTAACTTGTCACTCCCAATTTCTGTGAGCCAAATGCCATCTCTGAGGCTTGTTAGATCAAGTCTTCAGCTCTTCATATACAAAAAGGGAATTATGCTGGAACAAAAACTTTTTGTTGTAATCCCTCAAGGTAGACTTAAAAAGGATCTGAAGAGTGAGAGATGGAAATCATATGAAACTTGAGTCTTGATGAGTAGCTTGCTTTCCTCCTCCCATCCCAGAGCAGCTGTAGCTGTTCTGTTAATGGCACTTTGATCATGACTGAGGGACCAGACAGCTTCTGAAGGCCAGTTAAACTCTGAGCATTGAGCACTTCCTGAATAGAACACCTGAGGCAGGAAGGACCTGACTGTGGAGCTCAAGAGATGGATTAATTGTTTCTTATGTTCAGATGCTGGCAGAAGAGAAGAACATTTCTGCCAGATATGCAGAGGAGCGAGATCGTGCTGAGGCAGAGGCCAGGGAGAAGGAAACCAAAGCCCTGTCCCTGGCTCGGGCCCTGGAGGAGGCCCTGGAAGCCAAGGAGGAATTTGAAAGGCAGAACAAGCAGCTGCGTGCAGATATGGAAGATCTGATGAGCTCCAAAGATGATGTGGGCAAAAATGTAAGTATGGTTCCACAGGCTGTTTGTTACAGACTGCATTCTGGGAATGACAGGGAGAACTCCCTGGCTGGAGAAGTGCCTGTGACACAAGAACAGACCTTTGTGAAGTTGACCCAAAATGCTGGAGGAATGAATGCCCAGAATTAGGGAGTGGTCCTTATTAACATCAGGCCTCTGTGTTCTCACCCTGTGCATGGAGGATCCCAGACAGCAGTTTTGTACTTTGGGATCTGTGGAGGTGGGACTGCAGTCAGGTGGAATTGCTTGTGTGTTACTGCTGTGATGGATGGGGACAGCCCCTTCCTCATTTTTGTGTTGCTGTGTGTGTTTTTTCATATGCAAATGAGGGATAATGAGGATTTCTGCTACCTTTGGTCAACCCGAGTTGCAGGACACGGTTGAATCAAAGGCAGAGCAGAAGTGTGACCCTTCAGTGTCCTCCCCCCTGCACCCAGCTGAGGCAGCAGCAAAGGCCCCCTGCGCTTCCCTGGTGCTCTCTGCTCTGTCCCCGTGCCACAGCCCCACAGCGTGACCCAGGATCCAAACCGACCCTTCCAGCAGGCCTGGGGAAGGGAGTGGGTCTGCACTGAGACAGGATTGGGGTGAGTGGGGCCTCTGCTTCAGCCCAGGCACCGCTCACCCCAGTGGGCTGGGGGAGCAGCTCTGGCCCAGGTGAGGCTCCTGCTGCCCCAGCCCAGCTGTGCACAGCAGCGCTGGTGGCACCTGCACCGGGCTGAAGGCCTTGCCTCAGCCCTGCTGCTGCTCTGTGGCACCCTCACCTCCCAGCACCTGCACACATTCAGTGGGGTCTCAAACAGAGACCTGGAGATGCTCTTCTGCCTGGTCTGATGAACTGTCCAGCTCAGAGTGTCACAAAACGCAATCACTGACTTGTCCTACTGTCTGAAACTGCTGGTGGGAGCTCCCTGAAGGAGAGGGTCTGATCAATGCTTGTCCCTTAGGTCCATGAGCTGGAGAAGTCCAAGAGAACCCTGGAGCAGCAGGTGGAGGAGATGAGGACTCAGCTGGAGGAGCTGGAAGATGAACTGCAGGCCACAGAGGATGCCAAACTCCGTCTGGAGGTGAACATGCAGGCTATGAAAGCCCAGTTTGACAGAGACCTGCAAGCCAGAGATGAACAGAACGAGGAGAAGAAGAGGATGCTGGTGAAACAAGTACGTCTGCTTTGCTTCTGTTGTGCTAAAAGGGGAGGGAGGGTCTTTTGCCAAAATTCTGGGCCTTCTGTGCTACCAGAAAAATAAAACTTTTTGCTTAAAGATTCCGTCCTATGGAAATCCCACACCACGGAGTTCTTACACACCATAGAATAGTTCTGGCTGAGGATTGGCCACTGTCACCAGGTGGTGTCAGGCAGCTGCTGGTGACCTCCAAAACCACTCCACGAGGTTTGGCTGTTGCTGCCTGGGTGTATTCCAAGGACAGGGATATGTCAGTTGCATCTTCAAGCCCATCCTGTTAAAAGTTCAGGAGCAAATCCATGGATGCTGCGATAGACTCAAAAATCAAGTGGACAATTTCCTAAAGGAAAATCATGGCAGAGCTTCCAGGTTCACTGGGCTTGAGAATTCTGGGAACACAGAGATCAGAAGAGTCTCAAGAAATGCATTTAGAGGTTCATGCTTTTAAGAGAAGATGGTTCTAAATTAACATCAAGTGTTGAGGAATAAACCAGCCATTATTTCAAGATTTATCATGAGAAAACAAACACTGAGAGTCACCAATGTCGAGATACCTTAGGAATAAACCTGTCCTGGAGGGTTTGGAAGGTCTCTGCAATGCAAAGTTGCTGTTACCTGAACTGGACAAGAGCTCCTGACCTTGCACAGGGAGGGAGATTTGCTTCGAAACAAAATATTCTTTGCTGTTGGTAACCTGTGGCATTTCTGGCTCAGTTCATTTTTGCATAGGTTTGGCTCAGCCCATGTTGCCTGGCTGTTCACACACTCTTTGTTTGGGAAAAGAAGTGGTTGGTGTGTAAATGCCACTAACAGGCTGTTCAAAGGGAATGGTTTCATGGTTTTCTTGGGAAAATGAGGTGATTCTAGCTCTTATTTTCTGTCAGAGTTAGTGACATCTGCCCTGGAGCCATCCCTGAGGGTGGGTGGGAGTGGTGGGCAGGAGGCTGAACTGGAAATGCTCCAGATGCTGAGCTCTTCCCTTGGGTTTCCCTTTTGCTCAGTGCAGGGGTCTCTGCTTCCAGTCTGGGATTTGGCCTTCCCCAGTAGCTGCCATTCCAGTGCCTTCTCCCATGGAGTGGTGCTCCCTCTGCTCTGGGCAGGCCCTTTGGGGTGCCTGGCCTGCCCAGGGCTGTGTGCCCCACAGAGGCTGATCCTGTCCCTGCCTTGGTCCCCAGGTGCGGGAGCTGGAGGCGGAGCTGGAGGACGAGCGCAAGCAGCGGGCGCTGGCCGTGGCAGCCAAGAAGAAAATGGAGATGGACCTGAAGGACCTGGAGGGGCAGATAGAGGCTGCAAACAAGGCTCGGGATGAAGCCATCAAACAGCTCAGGAAGCTCCAGGTAGGCACAGCTGAGCAGGGAGCTGGATCTGTCCTGGCAACTGCCCAGGGGCTGCTTCCGTTCGGGGCAGCTGAAGGCAGAAGGAGAATCAGACTCCACTGATGGGTCTGAGCGTATCTGACCTGGACTTGTCCCCTGCTCAAAACTCATCCTTTTATAGGATTACAGAAGGGTTTGGGTTGGAAGGAGCCTTTAGGCTCATCTTGTTCCAAACCCCACTGCAACAGGCACAAACACTTTCCACATCCCTGGAAGTGTCCAGGGCCAGCTTGGATGGGGCTTGGAGCGCCCTGGGATTGTGGAAGGTGTCCCTGCCCATGGCAGGGGTGGGACTGGATGGACTTTAAGGTCCCTTCCAGCTCAGGCCATTCTAAGATTCCACTCTGTAATTTTCTATGGGGTGATTGAAGTCTTGGAATGTGGTATTTCTGAGCAGGCATTGAGGGGTGGAAAGGTGAGAAAATGAGCTTTTACTACAAACAGAAGAACTGGAAATGTCTTTTGAGTGGAATGAAGCCACTTTGGGAGAAAGGCTTTATCTCTTAAGGACTGAAATGCGTCAGAGGTAGAATGGATTTTGTGATTGTCCCAGTGCAGCCTGGCTGTTCCTTACCCTGCTCTCCATCTGCAGGCTCAGATGAAGGACTACCAGCGGGAGCTGGAGGAGGCCCGAGCATCCAGGGATGAGATCTTTGCCCAGTCCAAAGAGAGTGAGAAGAAGCTCAAAAGTCTCGAAGCAGAAATACTCCAGCTCCAAGAGGTGAAATGGAAATCCAAGAGACTTGATTTTCCTCCTAGAGCAAGGCAAAGATCAGAGAGTAAAAAAAGTAAAAAGCAATGTAGTGAATTGAACAGAGAAAGGGGAGCCAGGAGAACTCTGGTTCCCCTGCTCCAGGTCATCAGTGAGGTCCTTACAGCTTTGCAGTGATCATTCCAGGAGTCTGGACTTCCTGGGTAGCAGGAAAGCTTTCCTGCTGCTTCAGCACATCTGAGGCTTCACTGCAATGTGCCAGGAGTCTCCGAGAGGTGCAGTGCCCAGTGTCAGCACTGACATGGATTGTTAGGGTTTATGTATTTACAGTTCCCTCTCTGGTGCCCCACTGGGCCACTTGTGTGAGTAGAGGTTTATCCCTCTGCCCTCACAGGTCCTCAGCCCTTTCTCTTCTGGCCATGTGTGCCCTCTGTGTTGGTGGTTTGTGTAAGAGCCCCAAGTCTTGCTGCATCTCTCTCCCCTTCCACTGCGTCCCCGTGCTGCCACAAGGTCAGACACTGCACGGTGTCCCTGTGCCCTCTTGTTTAGCTGCTTTAGCTGCACAGCCAGGCTGGCAGCAGGTGCCCAGACTCACCACACTTCCCTTGGAGCCTTCACAGGTAACCTGGCACTGCCTGGAGCTTCTGCAGGTGGACCTTGATGGCCTTCAGAAGTCAGTGAGGCACTGGCAGAGCATTTAATTGTCATTTGCAGATGCTTGAGTGTTTCTGCCACTGAAAAGGGATTTATAATCTGAAGTTCAGTGCTGTGTACGCTGTTGTGCTAAAGCTTTTAGATTTTTATTCTCTTCTTGTCTTCATGCTGTGAACTCTGTAAGAACCTAAAACATTTGTTTAATTTAATGCCTACTTGACACTGAACGTGTCTGTCAGAGCATGTGGCACAGTGGTTTCTCCTGCTGCTGAGGGCTTGGATGTTACTGAGCTTCACATTTTTTTTTTTCCCCTTACTTTGTGTGGGGAACACTTCAGGGACAAGGAGAAGTAGCAGGGCAGCAAGGGAATATCCAGATGGTGTGTCCTGCTGGCTTCCACAGCTCCTGCTGATCGATTAAAAGCTTCCAGGGATATCCCAGTTACACAACAGCATCTCCCAGAAGTTACTGGAAAGCTGAATTGTTTGCAGGACTTGTACGATTATTCCTGGTGCTGCACTGACTGTTTTCCCGCCCTGGGCAGGAGTTTGCGGCGTCGGAGCGCGCGCGGCGGCACGCGGAGCAGGAGCGGGATGAGCTGGCCGATGAGATCGCCAACAGCGCCTCTGGGAAGTGAGTGCCATGGCAGGGATAGGGACAGGGCCCAGGGAGCTCCTGGAGCTGGGCCAGGGCAGGCTCAGGCTGGAGATCAGGGAAAGGTTCTTCCCCCAGAGGGTGCTGGGCACTGCCCAGGCTCCCCAGGGAATGGGCACGGCCCCGAGGCTGCCAGAGCTCCAGGAGCGTTTGGACAGCGCTGCCAGGGATGCCCAGGGTGGGATTGTTGGGGTGTCTGTGCAGGGCCAGGGGTTGGGCTGGGCGATCCCTGTGAGTCCCTTCCAGCTCAGGAGATTCCCTGATCCTAAGTAACCCACCCAGGAGCTCTGTTGGCTCTGGACACCCCCTGACCCCTTCCCTGTGCAGGTCAGCGCTGCTGGACGAGAAGCGCCGGCTGGAGGCTCGGATTGCCCAGCTGGAGGAGGAGCTGGAGGAGGAGCAGAGCAACATGGAGCTGCTCAATGAGCGTTTCCGAAAGACCACGCTGCAGGTGAGCCAAGGGGCAGCTGGGGCTGTGTCTGTGGTTCCATGGAGGCTCTGGTGGCACTGAGTGACCCCTGTCCCCTCCCTGCCAGGTGGACACGCTCAACTCGGAGCTGGCGGGCGAGCGCAGCGCAGCTCAGAAGAGCGAGAACGCGCGGCAGCAGCTGGAGAGGCAGAACAAGGAGCTCAAGGCCAAGCTGCAGGAACTGGAGGGCTCTGTCAAGTCCAAATTCAAGGCCACAATTTCTACTCTAGAAGCCAAGATTGCACAGCTTGAAGAGCAGCTTGAGCAGGAAGCCAAGTAAGGGGAAAAGACCTGGTTGCCTGTGTCAGTTGAATGGCTGAAAGTTTCATGCTGGAAGTTTCTGAACAGCCTTGGGTTTATTGTCTGGAGACTCCTGTTTAGGGGACACACTTTAATGAGGCAGCTGTGAAGGCACTGGGGTTGGAAGTTTCAGAATCAATTTGCCTCCAGACAGCTGGATGAGCGCTAGAACATGTTGATGTCCAGAGCCACAGGGTGCTGCAGGAGTTTCTTGGGATGAGGTGAAACCCCCGGTTGCTCGGTTAGATGAACAACTTGGGTGGGACAGTTTGAGCTGAGATGAATCCTGTGCTCTCCAGAAGTCCTCCTGCAGTGAATTATCCATCTGTCCTTGCAATCCCACTCTCAAAATTCACTTTTTTAGCTGATTCCTCCCCACATCTGCAGCTGGGGGTTGTCCTACCACCACCTCTGTCCTTCCTGTGCTCTGCAGCAGGAGCGTGTCACTGATTTAAGCAGCAGCTTCAAAGCTGCTCGGTTCAATCTCCTTATGAAGGCACCCTCTGAGCCCCCTTTCCAGCCTGTCCCATGCTCACATGGCCCCAGGGCAAAGGCATTTGTGCTCTGTGGGATGCACCCCTGCACCCCATCATCCCTGTATCCCTGCCTCCCTGTATCCCTGCCTCCCTGCACCCCGTCATCCCTGTATCCCTGCATCCCAGCCAGCCCCTGGCACACGGGGCTCAGTTCCATTGCTGGTGTCTGCATGTCCCGAGAGCTCTGGTACCAGTTACACCTTCAGGAGGGACAGATCTCGTGTTCCCAGCCTTCAAGCACTGGGACAAACGATGGCTTTGGATTCTTGCAGGGAAAGAGCAGCTGCCAACAAACTGGTTCGTCGTACGGAGAAGAAGCTGAAGGAGGTTTTCATGCAGGTGGAGGACGAGCGGCGCCACGCGGACCAGTACAAGGAGCAGGTGGGTGGGGGGCTCTGGGAAACCCCGGTGGGGTGGGAAGGGCTTGTGAAGAGGAATTGTAATGGAAAGATCTAAGGGAGTCTACAGTGATGATTAAACCAGCAGAGAAAGCCCAGCAGGGACTTGCCCTGTGTGTGTGAGCTCTGCTGGGATGGGCTGCCCCCACCCTGGTGTTCCTGGCTGGAGCCTACACCGAGGCTGTGCTGCATCCCCAGCCGGGGGCACAGGGACATGGGTGCAGCTGTTGGGCTGGTCCTGAGTGCTGGGTTTGGTTGCAGATGGAAAAGGCCAATGCCAGGATGAAGCAGCTGAAGCGGCAGCTGGAGGAGGCGGAGGAGGAGGCCACGAGGGCCAACGCGTCCCGGCGCAAGCTCCAGCGGGAGCTGGACGATGCCACGGAGGCCAACGAGGGGCTGAGCCGGGAGGTCAGCACCCTCAAAAACAGGCTAAGGTCAGTGCCACGGGAGCACTGGGATTGGGATTTACCTGAGCCCTTCTGAGCCCACAGAGCCTCCGTGGTGCATCATCCCTGGGGAGCATCCTGCAGTTCCCCAGCTGCTGAGATTAGGGAATGGGTCTCAAATGGGAGCCTGGTGATGGGAACAAGGAAGCTGCCAGATATTCCACAGGGATATTCCTGGCAGCTCTTGAGCTCAAACTCTTCAGAATTCACATTGGCAGGTTCCCTGGGTAGCCAATTCAACCCTGCCATAGGTAAATGTGACAAAAGAGGTGACTCCGTTGTGCTTTTCCAGTGGGTGGTAGTGATCCTGTTTTTCCCAGCCCTCACTTTTGGGAAAGTTGCAGCAGTTTCCTTGAGAGCAGGTCTGTGGGATCCAGGTCTGTGTCAGGGACAGGTAGGAGTCAGCAGGGGTGAGGCTCCTGCAGCCAGTGAGCCACATTGAGAGGCAGGGCTGGGCCTGACTGGAGCTGCTGAGCTTCCCTGAGCTTCCCTGAGCAGCTTTGGAATTTTCAGAGAACCTGCTCTTGTCTGTGCTTGGTGCTTCTGCAGAGACAGCATTTTAGGTTACTTGAGACTTGCAAACTTCAGCTGATGGTATAAACTAAGCAGGAATGCCGGAGTGCCAGAGGTGCTGGAGCACAGGCTCCTCGGGCAGGGAGCGGAGTTTGAGACTCCCTGTGGGAAACCTTCCCCCTGGGCAGCCTGGGGCTGAGCTGCCACATTCCCAGATGGTTGAGCAGGGAGCGTTGCCAGGGTGACCTCACTGTGACCTTTCAGTACCTGAAGGGACTTTGGACAAGGGCCTGGAGTGACAGGAGAAGTGGGAATGGTTTCCAGTGCCAGAGGGCAGGGACAGATGGGATATTGGGAAGGAATTGTTCCCTGTGAGGGTGGGCAGGCTCTGGCCCAGGGTGCCCAGAGAAGCTGTGGCTGCCCCTGGATCCCTGGCAGTGTCCAAGGCCAGGTTGGACACTGGGGCTTGGAGCAGCCTGGGACAGTGGAAGGTGTCCCTGCCCATGGCAGGGGTGGGATGGGATGAGCTTTAAGATCCCTCCCAGCCCAACCCCTGCCGTGCTTCTGGGCTGGCCCGGGCCGTGCAGGGCCCTCACCCCGCTGTTCTCCGGTTCGCAGGAGAGGGGGGCCCATCACCTTCTCCTCGAGCCGCTCGGGGCGGCGGCAGCTGCACATCGAGGGGGCGTCCCTGGAGCTGTCGGACGACGACGCCGAGAGCAAAGGCAGCGATGTGAACGAGGCGCCGCCCGCCCCCGCCGAGTAGAGCCCGGCCCCGCCTGCATGCAGAGACCTTTCCAGCCCCGGGCAGGAGCACACGGACCGCCCTGCCCTCGGAACTGCCTTGTGGCCGGAAAGCTGCCTTACGACCCTCGGCATGTGCTACAAGGTTCCTTATCATAGGTCAACCATGTCTTAAGGCTCTCCAGCCTCACCACACTGTACCCTGCTTCAGATATAGGTACAACTGCTTTTTTATATATAGTAAACAACCGGGATCGTCTCTGTTCAGTGCATCTCTTTTCCAGATACTCATTGTAAAGCCATTTTCTAAAGCATCATGTGAAGGATGAACCTTTTTTTTATCAATCCAGAAGCGTCATTCCCAGCGGGTGGGTGGCCGGGACAGCCCCCTTGCCGTGGCTGTGCATGCCTTGTGTCCAGCAGCATCCTTCAGGCTCCGGGCGCGCCAGCCCCGGGCTGGGCGCAGTCTCTCGGATCAGTGAAGACCAAACCGCACCTGTTTCTTTCTTTTCTCCCATTGTTGTGATCCGCACATAACCCCTGAGTGAACTGTGAAAAACGGCCTTGGGAAGTGTTAGAGGGAAGTGTAGGGATGAGTGAGTAGTGTCCATTTTTATCCTGCAATCCCATTTGGAGTGTTCTCAGCACCTGCTCCATCCGTTTGTGTCCATGCAGTCCAGGCACACCGAGGTGGGTCCCCGTCCCCTGTACAGCCCTGTGTGCTCAGAGCCCCCCGGGGCCCTGCGGATACCCAGGCTCGGATAATGTGAACACCAGTGGGAAATAAACACACAGCACAGGCAAAACTAATTTATTAATGTGAGGCCGAGTCAGGCCGTGGGAGGCTCCAGGACCCCCAGCAGCCCTGGGGTCCTGCGGGGCTGGGCTCGAGGCTCCCACCCTGGATGGATGGATGTTGCCTGCCTACAGTTAACATGCCAGTGGATGTGAATCCTTTTTTTTTTGTTGTTGTTTTGTTGTTGTTTTTTTATTTTGAGCAGTATTACAGTGAGTAGTTAGCGTTCTTTTTGTTTAAATAGCTGAAAACTGACATTACAGAAAGTGCCTTAGACACTACAGTACTAAGACAACGTTACATATATAATTTGCCTATATAACAATGATTTAATGTATTAATTTTGACTGTGCTTCATATCATGTACCTCTCTAGTCCAAGTGGTATTACTGATATTAGTGACAATGAATCAGTGTTAACTAGGAAACTTCCTCTGCCACATGCTCAAAACCCATGGATTTCCCTTTTTGGTTAAAAGCTTTAACATCTGTCGCAAAGGTTTTGTTGTGTGTGTTTGGATATTTTTAATCAAACTGGCTGTTGACCACCAGGCGTCTGACTGCAAATATCTTGTTTTCTTGTATACCCATATTTCTAGACAATGATTTTTGTAAGACAATAAATTTATTCATTATAGATGCGGCCGCCTGCTCTGTTTACTTACTGGAAGAGCTCTCCCGAGGCTGGCATAGACCTTAATAAACGAGATATGACTGGAAGCTGCCTTTTCCCTTCTTCCTGTTTTGTTTGCTTGCTTTTTTTTCCTTTTTATTTTGACCTAAATACAGCATCAATGGCTTGGTCCGAGCTGAGCCTTTGCCTTTGAATGCCACTGGCAGGGCCCAGCTGGAGCACAAAGGGAGCGCTGAGCTCTCCTGCTGCCCCTCAGGGCTGTGGCACAGGCACAGCCCCACTTCTGCCTTCAGCAGGGTCTGGGCTCCTGCCTGAGCAGTTGCATCCCATGTTTTGGGGTCCTGGGAAGCAGAACCTGCTCTAGAGCTGGGGCAGGAAAGGCCCAGGAGCTGCAGGAGATCGAGTCCTGGCTGGGAGCTTTTGGCTGTGTCTGGGACCTGGGTGGGCCCCCGGAGGGGAGTGGGAAGGGGAGGAGGGAGGTGAGTGGGTTAAAAACCTGAGGGAGTGACGACACAGAGCAAACAGTGGGGCTGGGATGGGCTGGGTGGGACCTGTGGTTCCAGGGGCCTGGCAGCGAGGGGCTGCTGGAGCCCTGGGCTGGTCCCAGGCTCCTGGATGGAACCTGGGCCAGTCCTGGGTACCTTTTCCTTCAGTGCTGTGGGTGCTGCTCCTCAAGCTGGGGAAAAGATGAGGAAGGGCTTTTCCTTCCCTCTGGCACGGCTGGAATCTGGGCAGGCCCTGTCCCTGCTCCTGGCAGAAAGGCCAGGCTTGGTGTGAGGCTGAGCTGGGACTGTGATGGTGCAGAAGGCAGGGGAGGCCACAGGGAGGGTGACCCACTGGGCTCGGATCGGGGCGGGTGTGAGGCTCTGGCAGGAGCTGGCAGCGAGGGCATTCCCAGCGGAACAGGATGTGGTGCCCGGGGTGTCCGTGTGGGGCTGGGGCCCAGGGCTGGACATGGCACAGCCCCAGGGCAAGGCCGGGATGGAGCCGAGGAGAGGCAGCACCGCCACAGCCCTGGGCACAGCAAGGGATGAACACCCTGGGAAGGGCCCCAGCCCGGCTCTTCTGCACAGGAAACTCCTTCCAGCTGCTCCAGGGAGGCAAAAAATCCCCTGGAAGGCAGCTGGAGGCTTCCAACACTTCCCCAAATGAAATACTGTGTCCCTCTCTCAGTGCCAGCAGCAGAGGCTGAGATGGTGTTTGCTCAGCCCCAGCAGTGCCTGTCCCCTGTCCCCAAACAGCGACATTCCCAAGGGAAGGGGTGTGGGATAATAAGGCAGTGCCTCAACACTCCCTGGGGCTCAGTGCCTCAACACTGGCCCCTCCCTGGGGCTTGGCAGAAAACCCTACGGGACAAAGTAAGAGCCACGGCCACTGGTTCTGCAAAATCCACTGATTCCACATTAAAAGAACTTTATTTTTGGAAGATTACTCTCGGTTTCATTCTTTTGAGACCACATCATGTCAGTGGCACCAGGGTGGAACGGTACATCCTATGGAAACATGCCAGAGAGAGGCTGAATAAATAAAGCTACAAAGCCCAAGTTATGTACAAAGACCTCAGGCAAAGGTATTATGTTTACAAATCTATGTACAATAAAACAAATGTAAACAGTCAAATGCAGCAGAGGATGCACAGGAAGGAAGGACCATACAAACCCTAATGGCAAAGGGACAATCCCACCTCCACTGCTGGGCCAGTGGGGTTTTTTCTCAGCATTTGTAACTCAACCACCTGGGAGCTGCAGAGCCCCTGAACGACAATTGCTGAACCCTCAGCTCCAACCCTGGCTCCATTTGCTGGTTCAGTCTAAAAATCCACCAACTCTGAGGCACATAGACAGAGAAACCACACAGATGTGCTGCTTGAAAGACCCACAAGGTACAGTCGCCCCAAACTGTCACAGAAGCCCACAGGTGACACTGGACAATCCAGTCCTACAGCACGGGGTGATGGCCAGGGGGGTTTTGGGGCTGGGTGGAGCAGCAGCTTCCTAATGCTCCCATGGAGTCGCTGTGTGGAGGGTGAGGGACGGAGGCCGAGTCCAGCAGGGCCAGGGAGCTGTGGGGCAGCCACGGGGGCACCTGGGGGCACAGCCCTTGGGCACAGCCCTGCCCACCCTGGCACCAGGACAGGAGCCCCAGGGAGAACAGCTCAGCAACACTCAGCCCTGCCAAGGCATCTGGGGGGACTGGGATGGTCACCCCAGAGCGCTGCCAACCCCATCTGCCCCCCTGCTCCAGAGGAGCCCACCCCTCTGTGTGTCCAGCTGTCCAGTGGGAATGGGCCCATCCCAGCTGGGCTGGAGCTGCTCATCCAGCCCTGCTCCCACTGCCATGGATGCAGCTGCCACTGAGCCTGGCCCTGGGGCCCAGGTGCAAATGGCCCCAGTGCCACCAGGGCTGTGCCACAAGGGCTGAGAGCAGCAGCTGCAGGGCCTGGGAGGGGACAGGGACAGAGGACTCTGGGAGAGGAGCAGCCAAGGCTCTGTCAGACCTAAGTGAGAGGAGAGGGAAAGTCAAGGGGCTGAGCAGGACACGAGTCCCAAATGGAGCAGGACTTGTGTGTCCCCCAAGCAGAGCAGAGGGTGGCAGCTCATGGGGCCGGGGTAGAGAACGTCCACTACAGCGACAGCAGAAAACAAACTGTATTGACAGGACATGGAGGGCCGTGGGCTCAGGTTCTCCTCTCAGGGTCATGTTCCAGCGGGGTGGGGATGGGGAGGAATCGGGAGCAGTTCTTCTTGTGGTGGGCTGAGAAAAGCATCCAAGTCCAAAGGCTGCTCCCGCGGGCTCATACGCTCAGGGGGAGCATTCCCGGAGCCGAGGATGGTCGGGACCCCCCCAGACCGGGGGGCCCTTGGTCAAAGCCGTTCACTGCCCTGGGAACAAGAGAGAGCCCGTTAGGGGAGGAGCAGCCTGGGACAGGGCACTGCTCCCCCCTCCCCAGCACCTGGAACACGGATCCCACTCCTCCCTCCTCAGGCATCCCTGGGAGCAGGCCCAGGACAGCACCAGGACAAGGGCCCAGCGCCAGCTGCCAGGTCGGTACACACCGCAGAGCCTGAGCTGCCATGGCCTGGCTAAGGTGCCCAGCCAGGAGGACAGGTGGCCCCAGGGCCTGAGCCCACTGGGGATCAGCTGGGTCCGTGCAGCCGCAAGGTCAGGCCCAGGAGATTCCGTGCTTGGCCTCCCCATCAGCTCCTGTCTCCTCCCTGGCATGCCCAGAGCAGGCAGAGGCCCCTGTGCCACCCTGTCCCCACGTCCCTCAGGGCTGGGAGCACAGGCTGTGCCCGGGATGGGACACACACACCCCCACCCCCACTCTGAGGGCAGAGCTGTCTCTGTGCCCCACCAACCCCCACCGGGACACACAGGGGGCTCCTGGTGCCTCCACACCCAGGATCCACAGGCTCCCCCCTTCCCTAGGATGCTGCTGGAGCTGTGCAGAACCTGCCTCAGCAGCAGTGGGGTGGGAGAAGAGCCTGTGGCTCCAACAGCTTTTCCATCTGTGCTTTGACACGTCTCCTGAGATGAGGCCCCAGGCTCCCCATCCGCTGGGCTCCATCCCAATGCCAGGAGTGATGACATCCCTGGATCTGCACATCCCCCCTGAACTGCCCCTGCCCTCAGCAATACTGAGGGTGGGGGAGAATCCCCACAGCCCTGGAGGCCCAGCAGCTCCTGCCTCCATGTCCAGCTCTGCTGCACTTCCCCAGCTCCACCTGAGGAGGTGGCACTGGGATTTGTCCTGGCAGAGCTCTGTTTGTGCAGGACACTTCAGGAGACTGCCCAGGCTGCCTGGACCAGAGAGCTGTGCCAGGAAAAGGAGTAGGAAAAGCAGGGCGAGGGCTCTGTAATGAGGAAAAAGCCAGCGTGGGAATGGGGGGTTCCAGGACCACATCCTGCTCACTCCCAGCGCTGCTTCAGCGCTGCCCATGTGCCACCAGCTCCCACCAAGGAGCTCAGGGCAGCGTCCCCAGGACAGGGCAGGGCTGTTCCACAGAATCCCAGAATGGGCTGGATTGCAAGGGACCGCAAAGCCCATCCCTTCCCACCCCTGCCATGGCAGGGACACCTTCCACTGTCCCAGGCTTCTTCAAGCCCTGTCCAACCTGGCCTTGGGCACTGCCAGGGATCCAGGGGCAGCCACAGCTTCTCTGGGCACCCTGTGCCAGGGCCTCCCCACCCTCACAGGGAAGAATTCCTTCCCAATATCCCATCTGTCCCTGCCTTCTGGCAGTGGGAAGCCATTCCCTCAAAGCTCCCACACCATTCCCATGCAGCTGATGTTCACTGCTGACCTTGCACCTCGTGGATCAGGGATAAAGGAACGCCCCCAGCACAGCCAGGAGGCTGCTGCCAGTGCAGGGACAGCTACCCAAGCCTTCCACAAAGGCAGGTGAAGAGCTAAACCCTCATCATGTGCTAGCAAGGCCGGATTCCCATGGGCACAGCTCCCTGCTGTGCAGGGCTCTGCCATTCCCACTGGCACAGCCTGAACCACAGAGCAGAGAAGGGATCAGAAATCCCCTTTTTCATATTCTCCTCATTCAGGTAGAAGCTTCAGCTCCCATCTGAGCGTTTCCAAAGCAGGAGCCTCCCTGCCTGCACTGAAGAGCTCTGGAGAGGCTGAGGAACAGCCCCATCTGGGTGTGGGTGAAGGGACACCAGGCCACTCTGGTCCTGTAACTCTGCACATCTGTCAGCAGCTGGAAGTGAGTGGGACAGATCAAAAACCCACCACAAAAAACCCAGCACCAAACAAGATTGAAATCCGGGTGTTTCCTCCTTTTGGAGCACGGCAACTTCCCCACTGGGGGGCCTGCAAGTGTTTGACGAGTCATTCAAAGCTCTCTGCATTTGCCACGATTCCTGCATGGAATCCTGGAATTCAGAGCCACTCTGGGACTGCCAGACGCTGGGGACAGAGGCAGAGCCAGTACTGCCTGCACTGGGACAGGGCACAGTGGGATGGGTGGGACAACCTCGTCCCTTCTCAGCCCCCAGCAGGTCCCTGCAATGCCCCCAGCCCTGCACGAGGCGGGGCAGGAGGGGACATGGCCCTGCAGGGCTCAGGGCCTGGCACTGGGCTGTGGCCACCGCTGTCCCTGGCACCCCATGGCCCTGGAAATCTCCATGTGCCTGCCTCCTCCAAGCTCCTGGCATCTTCATGTTCCTGGCTATCCCTCTATCCTTGGCACCTCCATATCCCTGGGATCTCCATGTCCCTGCCTTCTCCATGCCCCTGGAACCCAGGTGTCCCTGGCATCCCCTATCCCTGCCACCCCTCTTCCCTGCAACCTCCATGTCCTTGGTGCTCCCCAGCCTCTTGCACCCCCATGCCAGCACCTGTCCCCCTCCATGGCATGGCCAGTGTGAATCCAGCCCCATCGTGTGGCAGTGGCTCCTGGCCCTGTGCCAGGGATGGGTGAACCCAGCAGCACAAACTTCTCCAGTGCTGCTGTCCCTGGGCACCACTGCTCCCACACTGGGCTGGCAGCCCCCAAGCCCTGCCCAGGGAGCCCTTCCCGTGCTGGCCCTGCACACCTGGCTCTGCAGGTGGCTTCTCCTCTGGCTGAAGGGACCCTGCTGTGCCCCCCTCAGCTCCTGCTCGGGGACGTGTCCTTGGTGCCCTTGGGGGCCCTGTTCCAGCTCCGCAAGGCTCAGACAAGCCCTGAAGCCACCAGAGGCTGAGCACAGCCAGAATCCCAGAATCCCAGATTGGACTGGGTTGTAAGGGACCCTAGGGATCATCCCATTCCAACTGCCTGCCATGGGCAGGGACAGCTCCCTAGCCCAGACTGCCACACGGACAGCAGCAGAAGGCACAGGGGTATGACAGGACCCTGCCTAAACCACTTGGGTCACGAGTTCTGCCAGCTCTGAGTGTTGCACAGAACAAAGGCAGCAGGAGAAGCCTTTCTGCTGAAGATGGGAATGATAAAACCCCCTTCTAGAAGCCTTTTGAGATTTCCCTTAGCTGCTTGCTAATTAAAAAAAATGAAAGCAGGAAGGACCAGCTCCTGGGGTCAGCTCCCTGCACTGCTCCTGCCAGCCCAACGTGCTCCCAGTGCAAACGAAGGGAAAGCAGCAGCCGGGATTTGCTGGGCCACAGCAAAAGGCACCAAACAGCTGCAACTGGGGGACACAGAGCTGGCACTAAGGCTGAGCTTAGGGAGGGCTCACCCAGCCTTGGGTTTCTGGTGGTGACATGAAACAGCACAAAACAAAGGGGAAAATCAGCATTACTGCAGTGAGAGCCTGAATTAAAGGAAAATAAAATACCTTAAACACAGCAAACGTAAAAATAACCAATAAAAGGTCCTGTCTAAGCTTCCAGGAGTGAGCTGGGAAAAGTCCTTGTGCTCGGTCTCCAAGGCCTCAGGCAGCTCTGGGAAGTCTGTGGAGCCTCCTGCTCACAGTGATTAACCCCAGCCAGATCCCCCTCCTCTTCCTGCCCTGTTTCCCTGGCCCTCAGACCACCCCACACAATCTGTGGTGCCTGTGCCATGCCCTTGCTCTGGGATTCCCAAGAAACCAGGCTCCAGACAGAGCCAGGAGCAGCATTCCCTGCTGGAAATATCCCTGAGGGATGTTTCTGACTGCCTGTCCCTGCAGTGCCATGGGCTTTGTTTCCATTTCCAACCATTCCCTCTGCCCTGACTACTACTTTGGACTCATTAATAACTCCATTTCAAGCTGTATTTTATACTTTGCACCTCATGCCCAAGATTCCCTCAGCTCAAAGGATCCAACAAACCCTCAGAGGAAGATTCTCCTGGAGCTGAACAGCCCAGCCTGGAGGGAAAATGGAGCTGGTAGAGCACACTTGGAGACCTGGACATGGCACAACTCTGGAACTGCACAGCCCTGGGACCTGCACAGATCCTGAGCTGCACAGCCTTGGAATTGCACAGCTCTGGAACCACCCAGGTGCTTCCAGCTGCCAACAGCTGTGCAGAGCAGGGGCAGTGACACAGAGCAGGGGCACTGCTGTCCCCTCCCTGCTCTACCCCTGCCATCTCCCAGCACACCTCGTTTGCTTTCCTGTCAACCACAACCACGCCACTGCACATCAGCAAGTCAGGAGTCACAAAATGCTGCAGGAAAACCACAACCAAAGGGCAAACCTCCAAAATGAACTCCATCAACAGCAGCCACACTTTCCCTGCATCCCTGCTGTGACCAGTTCAATCAGAAACATGCACATACTGGAAGTATTAAACAGATCAAGAAAGCAAGCAGCACTCAGGCTTATGTCTGCAACAGGTCACAGCAGCAGAGAGGTTTATTTCAAGTAAGGAGAAAGAGCAGTTGCAGCCTCAGGCTTTGATCAGGGCTGTTAGTGTGTGACACTAACAACTACCTCGTGCAGTTATCAGAGCCCCCAGCCCCAGGTTACACCACATGCAGCCAATCAGTGCAAATGAATTCATTTACCCATGACCAAGGTGGGGAATATGACCTTCTCACGCCTAGTGGAGAGAAAGGGAAAGTTTATGTTCGCAAAAATGACATTCCTGAGCACAACCCTTGAGGCAACAAGTGGGGCCAAGCAAAAATGTTAAACCAAACCTCGGCAAAGCTTTCCTCTATGAGCTCTGCTCAGTGAGCCTGCTCTGCACAGGCAATTCAGCACAGCACAGGCACAGGATTACTCACCTGCACCTGAGTCAAGCACAGCTCCCTCTTTTCCAGGGAAGCCTTTTAATAAGGTGGATCAGGGACTGAGAAAAGACCCAGATTTCACAGCTTGGTGTATTCTGATCAGGGCTGTGGGTGACAGTGCAGAGATACCTCTGACTGCAGTGTGAGCACAGGCACTTCTCACATCCACCCTTCAGCTTGTTTCATTAAAACAAAGCCCAGGAGCTTCACAAAAATAACTAAGAATAAACATCAACCGTGAGGACTTTGGCATTCAGAACTGCAGGAAGGGGAACAAGCACCTCAGGGTGGCTGTCCCAGTGCCAGGGCCCTGCAGAGCCAACACAGCCAGAGCAGTTTTGTTCCCCAACTGGACTGACATTAACAACCAATTAACAACAATTACAGCAGCAAAAAAACCACATATCTATCCAAGACCATCCTCAGGTGCTGTTCTGCCACTCCCTGGCATCTGGACAGAACTTGCACGTTCCTGAAGGGACAAGACTGCAGGAAGCTGATCTTACACCAGACACTGGTGACTTTTTAACAAGTAGGAAAGCACTGACTTCCCCAGTTCTCCAGGCAAGCTTTGGTGCTGCCCTGCTGTGTTCCAGGCTGCCCCCAAAGCGGTGCTGCCCTTTTTCCCTGAGAGCAAAGAGCAGGGGCTTGACACGAGCTGAAGACTCCCCAGATCTTTTATCCAACTGAATGGCAGGAGGGGGAATGGAAACAGAGCTGAAACGGTGTGGCTGAGATATCCCTGAACCAATCCCAGCACTCCAGCACCGTCTGCTCCTCAGGCAGCGGCTACAGATTGGATCAGGGCTACACTCACACTCAGATCAGGTTCCATCACCACTCAGGGCAGGGAGGACAGTGTAGGGTCTGGAGAGGGAGGAGAGAAGGGACAAGAAGGGCAGGCCTGGCTTAGCCCCTCGTGCCCACCCAGCACAGCCATTCTGGGCCAGCGTGGCCTGGGTTTGGCCACTGCCCCACCATGGGCTGGCCTGGGCACAGCTCCCAGCCCAGCTCTCAGGGCAAAGCTGGGCTTTCCACAGCAGCCCTGGAGGCTGCACACAGCACAGGCACTGCCACCACCTCCGGGCACGGAGCAGGGGGAGTAGGTGAAGGGACAGGCCTGGGAACAGCACCCGGGGGTGCAGGGGCCACGGACAGCACAGTGGGGCCATGCAGTGTCTCTGGCAACCTGCAGATAAGCACATGAATCACTTCCAGCCCTTCTCCTGTCCACTCACACCCCCAGCTGTGCTGCAGCATTTCCTTGCAGGCTTTCCAAGCCTTTCTCAGCCCCAGCGTGCTCCCCCCTCCAGGCAGCCAGCCCGCCCAGATAAGGAGAGTGATGACAATCTGCATAATTACAAGTGACCCCCACCCCGCAGAGCAATCAGCTTATTTGTCACACCACACCTCAATATAGCCACGCTGCCTCCTAAGAGCTGCCATAATCCCTCCCCAGCACTTCCCTGTTCCCTGGAACAGCCCCCTCAGCCCTGCAGCATGCACAGCCCCAAAGTCTGATTTGCACATGACTTTAAGGCTCTGAACTCTTCCCTTCCAAAAGCAGCAAACACCAGTGGCTCAGAAAGCTGAGTGCCAGTTTTTAAGGTGCAGCTTGCCCTGCTCCCCACACAGCTCTGCTGAGGATGAATCTGGGATGCTCAGCTGGCTGCTCTGGCACTTTCAGGTTGGAAACAGCTCACTTCATTCTCTAAAATAAATGTAGCATTGAGAAAGTGCTGAATATCAGCATTAAATTGCACTGAGGTTTAACATGAAGATGTGCAAGGGAGCATGGAGGGTATTCTGCCCTCAACATCACTGGAGAACTCCGTGCTTTCCACCTTTGTACACATACAGGGCCCTGTCCTGTGAGGAACTGGGGAAAATCCTCCTGCAGAAGCATTTCCCAGTAGCCCAGAGGGAGCTCTGAGCACGGCACACACGTGGGGCTGCTGTTCCTGTGAAAGCAGTCCCTGGCTGCCAGGCTGACTCACAGCAGGGAGCCAGAATTCAGCAGCCAGAATTCCACCAGCAATGGTTCATCTCCCCTCAGCGTGGGCGTGTGAGCACCCAGGCCCCACCCTCCGCTGAACATCCCTGCCTGCCCTCAGCTGCTCCAAGGGAATCTCCACACGTGTGGTTCTGCACTTCCCCAGAGCACACCTGCAGCTACGGCAACCTCTGCTGCCCTGAGATGCTCTCAGAGGGCCGTTCCTCACTGCCTGGGCTTGGTGTCACAGCCACCAAGAGATCAGGCAGGGATGAGGCACTGCCACCCCGCAGCTGAGGCACAGCCACACTCACTTTTCTCTTTGCTTTACAAAAATCAGCCCCATAACCTTCCCAGTCCCCTGTAGGCTTCATTCCAGGAGCTATTTCTCCTACAGGGTGAAAGCTGTGGTGGGCTAAGGACAAGACATGAAAACTGCTTCAAGGAGCTCCTGAAATGCCCCTCCCCTGGGGGCAGAGCTGTCCCTGACTCACCCCTTGTCGAAGAAGGACGTGTGCCCTGGGTGTGGGTACTTTGTGCCGTTGCTGCTCATCACGGCGCTGTTGACGTTCCCTGAAATGTAGGATTTCCGTGATGCCTGGTCCTTTGCAAAATTCCTGCAAGCAGCTAATTTGGATTCTAAGGCCTGTGAAAGGGGAGAAAAAAAATAATATTAGAAAAGTAATACCATTAAAACGAAGTATTTTGCTGCTCTTGGCCCCAAGATTGCCATGATCAGGACTCCAGTGTGATCACCTTTGGCAAAAAAAGTAGGAACAAAGCCGTCATTTCCTCTGTCACCCAGCCACAAAGGAAACACACAGATGCTGATGCAGACAGCCAGGCATTACTCAGCTCCACGAGGGCTCAGATTCTAGAACAGATGAACTCTGAAATAATTACCCAAGATAAGGAAGCCAAATCCTAGCAGAAGTTACCCAAACTTCTTGCTTCAGCAGCTGCCATGAGCTAATCAGAAGACTGAGAGCCTAAAGCAGAACCCTCAAGCTTTGAGAGGGGCTGTGCATTTGGGAAGTTGATTTTTTCACCAGGACAATGCCTCCTGCAGTTTCTTTCTTAATCTTAGCTTGCAAAATAAAGTCAGTTTTTAAATCTCCACTGCCACACTCCTCGACAGGCCTGGTGAGGGCTTTTTCTTCTACATACAGTGGCAGTGTCTGCCTCACCCACTGACTCCTAGAAGCAGGAGCAGTACCCTGATTGTCTCCTTTACTGCAGAAACTGCCCTTTCTGCCACCATCAGAGGCTGAATATCCACCTCAGGCTGCTTATCCATGTGGTGTAGCAGAAAGCCCTGACTCAACACACCCCTCGTGCAGGAGGGCATTCAGAGCATTGCAAATGCCTGCACTGGAAACTGAAATTCATCTCCCCAAAGGTGGGGTTTGCTCCTGTTCCATAGAGAATATTCCATTAACAGGGCACTGACATGCTGCCACAGGTAAGTGAACACTGTGCAGACCCCTAGGAATCCATGGACGTTTATTTAGGGATTATGGACTGCAGAGGCAGCTATAGATAGCTCTGGTGTCACAGATCGTCTGCTGGCCACAGCCAACGTGCCCTGAGCCAAGGGACTCCCTGGCTCAGCTGCAGACAGGAAAGCTGAGGGGAAACTTCCTGTAGAGACAGGGAGTCTAAGGCTTGGGATGAGGCATAGACAAACCCCACAGAACCCCTGACCATCCTATAATTGTTCCTAGACCAATTCAGGAGCTGGAATCCTGTCCCCGTGGCCAAGCTGTGGCTCAGGACAGGCTGGGAGAGGAGCTTGCTTATTTGGCATTTCCTGTCCTTGCAGAGTAATCACATGGGATTGTCACTAAGCTCCCTAAATCCCCTGCAGACTCTTACTCACAATGATCCCCTTTTAAACATGTCACTCCTAACCCCGAGCTGTCCTGCTGCCCTTTCAAACCAAGGCTGAGCTCGCTGCCTCCAAATGGATGCAGCGAGGCCGTTTTTCATGGCCAACTTTGTTAAAGCAACTGTCTGCACTGCAGCTCCTGCCAGGCTCAGCGTGCTTACACAGAGCCAGGGCAGAGCCAGACACCAAGGCTGCCTGGGCTTCACTCAAACACAAACCACCAAGGCTCATCAGGAAGCTCCTGAGAGCTCAAAAGTCATTTCTTCTTCCAAGTGGAAAGCCTGGATCCTGAACAACGCTGCAACAGATGTTTAAACCACTTCTTCCCTGCTTACAGAGTAATCCCTTTAAAGGCTCATGCATTTCACTACCCCACCAACCACAGATGGGAACATTTGGTTTTCTCCTGATTTATTTTCTCACTTTCTTTCCAAGGGTTTCCAGGTTGGGTTCTTTTCAATACCTGTGGTGGATTTCCCTGGGAGAGGAGCTCTTCCACAAGGAGAGCCTGGCAGTGTGATCCCAACTCCTCCCTCAGCCAGAGCCTGAGCTCCAGCTCTGCAGCCCAGACCAAGGAAGCTGCAGGCCCAGTTAAGGTAAGAACGAGTAGCTGACAGTGCTAAACCCAGTACTTGAAAAATTTTAACTCCAAATATGAATTTTGTTACCCTAAATTGGATCAGAACCATAGGATCATGCTTTAAAAGTCAGAACAATTTAAAAAAAAAAAGCATTATCAAATACTAAGCAGTGAATATGGATGATTTGGCAGCTCCAGAATGTACCCGGCACGGGCCAAGGCTGTGTTGTGATTGAGCACAAGGACAAAAGCCCCAGGGAGTGCCAAGTTCAGAGCACTCACCCCCACTTTCCGTAGCAGATCTCCCACAATGTTGAGTGCAGATATTCGAGCTGAAGGAGTCAGTGGGCTGGTACCAAACCCATTTGGTATAGCTGCAAACACAGACACATCTTGTTACTTCACTCCTCCACAGTTCAGTATTTTAAAAAAATTTAAATAAATCAGCTTCTACATAAAAAAAAAAAAATCTACAATCTTGCTGCAGACATTTCATAGAATTACCCACAATAGCTGCAGGATCACTAGCCAGGGAAAAATGATAAAGCTTAATTCCTGCCCACTGCCCTCGTTCCCATTAGCCCCACAGGCAGAGTTCATGCACTCTCCATCTGCAAGGATACTGACTGCAACCCATCTAATCCAGCCAGAGCTCCCTCTGGAATCGACTCTTTCTCATTTGAAAAATAATGTATTAATCCCTGTGACCGTCCAGAGCCTTCCAGATGGGAAAAGGGGCTGGACTAACATCCCAGTGTCTCACAGAGGGAACAGCACCCCTGAAAAGTCAGTGTGGTAACAGAGACTCCCAGTTCCTGACCATGGTTACCCAACTGTATATTTGAGCAGAAATATCAGTCCCTGCACTTCCCTGCATTCCCAAATATCTTCAGTGCTCTACTGCTGGCACCCACTGCAGAGTGCAAACCCCTGCCTGCCCCCAAAGGCAGCGCCCAAGCTTCACTGTCCTTCTTTTCCATGCTATTTACTCCCTAAATGATGCAGCACCCTGATGCTGCCCTGGGATTCAAACACACCTCATGGGAGTGTGTGGGATCTGCACATCCCCACATCCGCCTCGGGTTCCCTAAGGAGCACAACCAGATCCCATTCCTATGGATGGTACCTTTTGGGGAAGGAAAACTATTTTCTGATCCCTTTCCAACGGGTGTAGCTGGCAAGGAGAGAGAGGCCTGGACAGCTGAATCCATCTTCTCACAGTCCAGAGTGGGGGAGCTGGGGGCTGATTTCCGAGTCACCTCCTGCTGCCTTTCCCTCACAGCCAGCTCTTGCCGTAGGTCTGAGGGGTGAGAGAAGGAAAAAAAAACCACAAAATCCCATATTAGTGATTGGTTTCTCTCACAAACACTCTCTCTGTTCGTTTGGGAGGGGGAGGAGGAGACGCTTCCCAACAATCCTGGATTAGTGCCTGCTGCTGCTTCCCCCAGCACTGAGGACACCCCTCAGAGCAGCCCCAGCCCCATCCCCATCCCATCCCTTCCCATTCCAGCTGGGACAGGAGGGAGCAAACAGCCCTGCCTGACCCAGAGAGCTCCCTGGGATGGGGGCAGCTGATTCGCCTCAGGATTCTTCCCCATTTGCAGTGTGAGCCCTGTGGAAAACACAAAAAACTGCAGCTGGACACAAAGACCTGCTGCTGCTGAGCCCAGTGCCTGCTCCAACACAGGAATGCCCTGTTCCTGTGCTTCCCATTCCCTGCATTATTCTTCCAGTTAATAACCCACAGAACCCCACATAAGCCAAAGGCAGTGCAAGGGCTGCATCCAGGTTTGTGATGCCTTGGCAAGTAAAAGAGCAGGTTGGAGGGCAGTCCAAAGGACTGGGAAAAGACCGGGCATTAGGAAAGCCGGGTTTTATTTTCACCTCCTCCCAGGCTGCAGCTTTTCCCTACCCTGTCCCCTTCCCCTTCCACACCTTTTTGCTACAAAGATAATCCAGCACAGCCCAGCAATGGATCTCTAAAATCCTTAGGAGGATACAAATGAACATTACAAGTGAGTTGTTCCTTTTCGGGCAGAGTAACTTAATTTTCACAGACCTCCTATTCCTTGCCTCAATCTGGTACAAGAGCAAAATTAATTGTACATTACAGCTTTTAAGTTGTCACAAATATTTAGAACTGATTTTAAGTAAAACAGCAGAGATGAAATGAAAATCTGTCTGGGCTCCCAGAAGAGGATCTGAGACTGTTCAGTCAGAAATGTCATGTTTGAGTTTGACACAGCACCAGTTCTTTTAGAGGCTACTGTTCCTGATTGCTGCCATGGGGAATAACTCACAAATGCTAAAAATTTCCAAATGACTCATCTAAGAAACAAGATGTCTGTTTTGCTGATTGTTCCAGTGTTCTAGAAAACAGTCCCCTGGGTTCTGCTGTTTTTTCCAGTATTATTGGCCTAATCTCAAATTATAATACATACATTTCCTCAGAAAATTTCCCTCTTCACATTTAGTACAAAATCCCTGTGCTTCCAATAAAGCTTCCAATTTCTGGGGCATAAACTTGCTTCGAAAAGGTTCACAAAGGAGAGCAACAACAAAAAATCCCAGCTGTCAGATTGTCTCACACTCAGGTCCAGGCCTTAAATGAGGGAATATTTTAGGAAGCTTCATTTAGGGAACAAAGCTGAAAACCACCAATCTCTAAACTACACTACAGGCTGGCACAGGCTTATGAGCAAATCACCTCCACTGTCAGAGAAATCAATTCACACCAACCATTTAAAATGCTTCCCCAGCATCCTCAATGTGAAATCCACTGGGGAACTCCCAGCTAAGGAATACTAAGGAGAGATTTTTCAGGCGTCACTTCATCATTTATCCTGTATTTCCCTGTCATTTCCTGTGCTCTCCCTTCCTATAAACCAACAGCAACAGGAACTTTTGAAGTAACTTCCTCAATTCTATTATATCTGTGGAACAGAGTATTTTTGTGTTAGAAATCCTGAATTCATCTATTATTAATTCTGCCCTACATGCGGAAATTTTTCCCTTCGGCTACACTGGACAGACAAAGAACATGCTGTCGGTAATACCTAAAGCATCCAGTTGAAGTCTCATCATGTGAGGCTTTCTAGAAACATGAGCTCTGCTTGCTGCACATCTCTTTTGGCAAACCAACCCTGCACCAGGACACAGAACCAACCAGACCAGCCATACCTCTTGCTTCATCCTTTAATCTCTGTACAGAGACCAGCAATGACTCCTTGTCATCCAGTTCACTTTCTAAAAATGCATTTCTCTCAATAGCTTGGTTCAGCCTTTGTTCAAAGTCTTCCAATGAAACTATTGTTGCCCTAGAAACAAAATCCACAATATTAGGTTCTTCAGCTCAGCCAGCATAAAAGCTTATTCAAAACCATAACAGAAGAAAAATGTTAGCAGGGCCTACATTCAAGGTAAGCATTTGAAAGCCATGGAAATGCTTCTTAGAAAGGCATAATCAACTCCAAAGAAACAGGAGAAAAAGATGAAAAGAGCATGATAGCATCTGGCTCTCAGGGATGCACCAAAGATGTGGGAAAGAGCCAGCCCAGAGCAGACAGCTCCATTCTTCCCAAGCCATGCTCCAAAGCTGTGCATGGATCAGTGCCCCAGCTCCATTCTTCCCAAGCCATGCTCCAAAGCTGTGCATGGATCAGTGCCCCAGCTCAGGTGGGGCCGCGCTCTCAGAGCTCTGCACAGGCACAGCCCAGCCAAGGTGGGAAGCAGAGCACTGGGATATTACCTAAGACCCAATTCCTCCCAAAGGCAGTGTCAAAAGTTAGTCATGAGGTTAAAAGTCCTGTGGAAACAGGGTCTCAGCTCTTAGATCTTTTTTCCAGATAGCCAGAGGCTCATTCCTGGTCTCCCTGAATCAATGGCAGAACTCCCAGCCAGCAAAAGGGAAGCATGACCTCCACCCAAACTGGGCGTTTCCAGCAGCAGCCTGCTCATTGCAGGCACTTAGGCCAGGATTGCTCCCCACAACTGCTCTGCAAGGGACCAGGAGACTCCTTGGGCCTGTTTGATTTAACAGGGACTATGGAAAGCAGGAGCTTCTGACTTCAAAGAGGCTCTGAGCCAGCAGGACCACAAACAAAAGTCATCTAGTTGAGGGTACCAAGGGCAGTGCAGTGGCCTGGCTGGCTCTGGGCTTGTTCCTCACAGGAGCACGAGCCACATTGTCCCACTGCCCTTCCTGCTGCAACAGGAACCAGCTGATGGAGGTGAGGGGCACCTGCACTGTTCAAACAATCCAATGTTTTGGGGGTGTTTGGGGTTTTTCTGAATGGGTGTTATTTTCCCTTTAAGGAACAATAAAATGCTCAAGCTGAGTAGCAAAGAAAAGGTATTTGTAGCACAAACTTGAAGGAAAGAGGAGGTTTGCAGCCTTCACCTCTTTGCACGTTCCAGGTCATCATTGGCCTGCTCCAGCTCCCTCACATATTTGTGCAGCTGATCTTTGATGGCCCTTGTCTGGCTCAGGTCATCCTCCAACAACGACACCTGCTTGTAACTCTGGGCATACTGGTGCTCCAGTTTCTCCTGAAATAAAGAACAGTGAGATAAATATCAGCTGCTGGCACTGTCCAAGACATCAGCAGGAAAAGGGGACAAAAAGCATCAGTCTCTTTGCAGAATGCTGATCTGGGAGTGCTGGTAATTCAGAGCAGAAACTGGAGAGGGAGAAGGAACACGCTGTGAACATCAGAGCTGGCCACAGCACAAAATCCCAGACGACTCACCACGGCACAGCTGCCTCACAGGGATGTAGCCCTGCATCTGTTCCCCACAGCCTGCACTGACAGCTGCTCCAGGAAGCCAGAGAGAAATCCAATTGCACAGCCCCCTCTTCAATGTTTCTCCCTTGACAGCACCCACCCTGATACCAGGAATTGGCTGATGTGTTTGTCAGCAAAAACGGGAGCCACTGAAATCTGTCACGAAACCTCCTGGCCCACAAACATCCTCAGAAGACTGAAGAATTCACTGCCAAACATTCTCCACTCACTGATAAAGGCCTGTGGAGAAACTACTGACCTCATAAAACACATCCTGACCCGACAAGTACAGCTGGGACTGGCGACACAAAGTAATGCCATAAACCTTCCTTTCACTGAGTGAATTTCTAACCTTTGCCTTCACTAAAGAAGCCAAGACTGCCCAAAATGATGGTTTTTCAAGATTTCAAGAGAGGCAAGGATTTGTTAACACAGAGGCATCAATTCAGAGCCACCTTCTGCACATGCAGATCTTTATGCAATTCCTGGCCCCACAGATACGGCTGTGGAGATTCCCTGGAAGATGTGCACAAATCACCCATCTTCTGATTTCTTTAGGGTCTCATAAAACCAAGGGGACAAAAAGACTGGTTTGCAAGGAGAGGTGACGAGGCAGTGGCCTGACAAAACCCCCTTGTGTTGTCCCCCGTTGCTATGCTGATCCCTGTGGAAAAAATAAAGCTCCTCCTTGGCACAGCCTCGGGAATTCAAACCAGCACAAACTCCAGGACAAAGTTTCATGACGTGAACAAGAAAAATTCTGCCAGAAATGTCCCTGGCCTTATTTGGGGTACATGCCATGCTTCAGTGTGGATCTTAACCAGACAACTCCTTTTTCCTTTGGATATTCAGCACTTAAGAGCAGCACAGACGATCCAAAAGGAGATCCAGATGGACCCGAAAGGAAAAGCAACACTATCACAGAGAAAACCAACCTTTAATGTCTCCACTTCATATTTCAGTCTTTGGTTATCTGCTTGCAAATCTCTGTTCCTCTGCTCAGCTTGCACTAGCTGTGCCTCCAACTCAGCTTCTAATTCCCTGCTTCCCTCCTGGAATTCAGCCAGCTCTTCACGGGCCTCCTGGAAGCTGCAAGGAGAGGATTTCATCAGTGGAAAAGCCAGCAGCTCTCAAGTTCAAACAAAACCTGCAGCTCTTTTAAAATAAAAAGCTGAAAAACGGGAGTTTTAAAGCACTTAAGTGTCATCCATAGACCTCTAAGGAGAAAAAGAAAAATGGGGAAACAGAGAAGTTACATTAAGTTGAGCTACTGAAGGAAATTAATTCTGTTACATCAAACCCAACAGCTCCCTTAAATGCCTGTGTGGAATCAAAGCTATTTACAGGATTCACGGGAGCCTGAGAAGCACTTTGTGTTCCATTAGCTTTCACTGCTAGCAGACTTTATGGCAGAGACAATGAATTAAGCAAACATTTAACCAGATTTTAGTCAAAAACTGACGAGAGAACAACAGTTTCTGCATCTCTGCACTACCTAGAAAAATCACAGTTCTTAAAAATCATGCAGAGTCAGGAAGCCAGGACATGCCTACCTCATACCACTGCAAGTTATTAAATACTAGAAGTAGCCACTCCACATACTTTGCTTATTAAATTTGCATCGTTACCCCACGTAATAGCTCAGCCCTGAGCAAGCAGCAGAGAAAAGCACTAAGGCTTTAGGCAGCAACACAGCCACTGGTGTCTCACATGGAATTCCTGACACACAGGAACAGCTTAGGGTTCTCCACATGGACAGGCCCCTCCACATTCCCAACACCTCCCTCCCAAAAAACCCCAAACCAAACAAAAAAGCCACGTGCACCTTGGGCTCTTTGGGCTTGAGAGAGGTTTGACTTCAGCGCAACTGCACATGAGTTACACTGAACGCAAAGAAAGCTTTCCAAAGAAAACAAACTGGGGATCTCCTCCAGTGCTCCCCACTCCAAAAAAACCTCAGCCCACCCCCTAATCCCCCCAGAAGCACAGCACTGCTCCAGAGAGCAGCTTCTCTTGTCATTTTTTGCAACCAAAAACCCCTGTACTCCCTAAAGATGCAAACCACTGGTACAGGCAGGACTAGGAGCTACAAAACACTTCAGTAAAATGCAGCAGACACCAAATCAGCCACTTTTCATACCAGTAATTCCACTACAAGAAGCTTGAGGGAACAGGAGTGATACAAGGCAAGCCCAAAGGCGCCTTCTTACGATAAAACATCAAGATACCACTTAAGGCAGCGCTTTAATTCCACAAAGGTGCACATGATCATAAAAAGGCTCTGCTCTTGCTCAAACATGCTCAAAACATAGCCTGCAGTTCCTGGCATGGTGACACTACGCAAGAAACACTCAGCTCCCACAGAGATGGAAATTTTCAAGCTGGAAATGCTTTACAGAGAATTCTCTTCTCACAGATTCTTGCTGAAGTATCTAATAACCATCTTGGTGTGGCCTTGCAGAGGAATAGATTAAACAGTGTACTGGTCATTAAGAACCAAATTCAGCTTGCAAATCCACAATACCTTTGCTTGTACTTCAGGGAAAGCTCTTTCCAATATGCAGTTTCCTCCTTTGGACTCGAAAAAGTAGGGATTTCTTCACTGTCCATGATCAACAAAACCTGCAGGACACAAACACAGGAATACACTCAGGATAAACACAGGCAGACCACCCCCAGAACCTCTGCTGAATCTTGGCCTTCAGAGCCTCGGCACCAGGACTTGGCACCCTCAACCAGCATGTCAACAATCCCTCCCAGTGCTCATCCAGCACGCAGACCTGCCCCAACAAGTCACAGGATTTAGCCAGCCTCTGGAAGTGCTCCTGCAGCAGCCTGAAATGAGACCAGAACTTTTGGCTGTGTTTCGTACCTGCCACCGAAACACCACTTAGGTCCACAGCTGGTACCACACTCAAATTTACAGCTATCAGTTTCCACCTTAGTTCATTAAAAGTTCTTAAAGAGATTTTGCCTCCTGCCACCAACACAGTGACTGCACTGCAGCTGCTTTTAGAGCTGCAAGGTGAGTAATGGAGGAGGATGAATGCTCCAAGTGAGGTAACTGCAAACAGCTCTGTGTGCAGATCAAAACTCAGCTTACTCCTCCTGTAGCAAGTCCTGGCTAATTCCTGCTTGTGTCACATGCAGGTAACAGGAGTTATCCACGTAGTGCTGCTCCCTCAAACAGACACAAGGAAGATCAGCCTCTCCCATAAAATGACATGGTCACGTCACACGGGAGTGTTTCCAGCCTGAAGGTGTTCAGAGAAGTTTCCCATCCCTTTCTTGGACCTCCACAGGCTGTCAGCCATCACAAGAAACACAACCCAACATGGATTTTTCACACCCTGCTCAGGAACAGAGCAGCATATGGCCCAGGGGACACGGGACACTGGAGGCCTCAGCATACGCCAAGTCTCAGAGGTGATGAAGGTGATAAAATGCACAGCAGAACCAGGAGCAGTGCTCACAGCCCAGCCAGGAGAGGCACCACTGCTGAGCCCTCCCCAAGCAACCCCACAGCTCTTTTAGACATCTTTTTTTCACTCCTCAAAAAGCCAAGACTCAAATTCTGTCATTACCACCCAGAAAAAGAACAGGGTGAACTCAACCTCCTCTGCGCTCCAAGCAGAGACTGTGACCAACGCCTGCACCAAGCCCATTGATCAGGAAGGGCTGACCTAAAAGTCCTGACTTTCACACTCTAACAGGCATCACTTCTCAGCCAACTCTGCCCCTTCAGGCTAAAATTGTCACACTAATGTGTTCTGTATCTCAGTGACCCACATTTCTGACACCTAAAAGTGGGCCAGAACAATCCCATGCTTTCGTCAGAGGGCAGCCAGACCAAATACAGCAAGGCAGAACTGGCGCGTTGGTTCTCCAGCTGAGACCGCAGCTGCCACAAGCCAAAAGCAAATTTATCCAGAGGGTGCCAAGCACCTCAGAAACACCTCAAATCTCGCACTGTGTTCATTTAACTTCACACCTTTACTGCAGAAGCAAACATGTCATGGCTCAGGCCTTCACACTGCCCAGGAGAACTGATGGTGTTGCCTTTCCTGCACTTCCCTGCATCGAGAAAATGAAAAGTACCTGTGGAGCCATTCCCGTCACAAATTTTGGATAGGGATTTCTTTAGGAGCACTTGCATCAGCTGTTACCAAGGCAGCTCAGTCACACCACAGGGACAAATTCCAAGTCCTGCGCAGAAGCCTGTGGATGTGGGGCCAATATCGCTGCCCGAATTGCAGCAGTTCCCTGCTGGGAGCATGGAGGGAGCAGACACCTGCTGAGGCTCAGGTGTGTCCAGCAGCTCCTGGACAGTGATTCCCAGTGCCAGGACAAGGCACTGCTGGGTACTGTCCATAGCGCTTGTCCAGCACTGATCCAACCCTTCCATGAAGTCCTTCAGCCTTTCCCTGTACAGCTCTAAACCAGCACACTCAGAGAGGCTTCGATCAGCAGGGAGCACATTCATCCCAGAATAAATGAGACAAAGCACAACACAGGCTCAGCTCCCACAGCTCCAGAGGAGCTGAGTTCTAAAGGTGAGCAGCCAAGCCAGCTGTCAGCAAAATTCAGGATGTGGTTAGAAAAAGGCTTGTATAAGGAAGTATCTTACATCATTTCCTAGAAGTAGCTGAGACAAGGCACAAGACTCCTTCCTGTCTGCTCACACGGGGCACACCCTTGGAAATAAACATCCAAGGGATCCCTGCAAGCCCAGCAGCCTGTGCAAGAAGCCAGAACAGGAAGGGCTGGCAGGGACTCACAAGGAAAGGAGGTGTGTTTGGCCCCCACTGCTTGTCCAAAGACCTTTTCCTTTCAGACGCCACAGGGAGGAGATTCAGCCCAGCAGTGGCTCAGGCCCTGGGCAGGAACTCTCCCTTCCCAACCCACCCAGACCTTTTCCAGCTCTCTCCTCCGGCCTTGGTGAAGCAGGTGGTAGTTCATGATTGTCCCTGCTCCATGTGTGCCACCATACCGAATGGTATCAGCAGGGATTTGGGATCTGCTGACTGCACTACATAAAGCCCTGCTCCAGACACCATCACCAGTGTGCACTGCTGAGCTCCAGCATCCATATCCTGCTTTTTGTCACTCGTCATCCCTTGTGTGCATGAGGGGCAGGAGAAAGGGGTAGGAGCACACAGATACGCGGCAAACACGGTGGTTCATGGCCAAAACACCAACCTGAGAGCTCAGAGATGCTGACAGCTTCCAAGCCTGCTCCCAGCACACACGTGGCCACAGGAAAATCCTGAACTCTGCCAACCTTTGACCATTCCCTCAGAATGATGGCACAAAAACATGGACTGTGCAAGCAGCGAACAAATCCCAGGAGTGATCAGAACATAAGCAGACAATTTAACTGAACCAGACAATTCCACACATCTCACATGTGGGGGAGCGGATGCCCACGGAATACCAAGCGTTTAACAAAAACTGCTTTGCCTCAGCCTGCTGCCTGTTGTCCCAGTCCCGGGAATTCTGTGAGGAGCTAAGAACCAGCACGGCCAGTCCTTCCTATTCAGAGCTTCTTTGCATACGTGGCACTTGCAGAATCCAGCCTTTGACAAACAACACTGAGGCTTTCAGGGAGCAGACAAGACAATGCAGCAGCGTCTTCCAGGGAAAATGAGAGCAGGCTTATGCCGCTGCCCACTCGAATTCATTCCAACACAGCTTAGCATTCACACAGTGCCCTGGGAAAACACAGCTCCGTGGGCACAGCTCCAGCTCCAAAGCTGCTCCCAGACAAGGACTACGTTCAAAACACCAGGGCTCCTTTCAAACCCCCCGACAAAGTCAGCAGGACAGAGCAGCTCTCCACTGTGAAAAGGAAAGAACTTTTCCACGCTGCAATGACTCGAAAAAACCACAGTGTGTAGGTTAAGAGCTTGTCTAAATCCAGAGGGTTTTGTGCAGGACAAATCTGTTTTCCCACCTCGAAAGCATCCTGAAAGTGTGAGGAGCAGTATCCTCTGGACACCATGAGAGCCAAAGGTTCAAGAATGTACTAGAAGTAACCAAACTAACATGCAGACAGTATTTTTCAAATAAAGGAATCTTGCATTCAAGGCCAAACTCAAATCTCTCTGGAGCCACCTTCCAGCTAAGCCATGAAAACACAAACACAGCTTGAAGCGTAACACAGTACCTTAAAAAAGCTTCCCAGGCTCTCCATGTGACGGGAGACTGCAGCGAAGGCTGCGATGAAATCTAAGACCAAAACACTCCGCCTGAAATCTAACACGATGTCTGGGTTTGGACCCTCCCCTTCCCACAGTCGGGAATCCACCCTCCCTGCTCTCAAAGTCACTCAGTCATTATCACGTCACAGCAGGGATGACTTTGAGCACTGCTCACACGCTGCAATTCACCCTGGGTGTACCTGCAGCATCTCAAGTGGCTGGATGAAACATTCCTCCTGATTTTAACTGCCTCACACTCTCCCATTTAAAACTAGTTCATAAATACTTCCACATGAAGAGAATGAATATTATTTGATCTTCATGAACAAGTCATTTCTCGCACATTTTCTGCTTTCTTCCTAACGACCCTGTTTGCCCGGTATTTTCAGACACCACACATGAAAAATTAACCAGAAGCAAGGCAAGGCCACTCAAACAGGACCAACCACAAGGCTGAACTCTCCCAGCTACGCCTGGCTGCTCCCCCCTCCCCTCAAGGCACTGCAAATGTCCACTGACCTTTGGGATTAAACAAGCAACCACCTCAAATAGGACTTGATCAAGAAGTTCTGCCAAGCTCACATGTGGCCTTCAGTTCCTGAGATAACAAGCCACTCTGGCTATCACAAAACCTCCAAGTGCCCGTTGGCTTCTGTAGTCCCCCCTTCTCAGAGGCAATGACGCTGTCACGGAGTGCTGACACCATCCAGAGCTGCCACGCAGAGCAGCAAGGACTGTCCACAACCAGCTCTTCTTCCTCTTCCCCTTTTTCGTTGATTCACAGGCAGAAAAACAGAAGAAATCATATTCCCACAATTCTTCATCCTCTCAAACCATGAGGACCAACAGGTAACCCCCAAACTCCTGAAGCTCTTGATTTTTCCCCTGCAAACCCAACCAAGACTCAAAGCAAAGTAAGCCAAGCACTTCAGCCAAAACTCAAAGCAAGAGTGCATTGTCTTATTAGAAGATGGAAAACAAACAAGCAAAAGCCATGGATTAGATTTCACCAATCAATTTAGGCTTGTTTTGCTCATCCTGAAATAGGAGCTGGTGGATTTCCATACACGTTTGGATGTGTGCCTGCATCCAGCGTCGGGAGGAAACTGAACCTCTGGGAAGTGAACCTTCTCCTGCAGTTCTATTTTTGAACTGAATGTTCTCGAGCGAACCACAACAAATGCCTCCTTCTCTCTTACAACAGCAGCACAGGAGCTTTCAGGAAGAGAAGAAAGTCACCGAGCACAGCGTCAGCACAAAGCTCCTTCCTCTAATGCAATAATAAATCCTGTGTTTCCAATTTGGGCAGCACAGGAGGCAGGAGATAACCAATTCCTACCTGCAGGAACTTGGTGCCAAATTTAGAAAAGCCTTTAAGATAACCAAGCATCAGCAAAGCCTTGTTATCTCAACAGCCTCATTAATCAAATAGAACATGTCTGCTCTACACCACATGGCCAAGACTCATCTGTCTGGTGAATATTTGATATCCAGTCACAGAACAACCCTTGAAGAGTGAGCCAGCACCGCGAGGGAAGCCTTGAAACCAGAAGAAATGCACTGATGCAAGACACCTCTTCTCAGAAACCAAGCTACAACTACCAAAAGTACTGGAATTTTGTATTAAAAAACATTTATTGCTTTCACAAACATGGCAAGTTTCAGACATTTGACCTCTATTCCTTCCCAAGTAACCCTACTGAAGAGCCTTAAAAAGGAAACCTGAAGAGGCTGGTGCTCCTGGTGCAGGTTCAGTGTCTGCAGAAGTGAAGGGAAGGCCCCTGGCGATGTGCATGTCCCAGAACAACCTGGGCACGACCACAGGAACAATTTGTTCCCCAGCTCCATACCCAGGAACTCCAGAGGGATGAATCCACACAGAGCAGGAGGGTGAGGAGTAAACAGCAAACCGAGAAGGAAATTCAGGCTGTGGGAAGGATATGCTTGTCCCTGACTCAGTCTCTGCTCCCTGAAAAACCAGGCAGGTCTGTGAGGCGTGACAAGCACCAGGAGCTCTGATCCTAACCCACAGCAGGCTGGCAGCTGGCACAGGCTGCCACAGACCTGAACCCCTCTGGAGATCACCCACCCAACTCCACCTTCTCCAGCTCACAGCTGCCAGGTTTCTCTTAAGGCCTTGAGGAATCCCAGGGCAACCCGGCCAGCAGCAATGATTTATCTGAGAGGCTGTGGCACACACAGCACAGAGCCTGCACCAGTGACAGCACCAGGACTCCTGGGCCTCCCTGTTACCCCAGCAATTAAAACCATCCCGATGACAACATTCCCTGGGAAGGTGGGGGCCAGAGGAGGAGATGTTTCTGGACACCACAGAATGACCAAGGAATTCCAAGGGAATAGCACTCAGCACAGACTTCTGCCAAAAGGACTGAATTCTGTTGCTTGTACATCTCTGAAGTTCCACCAGTGCCAGCAGGGGTAAAATGGATTCCAAAAATACTCCCCAAAAGGGTATCACAGATCTGCCTCCCACAGAGATGGGCTCTGCAGAGAGCACTTAACAACAAAAATATTTAAAATAACCCCCAAACTGTGTGTTGAGGAGAAGGAACCAGCACAACCTTCCACTGAGCTGTGGGGACAGAAGAGCCCTCAAGGGACACAATCACAATCATGAAAAATCTGCTCTGATGGGTCTGGCTGGCTTTGCCCAGGGGTCAGGGCAGCACAGCAGTGCAGGCAGTTTGCTGAACACACTCCACATCTTATCTTGATTATGTTTGCGGTGTCACAAACATCAAGGACTGCAAAAATACTGTCTCCCTTCTGCAGTCTGACTTTCCTGGCACCTCAAAACCAACTGTAATGGACTGAGGGAATAAACTGTACTTTGTTGCTGTACTTCTTGGCAGTCTGCTGCCAGCAGTGTCTCCAGAGACAAGATTCCTTGTGACACCAAGGTCACAGACATCATCAGTCTTGTGCTTTCTCTCTACTTTCTTATTTTCCTTTCTCTTCTCTGTCCTTCTCCATCAAATGAGGAATTATCCTACATATCTGCAACCTCTAAGAGTCAGGGGGAAAAAAAAGAGGGTTTTCCCCTGAAGAGGAAGGAAGGCAACTCAAACACTGACTCAAACACTTTGCCTGTGAATATTTCCTTCACTTCTGAGACTCCCAGTGACATGTGGCATTAAATCTTCTCACCTGGGCTCTGCCTCCACATATACAACACCGAAATGCACAGAGCAGCCAGAAAACAGACCAGGGGATGTCTTCCAGGGCAGACCTAACACAATTAATCCCAAATCCACACTACTTACCCACCCCTGCCACATCCTACAGACCCACAGTTAACTGGCACCATCAGCCAGCCTGTCTGTGCAGTCACATTGCTAACACATCCAACTGAAATTTAAATAAATAAATATAGAATCATTCAGGTTGGAAAAGACCTCTGAGATAATCAAGTCCAAGCTTTGACTAATCACCACCTTGTCAACCAGACCAGAGTCCAAGAGTTTCTTGAACACCTCCAGGGATGGGGACTCCACCACCTCCCTGGGCCAAAATACAGAAAAGCCTCCCAGTCTCTTCTCTGCCTTGGGACAGCTTCTTCCTCTTACAGTTACTGACATCTCCAACAAAACACTGACCTTGGAGAGGCCACCAAGTCTCCGCAGTGTCCAGGAATTGTTTCTTGGAGGGGTATGAAGAATAAATAAAGGAAGAAAAAAAATTTTCTGAAGTATCCAAGGAACTCTTCTAGAGCAGTTTCCTGTATTTAAACACCTCTCAGGCAACAAATGCCACAGGCATCCAGGAGTGCCCTCCACCCCCTGCACTTGCAAGCAAGCCAGGAGAGTGGCAGGGGGAAGAGAGAAGCCCTGAGTCACTCCCAGTGCAGACTGGGCTGTGGGTGGGAGAGCACAGCTCTCCTCCCCCCCGCGGGAAGGAGAGGGATGTGTTAGTGGGAGTCACTCGGCTGAGGTCTGGCTCCGGGAACGTCTCTGCTCTCCTGTCAGTGCATCCTTTCCAGCACGTCTGCTGCAATTCGGGTCACGCTTATCACCCGAGCACGGGGCACGGGCTATTCGGGGCTGGGCACGTTTATATGGAACACAACAGGGCTCTCTGGGCTCACAGGGAGGATAACAACCTCAGAGAAAAGACCTCACTGAATTACTGACAAACATCCAGCAGAGATCATAGAATCACAGGAAAGGACCTCTGAGATCATCGAGTTCAACCTGTGACCATACACCCCCTTGTCACCCAGAGCAGGGCACTGAGCTCCACCGGCCTTTTCCTAAACCTCTCCAGGGATGATGACTCCACCACCACCTCCCTATCCAGTACCTCTCCAGTATCCAATCATCATTTCAGAGAGGAACTTCTTCCTAAAAAAGCCGCTGCGCCCCAGGCATAGGATCGACCAGGGATTTTACGAGCACAGAGGCAAACCACGCGTCCGGCTTCCTGCAAGTGACGGGAGAAGGCCCACGCTCGGGGCCCAAACCGGGCCAGCGGCGGGCAAGGCCCGGGGAAGCTCCGAGCCCCGCTGCACCCAGGCCAACCTCGCACCCGGCGCGGTCCCTGTGGGGGGGCCCGGCAGGGCGGCGGCCGAGCGGGGCCGCGCCGTGACTGACACCGCTCTCCGCCAATGGCAGGCGGCGGCGCCGTGCCCGCAGCCAATGGCAAGGCTCGGGGGCGGGCCCTGCCCCGTTGTCAATTCGCAGCCAATCGTGGCGCGGAGCGGGGCCCGCAGCACCCCC
>VZRN01001715.1:166614-229957 GCA_013397935.1 Dasyornis broadbenti
GCCGTTCTCCTTTGCCGCCTTCGGGAACCGCCCCCTGCCCGTCCTCCGTCGCTGTCCCCGGTGACCCCGGGAGGGGCACACCCAGGCACGGGCCCCGCAGGCCCGGGTTCCTGGACACCGTCCCTCGGGGAGCCTGGATATCTATCCCTCGGGGCTCCTGGACATCCATCCCTTGGGGCCACTGGACATCCCTCCCTGCGGGCGAACGCTGGAGCGGGCAGGGGCAGCTCCGCCTCCTTCCTCCGCATCCTGCACCCGCTGCCTCTCTCCCTGCATGGCTCCTCTGTCCCATGGAGCAGGGAACTCGTTGTGGACGGAGGTTTCTGGAATTCCTTCAGGAACTCCCGGTGGCCCCAAGCCGACCTTAGGAGAGCTGACAGCCTCCACGACCGTCCCTGTCCATCCTGGCTTCCTCATTCCCTGCTTTCCCAGCACAGCGTGCCTCACTGCCGGCGCTCCCCGCTGCCCCACGGCTGCCCCCGTGCCCGACGTGTCCCCGCAGTCCCCGGGCGGTGCTCAGGGGCGGTCAGGTTCCTCTGCAGGGCTTCCCGGGCGGGCCCTGCCCCGCAGCCGGCCCGCGGCTCCCTGGCACTGCCCCGATACTCGAGCTGGGTTTGTTTCATTCCCTGCCCCTGTAATTAGCTGCCCGGGCTGTCATTAGCGGCGGGCGGTGCTGCCGGGATGCCCTCGTGCTTCCCTTGCCGCCGGCCGATGCTGCCGGCTGTGGCCGTGTCCCAAACCGCAGCTGGGACAGCCAGTGTCCTCCGTGGGCACGGTGTCACCAGGGCCACCTCTGTCCCCACAGCCTCTGCCATCTCCCATCCACTTGTGCGTGGGGTTATCCACGGATAACGCTCCCATGCTTTTCCTGCCTTTCCCATGGATTATTGAAGACAACCCGAGGGTGGAGAGCACACACGTCTCCCCAGCCGGTGTCCAGCCAGCCGTGGCTGTCCCCTGACACCTGCACGGGCCTTTCTGGGTCACCCTGTGTGACCCGGGTGTTGCACAAGGCCACAAACGCTGCTGAGCCACGTCAGAGCGCTGGGTCTGGGACGTGCGGCACAGCACGGCCCCGAGACACCTGAATTAGAGGCTGTGACAGGAGGGGAAGCCACAGCGTCCTGGGAGCCGTCATCCTTTGGTGACAAATTGCCCTTGGAGCTGCCTCATCCCTCCTGGAAACACCTTTGTGCGCATTCCGTTGTGTCCCCTGTTCCCAGGGGCTGATGCTGGTGCTGCCACAGCCTGGACCACCCCACCCACCTGCCACCCTCTCCCTTCCCCTGACCATCCCCTTGGCTTGCTGAGCCCTCTCTGGAGGGCAGGGAGGGACATCGAGGTGGCTGTGGAGAATCTGGAAGCCCGTCTGGGTGAATATCTCCTTTCGTAGGACCCAGCCCTGAGCTGCGCTGAGTTAGGAGGAGCCAGGGCTGGTGGTGCTGAGCTCTGGGGCAGACTGAGAGCCACTGCCATACCCTGGAGCAGGCTGGGCACGTGTTTTTGTGCTCTGAGGCAGGCTGGGTGCCCACCACTGCGATCTGGAGCAGGCTGGGTGCCCATTTTTCCCACTGCACTGCAGGAGCCATAAGGAAATGTCATGCACTGTTTGCATCGTGCATCCCCACCTGCCTTGGGGCAGCTTTTTCCTCACCCTTCAGTGACAGAGCAGCCCCTCTGAGGGGACAGAGGTGTGGAACAGCCTTCTGTCACTGTGGGGCCATGGGGGTGGGACGGCTCTCTGCACCCCTGGCTGTTTGTCCATGGGAATCAGGGGTCAGTGCTGCTCCACACTGGGAGGTTTGGGGGTACCTCGCTCTGCTGGATAATGCTCCATGCTGGATCTGCAACCTCCCTATAATCAACACACAGATCCTGACTGGGGAGGCAGCTGGAAATGAGCTCTGTGAACTCTTTTCTCCTATATAGAAAAGCCAAAGCTGTATCTATTCAATCCTAAATTAATTCCTCAAGGGGCACCCACGGAGCAGCACACCCCTGGTTTCTTTTCTCTCCAGTGGGATCCTTTAAACCCCAACCTGTGCTCCTCGGCGCCTTTTTTTCCCAGGGCCGGGCACGGATGCAAACAGCTCCATCAAAGCCACCCTTCCGAGCCCGGCGGGGCTCTGCCCCTGCTGACAAAGGCGCGGCGCTGGCGGGGGCTGCGTTTCCCAGGGGTGCGCAGTGCCTGCCTGGTTAACAGCGGGTTTAAGTCAATGTTTGCTTTGAGGTCAGCCCCGGCTGTCCCCATTGTGTGGCGGGGCTGTTCCCATGCGGCCGCCGCGGGCCGGGCGCTGCCGGCAGCACAAAGGAGCAGTCACTCAGCATTAGCGGCCGCACAATGCGGCTCCCGCTGCACCCGCCGCGCCGCGTTCCCCACCAAAAACCCTGCAGGAGAAGGCCAGGGAGACACACGGGTTCCAGCGAAAGCGGGTCTCTCCCAGGGATGGGGAGAAGCCGGTGTGGGAATTAGCTGGGGGTGTGCCACGGTCCGTGTGTGGGTGCGAGGACATTGAGCAGGATGGCTTTGCTCTGGTGCAGGGAGACCCAAGGGGCGGCAGACGGGGCACAGGGTGGGTGTAGGGCCCTGGGGGATCGGTAATGGGCTGGCAATTATGGACCCAGACGTGGGTAGGCACACCTGGGAATTACCTTGGAGAGACACTAGAGAAGCTTCAGGAGGGCGAAATAACCACTGGGACTGGAGTTTGGAGAAGAGCAGGGATTTCCACACCAGTCCCTGTCCTGGAGGGCTGTTTGGGACCAGCAGATCTTGCCAGCTCCAGGAGCATCCAGGCTGCGGGTACAGAGCTGGAGCAGCCCAGCCAGAGGGGGACACATCCCTGACTGCAGCAGCACTGATCCTGGCTGCCCAGACACCTGGAGCAGCTGCAGGGCATCCAGCCCTCCTGGATGCTCCATGGACAGATGAGCAAATCCTCTCCTTTCCAGAGAAGGATTTGCTCATCAGTGAGGGAAATGCAGGGAGTGCAGGTCTGTGGGAGGTGTACAGGGAGAGGGGGTCTAGAAGGGCTTTGAGGAATGGAGGTCCATGGGCAACAGCTCTGGGGTGAGCAACGGCTCTGGGAGGGGAGAACTGGCCCAGGCAGAGCCCCTCAGGGCTCCCTACCCTGGCCCCAGCCAGGCTTTGCAGATGGGGACATCTCGTGGCTCTGCCTGGAGGGTTCTGGGCAGCAGGACTGACCTGGCCCCCTGCGTGCCCCACACATGTGTCCTGCAGCCTGAGGGGTGATCCCAGGATCCCAGAGTCACTGAGGTTGGAAAAGACCTTCAAGACCATGGGGTTCAAGCTGTCCCTGATCCCCAGCAGCCCAGAGCACTGAGTGCCATGTCCAGGAGTTTCTTGGGCACCTCCAGGGGTGGTGATTCCACTGCTTCCCCGAGCATCCTGTTCCAATGCCTTTCAGTGCAGAAATTCTTCCTGATGTCCAGCGGGTTATCCTTCCCTTCTTTGACCACAGGGAGCCAAAATGCAGAGCAGACCCCATGGGACAGACCCCTCCTGCCTTCTGCCACTGGGGCTGGGCAGCTGCACTTCGTCCTGAGCATCCTCCTCTCAGGAACCCCCTTGGGTTTCTGGTTGGCAGCTGAGTGATCCTGGGGAGTGCTGGAGCAGCTCTGCCTGCTCACTGCACTGTGTGCTCCAATGATTGGAAAAATCATTAAATGAACCCAAATTGAGTGTTCCGCGCTCCTTTTATTGAACCTTTTCTTTTTATGGTGCTCCAGAGCTGTTGTAGTGTGTAGGCCCTGCACATGTTCCCGTTAAAGGCAGCAACACCTCTGCAATTCCAGCCCTGCAGGAGCCACGCTGGAAAGAAAAACTCAAACCCCAACAGCACCTGGCAGCCTAAACCACAGGGAACATCCCATTGGGGTAAAAGGCTCCAAAGCCCCAACTCCAGTAGCTCTTCTCCTGGAATTGTGGAGTTTCCATGCCTTCCCCCCAAAAAAAAGGGCTCGAGGGAGCTGCCTGGAGGGGATGGTGGAAAGATGGGATGCACACATCCCTCTGTGCAGGGGTGACGGGGCTCATGGCGGGGTCACAGGCACCGTGCCAGGTCTGCATCGGGCTGCTGTGATCCCCCAAAGGGGCTGGGGTGGCCTTTGGGGGGCGGGGGGACAGGCAAAGGGACACTCTGGCCGTGTTTGGTGGCAGGGTTTGAGGATGGGTCCTCCCCCGGGCTGGATTGGCTGCTCCCCATGCTGACCTCAGCCCCGGGAAGGGGCTGCAGGGCTTTGGGGCTGGGCAGAACCCCCAGACTGAGCCCCGGGGGAGCTCAGCCCGGCCGGGCAGGGCTCTGTGCAGGGCGGGGGAGCTGTCAGCCCCAGCTGCCGCTGCCGAACAGTCCCTTCTTGTCCCTGAGCATCTGCCCGCGGCCCTGAAAGCCGCACTGTTCCCCAGCCAGGCACACGGGATTCCCTCTGCGGCAGCTCCATCCCGCTGGGAGCAGCATCCCGGAGGGGCCGGGCTGGGACGGGAGCTGCAGAGCCAGGGGGAGACCCAGGGCCAGGGGAGGGGGACACGGGGCACATCGTGCCACTGCCACATGCAGGGGGTTCATGCAGCCCCTCAGCCTCTCAGGGCTGCCCCCAGACTCGCTCGAGGCAGCTCCTGTGGTGACCTTGTTTGGTGAGGGAAAACACCTTTGGTGGGGAATACCTGGTGAAGGAGCCCCTGGAAGGCTGGAGCTGACCTCCCCACGGAGTGTGGGGCTGTGGGGCTCTGCACGGACAGAGTGGGACAAATCCCCAATATTTGGTGTCAGAATAAAACCCTGAAAGGCTCAGGGGCAGTCCCGAGGGGATTTGCTGGCAGCAGTAGCAAGGCAGGGGCAGGTCAGAGCTATGACAGCGCACGGGTCCTTCCAGAGAGGGGAGCAGAGAGCGGAGCAGGGTTTGGGGTCACAGCCAGCTGCTCCTTGGTATGGGATCAGCATTCATCCCACGGAATGGCAGGAGGAAGAGCAGATCCCATGGATCCTGGTGGGGAAGGGGCAGCTCCCCAGCTGGTGGGGACCATCACCTCCACACCTTGGCACTCCTGGACTTGTCCTCAGTGCACCCTGGGCTGTGTCTGCTGCCAAAGCACATCCGAGAGCACCATCTCCTGGGCACCACGGAAAGCACCGAGGAGATGAAGGAGGAACTTTTGTTATGCATTTTGGCTTGTTTTGGCTAAATTGGCATCCTAGTGGTGGGGCCCCATCCTGCCAAGTGCCTGAGGAGCAGAATGAATACCCCCAGAAGGAAAAAACACTGATTTTCCCACTCTAATTTAAGCAAAGCAAGCATGGGGGAAGATGGATAAGCTTGGATTTCCTTTAAAGAGCTTGGATTCCCCTGAAGTTGTCCATTTTTCCCAGCTATGTGAGTTTGTTTTGACAGCATGGAACTGGATATAAATCAGGGCCCAGGACCCCTGGACCCTCCACCAGCACAGTGCAGCCCTGGGAAATCAATTTTGCTTCACTGAGCTTCTTCCCCAGCTGGGAATATCTCCCTGGGCTGGGATCAAACATGGATTTACTCCTCTCCTGCCTTCCCTTCACCTCATTCCCACCAATACCAAGGCCTCGCTGTGTTTGAGCTGGAGCTGGGAAGGGGTGGGAGGAGAATGAGTTGAGCAGAAACTCCTATGAGATCTCAGGTTTGAAGGTAGAGCACGGCCAGGGGAAAACCTGAGAGGTTTTGGGAGGGCTGGCTGTGAGCTGGGAGGGATGGGGCAGGCACCAGGCACTCCCAGGATGGTGGGGAAAGGGTACAAGAGGTGATGGATTCAGCATGGGAAGGATGGAGGAGAGACAGGACTGGGGGCCTCCCCTCACCACTGCAACCTGAGGGGACACTCTGAGGCCCCTGGGCAGAGACACCAGCGCCTCACAGCCACCCTTTCATGGGCCATTCACGGCTCTGGGAGAGGAGAAGACGGGCACGGGCACGGGGATCCCCTCAGCCACTTTGGGAATCCCAACATCCCAAAATTTTACAGAATTCCCAAGCCAGAGGCTTCCCCAGCCCAGCCCAGCCATGCTGGAGTTATGCCTGCATGGCAAAGCTCCCCATGTGCATCCTGCCACCAAAAATCCAGCTGGGATTTTCTCCCCACAATCCTGGCCCCAGATGAGTGAAGGGATGTGGGACATGGAAACATTCCTGTTTCATCATTCGGGATCTGGGGAATTGCAGAATGGATTTGATGTGGAGATATTGAGACCTATAGCATTTTTTTTGCCTGGCACCAGGCTCAGATATGGAGCAATCTCTGGCTTTAAATGTGCTTTGAAAATAAACACTTTCACATAACTCAGTGTCCCTCCTCCACACCCGGCCAGGAGAAAGTTTGGGTGATGCTGTGGAAGTCAAGGTCTGCCTCTGCATCCTCCTGTCCTTGCCAAATGCTGAAAAGCTCTTCCCATGTGTTGCTGTGGTTGCAGGAAAGGGACCTTGGCCACCCCAAAGCCTTCAGCAAGGGCTGTGCCCTCCTCTGGGTCAGAAATGTCCTTTGGTCCCTGGCAGCCACCAACCTCAGAGCAGAGAAAGTCCCACCTGCGGTCCCTAGAGAGCAGCTGAGCCTGGAGCTACCTTCCTGCTTGGATCAGAGGATCCCGGAGCCTTGGTTTGAGGGGCCTGAAGCATTGGCCATGAGCTGGACTAGTTAAAGCCTTGGGAAAAAAAAAAAAATATAGGCAGTGTTTAGGGACTTGCTTTGCCCCTGAACTTGGTTTCTTGTCCTTCAGGCACCATTAGACTCAGCCTTGCTCCTCAGGAAAGGTTCTCCTGCACATAGAAGGGGAGCAAAGGCACCGAGAAAAGCCAGGCCTGGGAAAGAGCGAAACTGCTGACACAGCTGGGGCTCTGATATGCCCAAATCCCTTTGATTTTGGCGTGGTCCAAGCAGCGAAGGGAGGCAGACTCGTTTTTCCAGTGCCTATGTATAGAGCCATGAGCTCATCGTTTCTGACTGTGGAGAGCATTCAAAGTATGGGAAACAGGAATTTCCACCCCACCTCGATGCCAGCAGGGAGCACACTGAGCCTGGGGACCCCAAATCTGCTCTCAGCAGCCCAGATCACTCACTGGAGATCTGGGTGGGTGCAAGCATCCCCAGCACCTTCAGCAGCTTCCAGAGGGACCAGCGCATGGGGATGGCTGTCCCATGGGGAGGGTGCAGCCCCAGCCCTAGCACAATCCCCCTGCAGAGGTTTCAGCTTCATTTTCTGGTCCTCTCAGTAAAACTGGAGTAACAAAGCCCCTGAGCCTGAGAGGTGTGGAAGGTGTTGATGTGCTCTGGGTGGCCTTCCAGGGAGGGGCAGGGACTCAGGGCTCGAGAAGGCACCCCAGGGTGTCCTGGTGGGGCTGCACCCACACTTCTCTTTCCAGAAACCAGCCCTGTGTGGTAAGCACTGCACCCACGGGTGACTGATACTGCTGCCCACGCCTGGCCCTGCACGGCTGTGGGGAACCACCCCTGCTGCCCACAGAGACACTGCAGGGCCTGCCCCGCTGGCCTTGGGCTACCAGGGGTCACCTCCTCTTCCCCTGTGCTGCAGAACCCTGGGGACCTTCTTGAGCCTGGGAAAGTTCGTGCAGCAGCTCCTGGCCCCAAGGCAAGGCCTTCCCCTGTCACGGGATGGGTTGGGTTGGAAGGGACCTTAAAGATCAGCTCCTTCCACCCCTGCCATGGGCAGGGACACCTTCCACTGTCCCAGGCTGCTCTAAGCCCCAGTGTCCAACCTGGCCTTGGACACTGCCAGGGATCCAGGGGCAGCCACAGCTTCTCTGGGCACCCTGTGCCAGGACCTCCCCATCCTCACTGTCAGGAATTCCTTCCCAATATCCCATCTGTCCCTGCCTTCTGGCAGTGGGAAGCCATTCCCTGTGTCCTGTCCCTCCATCCCTTGTAAAGAGTCTCTCTCCACATTTCCTGCAGCTCCTTCAGGTCCTGGAAGGTCACAATGAGCTCACCCCAAAGCTTCTCCTCTCCAGGCTGAACACTCCCAGCTCTCCCAGTCTTTCCTCCCAGCAGAGCTGCTCCATCCCTCGGATCATCCTGGAGCCTCCTCTGGACTCCAACAGCTCCAGCTCCTTGCTGGGCTGGGCCCCAGAGCTGGGGCAGCTCTGCTGTTGAGGTCTCACATGTCCAGGTTTCTCCTGAAGCTTTTCCCTGATGAAGACTCCAGGACTTCTGGGACATCCAGGCAAATCCAGGTCCTGTGGGTGCATGGCCACATGGAGGGAGGGCCTGCAGGCAGTGCCCTGGGGCCACTGTGCTCACTCCAGGACCACCTCTGGATATGGCAAGCAGCATCTAGATCCCTGTGGAGCCGCTTGCAAGATGAAGAGTGGGCTGACACTTCAGGCTAAGGGGTGAAAGGGACTCCTGGAAAGAACTGGGATTGAGGCAGGAGTGAACCAGTCTGCTGGCAGTTTTTACAAGGCTTTGCAGGAAGAGGCCTCTTGGCTCATTGTCCGAGGGCCAGCTGAGGGACAGGAGGCTCTCTGGGACAGGGATGAGGTGACAGGGAACCTTCTCACAGTGGATTTCCACCTGCACGTGGCCAATGGTGACCCATGAGCGACCCAAAGCTGCTGAGATGGCCAAGGATGGGTCTCCCGCCTGCCCTGAGCCCCAGGAGCTCCAGCTGCACGTGGAGCACAGTTCAGGGAGCTGCTGGGACACCCCAGGGCAGGGCACAACAGCAGAGCCCCCAGGGCTGCTCGAGTGCCTTTGCTGGGCCTTTCACTGTCACCCGGGGCTCTGGTCCCGTCTGAGCACACGGGACAGGCAGTGCAGGGCTGGGGGGGAGGGTTCGGGGGGTGAGAAGGGGAGGGGGCTTGGGTAGAAGGATGAGGGCAGAGGAGCCCAGCCCTGGTGCAGGATGTGCAGCATCAGAGAAGTCCCGGCATCCCTTCAGTGCCGGTTTCCTTGGGATTGATCCCACAGGGACGAGCCCGGGGACATCGGGGAAGACAGGACCGTGCCTCCTGTCCCTGCCCCCGACGCCTGACGCCAGCTCCTCGCCCACTCCCTGGCCAAGCGGGCCAATGCGAGCGCTTTAAAACCCGAACGGGTTCCTCCGCATTCGCTCGGCGGGAGCTGTCCCTGCCCCTGTCCCCGCTCCAGCCTTTGCGCAACGCACCCGCAGGAGCCGCAGCCGGCACCCGGTGTCCCGAAGGTGTCCCGGTGTCCCAAAGGTGTCCCGGTGCTCTCCGGTGCCGCGGCACAGCCAGCCCCGTGTCTGGGGACAGCCGTGCATGGAGGGGCCCTGCCCTGGGGCCCTACAGCAGGTAAGGGGCTTTGGGGCAGGGGGAGCAGGGGGTGAAGGGCTCCTTGCGGAGCATCGAACCCCTGATCCCTCCTGAACCAGAGCAGGAGCCTGGATCTTTCTTCTCGTGCCTGGGGAGGAGTGGCTCGTGGTGTTTTCAGGACCATGCCGGGGCAGGGGTGACTCCCCTGCAAGAGGAGGGCAGCCCAGCAGGGGATGGCAGAGCCTCCAGGATCAGCTGGGAGGGTGTCCGTGGGCACAGTCACGCGTGAGAAAGGGCTGCAGGCTGGGTGGGATCTGAAAATGCCACCAGGTCTGGAAAAACCTGCAGCTTTGATGAAGGTCTGGTTCCTGACCTGGACTGAGAGAAGGGAGCTGCGCTGAACATCTCCCCTTTCCCTTCTCTTCTCTCCCCTGCCCTTCCCTGCCCTGGGAGATGCTGGCAGAGCTTCAGCCCCAGCCCAAGTGCAGATCTGGGGCCCACAGCTCCCCACACACCCCCTGCTCCCGGGGCCAGGGCGGGGGCAGCTGAGCTGGCTGGCTCTGCCCTCCTCTCTGATTAACTCTGGCACGGGCTGGGGCCTCGCTGGCTGCACCCAGCTCCAGCCTGAGCGTGGAGATGCCACGGCCTGCGACACCCCCAGCAGCCTGAAGGAGTCTGGCGGGGGTGTTTGCTGCCTGCCCTGGCCGTGCCACCCTCGCTCTCCATCCCCTGTGGCTCCCACCTGCTCCACCAACCTGGCTTCTCCCTGCTCCCCCTGGCCCCTCAGTGCTTTCTGGGATGGGAGCATCTCCCTGTCCTTGGTGGGTTTCACTGTGGGATGGGAATTTCCAGCTCCCAGCACCTGCTGCTGAGCACTGAGGCACTCGTGACACAATCTGTTCCTGGAATGGCACAATCTGTGCCAGGAATTCAGCAGACACGGCTCCCTCCAGGGGCCCGTCCCTCTGCCCGTGTGGTTTTGCAGCCAGGGATTGTTGCCCTGGAGGGCTCTGGAGCTGAGATCCTCCCGTCCTCTGTCCCTTTCCCCAAAGGCCACCCTGGGATCTTTAATGCTGCTGAGAATGCCCTGCCTTGTGCAGACCACGCCAGGTGCCCATCCCCTCCATCCAGGAGGGGCAAAGGGTGGTGACAAAAGAGCAGGGAGGAGGAGGAGGAGGAGAGAAGAAGAGATGAACCGTGCTAATCATTGCCACCAGGACCCTGATTAACCCCTCGTGCCTCTCCCTGGCAGCTGGGAAGCTCCCGTGGCCACCACAGCAGGGATGTCTGAGACCTCCAGCAAGGAGGGTCCCCCGGCCGAGTGCCCCGTGTGCTATGAGAAGTTCCAGCCCCTGGAGGGCACGCACCGGCAGCTCAGCTGTGGCCACACCTTCTGCCACGACTGCCTGGTGAAGTGCCTGCTCTCGGCCAAGCTGGACGGGCACGTCCAGAGCAGCATCATCTGCCCCGTGTGCCGCTACGTCACCTTCCTCAGCAAGAAGAAGGCTCTGTGGCCGCCCGGGGCGGGCACCAACCCCCGCCCGCTGGAGATGCCTCTGTCGCCATCCTCCTTGTCCCACCTGGCCAAAACGGAGGCCAGCAACACGCTGGTGGTGCCCAGTCACTTCGTGATGCCGGTGCAGAGCCTGGAGCGCTGCTCGGCGGGGCTGCCGGGGGTGCTGGCACGGGAAGCTCACATCTTTGTCATCAGCGACCACGGGATGCCGCTGGTGGCCGCGGACTGCGGCTCCCTGGGCAGGAGGAGCCGGGCGGACACCGCCAGCTCGGTGTCGTCCGGCCCGGCACTGGGGGTGAAGTTCTGCCAGTCCCCCATGGCCCTGGCCGTGCTGCTCATCCTCACTGTGGCCATGCTGGCGGCCGTGCTCCCCTGGCTGCTGCTGGTCAAGAGGGACTTGTAGCAGGGATGGCATCAGCTGGGACACCAGAGTGGCGTCACTGGTGCTGGGACAGAGCTGGGGCTGGAGCCTCTCTCTAAAGACTCCTGGAGAACACCCAGAAGCAGCTTCATGTGAAGCTCTCTCATCTGGCCAGGGACTGAATGGACTTTCAGACCTTCCTGCAGATCTCCAGGTGCTCCTGGTGCCACTGGTGGCATTTTCTGTCCCTTTTGGTTAAAATCTGCCAGATCAAACCCTGCTGGTGGCTTCCTCCAGGGTCTCAGTAGAGAGGATCCTCCTGCACCCTGTGGCAGCACATGCAGGGGTCGAGGGGGCTGTGCTGGTCCTGCCCAGCTTCAGGTGGGCTGGGGCTGTGGCACCAGGCTCAGCCAAGGGCTCTGTGCATCACAGGGTCAGGGCTGCCAGCTTGTGGGGCTGCTGGAGGTCCCCAGGCTCCCAAGATGTTGGGATCATTGTGATGCAGCCAGCCTGGAGCAGAAACTCATGGCTTCCATCCCAAGGATGGATAAATCAGAGCCTCCAGGTGTCAGGCACAAGGACAGTGAAACCAGAGGATGGAGAGGGTTATCCTGGCCTTGCTGAGCTCACCTGCTCCTCTGCCTGGCTCCCTGCAGTGCTGTGGGGTGGGAAGGGAGGCCAGCTCATCCCACGGGCAGACCCAGCCGTGCCCCCCTCACCTCTGTCTGAGCTCCCCCGGGTCATGGCCATCCTCCCGGTGTCACAGCATCCCTTCTGCCCTGGGGACCCAGGGCTTGGCCTGTGGGGAGTAAACCAAAGTGCTGGACATCAGAAGGGGGCAGGTTTGGGATCCCACCCTGCTCTCCTTGCTAGAGCCCTGTGGTTTGGCAGAGTGAACTTCCCTTATCCCCATATCCCGCTCCTGAGGTCTCACACCCAGCGACTCATTTCCACCTGTGCCAAACAGGCTGGGCACTGCTCAGCCTCCCAAACCTCCTGGCTCTGCCCTGTTTGGGGCTGGTGCCACCTGAGCGGACCCCGGTGTCAGCCCCTCAGGCAGGGCCCCTGCTTTGGGAGGGCAGTGGGGAGCAGGGAGGCACAGCTGAGATTTGGGAATCTCTGTGCCTGCTCTGAGGGGAGGGGGACGGGGGCTGCTGGACACCCCTGCTGCTGCTGGGGCCACTCATGACATTTGTCCCCAGCCCAGTCTGCACCATCCTCACCCTTGTCCTCCTGACCCAGTCCCTGGCCCCGTGGGTGCTGCTCTCGCTGTGTCACCCGGGAATGTGTCACTTCACGGGCACCCCAACGTGAGCAGGACATCCCTCACCATCACCCCAACGTGAGCAGGACATCCCTCACCATCACCCCAATGTGAGCAGGACATTCCTCAATGTAGCCCCAATGAGAGCAGGATGTCCCTCACCATCACCCCAATGAGAGCAGGACATTCCTCAGTGAAAACCCCAATGAGAGTAGGACATCCCTCAATGTTGCTCCAACATGAGCAGGACATCCTCACCATCACCCCAATGTGTGCAGGATGTCCCTCACCATCATCCCAATGTGAGCAGAACATCCCTCCATGTGGCCCCAACATGAGAAGAACATCCTCACCTTCACCCCAATGTGAGCAGGACATCCTCACCATCACCCCAATGTGGGCAGGACATGCCTCAATGTAACCCCAATGTGAGCAGGACATCCCTCACTGTCCCCCACGGGAGGTGGCAGTGGGGCCCAGGGCTGGCACAGGCTTCCCAGGCTCCCAAGGGAGGGACAAACCCAGCCAGCAGTGCCACCGCGGTGGCTTTGGGACTGCACAGAACATTTCAGGGCTACAAATAACAACCACTTGGGGCTGGAAAGGGGGAACAGTGTGGGGCAGAGGAGCTGATGGTGTCCCGTGCCATCCCTGGGGTCACGCTGCCCTGCAGGGCTGCTGCTCCCTCACTGCTGTTCCTGCACTGCCCCAGCCCTGCCTCGGTGTCCCCACCCAAACCTGGGGTGCCATGACCCCAACCCCTGCGTGAAGCACTGGGGAAAAGTGCCTGAGACACCGCATTGGAATGGAAACCCTGTTTCATAAGAAACGATGACCTGATCATGACGTGTCTGTGCCTCATTATTATTTAATAATAAACCCTATTATTAGTCTGTCTGGGCAATGAATGCAGGGTGCCAGGGCACCAGCCCCTTGGCACAGGGCTCCTGGGAACTGGGACAGGGTGGCTACAGCCCTGGAAATGTTTGGGAAGGCAGTGGGCACTGGGGAGAGCTCCAGTGGCAGCACTGGGAGGGGATGGGGATGTCTTGTGCTGTGTCAGGGCCATGCACAGGGTGTGGGGAGAGGAGGGATGGAGGAGGGAGGGATATCCATGGTGAGGGTTCAGGGGCATCAGCGCTTCAGAGGAGAGGAGGGCGCTTCCCACAGGGTGGCACTGCTTGGCCAGGGATGGCAGGCAGGGCTGGCAGGGGCAGCCACAGAGCCCCAGCCCCTGCCCTGGCTGGGAGAGCGCCAGGCAGCAGGAATTGCAGATATCCCGGGAAATGCTGTGCTGACCATCCAGTTGCTGTTCCAGGGGTGGCATCTCCTGTGCCCGTGGCAGTTCCTGTGCTGCACAGCCATGTCTGGTACCCAGGGCCACCTTCCCCATGTCCTCGCTGTCCCCACCCCAGCTCCAGGCCGTGGGACTCAGTCAGTGCTCCCATAGGGAATGTGCCTGCTGTTTGAGGCTGGGATCTGCCTGGATCTGGGAAAGCTGCTCCTAGATCCTTCCAGTCAGGTGAAAAAGCTGCCCTCAGCCTGTTTGTGTGCAGTTAGAGCTGATGGCAGAGCCAGGCCTTTCTGAGCCCTTTTGTGCTGATGGTCCCTGGGGGGATGTTTGGGTCTCCAACAAACCACGGCCCCCACATGCTGCCCAGCTCATCCTCTGTGCCCATCAGAGGATACTGGGGCCTTTTCCAGCTCAGTCCCGAGGATCTCAGAGCTTTGGTTTGCCATGGGGACCTGATATCCCAAGGGTAGCTCAGGCCTACAGCCCTGGGACATGGTTGTCATGGAATCCCTGAACGATTTGGGTTGGCAAGAGCCTTAAAGCTCATCCGGTGCCACCCCCTGCCATGGATAGGGACACCTCCCACTATCCCAGGTGGCTCCAAGGCCTGTGCAGCCTGGACTTGGACACTGCCAGGGATCCAGGGGCAGCCACAGCTTCCCTGGGCACCCTGTGCCAGGGCCTCCCCACCCTCACAGGGAGGAATTCCTTCCTCCTGTCTGATCTTTCCCTGCTCCAGCAGCACCTGCCCATGCACCCTTGGCTGTGGGCTCCCGACACACAGTTCTGCTTGGGGTTTCATCTGGGAGCTGCTGGTGATTCTTGGCCACATCCTGGATGCCCTGGGTGCCTTGGCTCCATGGTGACTGTGTGTCACTGGTGTTGCACCCCAAATGCCCCCCTGACACAGACCCCACCCTGTGGCTCCCAGCAGAGTCCCCTCCACACTAACCTGGCCCAGCCCTACTCCCCCTTTCCCCTTCCCATCCCTGGAAAGGGCTGGAGTCTCCCATCCCCTGTCTCCAGGTGACACTGGAGCCCTGACCCCTGGCCAAAGGCAGAGCCCAGTGTCCAGGCTCTGGTCAGCAGCAGCCAGAGGTCACCCAAGGCTGTGAGCAGAGCAGTGCATGGCCGGGTGACCTGCAGAGCCCATTAGGGCAATTATTTCCTAATGTGAGTGTGGGGAGGGAGCCAATGGCTCTCTCCTGCAGATGAGGAAGGCCTGGCTGTGCACACCAAGCCAAACCTCAGCTAATGGCACTGGCATGGCGGCAGGGCTGGGCACACTCCCTGCGGGCAGTCCTGAGGGGACAGGGACTCTGTGGGGGGCACAGGTGAGGGCAGAGGGATGGGGCAGGATGCCGGGAGCCTGGTGCTGACGTGGGGACCAGAGGTGCCCGAGGACCCCAGGCACAGCGGGGGCTGTGGGAGCTGTTTTCCCAGTTGTTTGCTGGGACAGGAAATGTCTCCAGGCCAGGAGCCCTGGAATGATGATCACGGACATGTGGTCCCTGACTTGACTGGCAGGAGGGACAGCTCACTGCTCTGGGGTAATTCCTGTCTGCTTCGGCACAAATTGCTTTCCTGACCCAGCTCCCAGCAGCTGCAGCATCTCCTGCCATGGATGCACAGCCCTGCTCAGGCTGGAGACATCCTCAAAAGCAGCTTTTCAACTCTTCTCCTGGCAGGACAGAGATGGATGGATGGATGGATGGATGGATGGATGGATGGATGGATGGATGGATGGATGGATGGATGGATGGATGGATGGATGGATGGATGGATGGATGGAGGGAGGGAGGGATGGAGGGATGGATGGATGGATGGATGGAGGGATGGATGGAGGGATGGATGCATGGATGGATGCATGGATGCATGGATGCATGGATGCATGGATGCATGGATGCATGGATGCATGGATGGAGGCGTGGATGGAGGGATGGATGGATGGATGGATGGATGGATGGATGGATGGATGGATGGATGGATGGATGGATGGATGGAGGGATGGACGGATGGATGGATGGATGGATGGACGGATGGACGGATGGATGCCAGGTCAGTGTGGGTGTTAGGTGGAGGTGCCTGTGTGAGGATGAGGAGCTGTGAGGAGCATGGATGGATGGGTGGACATCCACAGCTCTCCATAAGGGATGGGCTGCAGACAAAGTGGGCATGGGGATGATCCACAGGATTATCCAAGGAAACCCAAGCCTTGTCATGATCCCGGGACCTTCATGAACTCCTCTTTGGTTGTGTGGCACCTCGAGCTATGCAAACACCAGGTCATGTTTCCAGTTTGAGGGATTCCATTCTGGGATGTCCTCATGGACAGGAGAGGATCCCAGGGAACGGTGGCCAGTGCAGCAAAGGGACAGAGCCCGAGCAGCTGAGGGGCTGCCAGGGCTTCCTGAGGGAGCTCCAGCAGCTCCTCCTGCAGAACATCCTAGCAGCAGCCCTGCCAGCCCTGAGTCATCCTCAGCTCTGCCTCACCCATCACCCACGGATCCTCCTCTGCACAGGAGCTGTCCTGAGGCAGAGAGCACCTCCTGCTCGCTGGGCTGCTGCTGGAACACCCCCAGGTGTCCTCTGTGCCCTCCTTCCCTTCCTCTGCCTAAAGCTGGGCTCTCTGCAGGCTGTGCTGTGCCCCAGCTGTGCCTGTTGGTGCCCCTTCTCCTCCCTGGACAGATCTCGGCTGGGCTGTGGTGCCTCCGTCAGGATCCTAGCAGATCCCAGCGGGTGCCACTTCCCCGGCTGGAGAGCACGCCCTGCCCTCCCACCCTCCCAGCTCTGAGGCCCTGAGCCCAGCCATGGCTGCATAATGCATCATTAGCAGGAGAAGGTGGCATTTTGATGGCATGGAGATGGGAGGAGTGGGAATTGTGCAGGCCCAGGAGTGCTCACTGGGCAGACACGGCTGCAGGCTCCATTAGGAGCAGCCTCAGAGAGCCCCAGCTCCATCAGCCAGATCTGTCCATGAATAATTGAGGAGGAGGCTCCTCCAAGCTCCCTCCCCTGCCCTGCACCCAGCCTGGCTCCTGGAGGCTGGAGTGGGGCTGGCCTGGCTGGGCCAGCGTGGGACATGGACAGGAGGTGACGTTGACCTGGCTGTCCCCACACCTGGGGCTCTCCAGCCCAGATCCTGCTGGGTCCACGTCCAGCACATGGCACAGACCCTTTTTCCATTGTCCACCCTTTTCCATTGTCCATTCCATGGTCCTGGCTGGGCTCTTGTGCTGGGGCATGGCAGAGGAGGGGGATCTTCTGAGCCGACAATGAGCCTGGAGGTTCAGCAGTGCCTGAGGGGCTCCACTGTCCCCACTGTGGCACCAGTGCCCATGGAAGGGGGCATCACTGGGGTGAGACTCCTGACCCCTCAGCTGAGGGATCACAGGGACAGGAACGGGGCTGGAGCTGTCCCTTGGTGAGGACCTGATTTCTGTCCCTGTGGCTGTTGGCAGAGGGGCAAAACTGAGGTGCAGAGGTGGGTGGGGCCAGCCCTGCCCATCTCAGCATTCCCTGGATTCGGCACCCTGGGACACATCCTGCTCAGCTGCCTGGGCAGGCTTTACACTTCCCCTTACAAATCCTTTTTGTCAAAAACTCAGTGATCTACCATGAAAAAACCCTGGAATATCATCAGAGGTCTGCACTCTCCTTCCAGTAATGTCTGGCAAAGACCAGCAAACGTATTTTCTGGGAAGAGCTTCTTTTGAACGGGTTTTGCCTCAAATGGTGTCCCATTTGCAACAGCAAATTGAGCTGGGAAAACCAATTTCCTTGTCTCCAGGGTGATTTATCTGCTGCCTGATGGCAAAGGCTCCCCTGTGGCAGATCTGTGCCTGACAAGCCCTGGGACACTGCAGAGCACCAATGCCCTGTGCATGGGTAGATCCTGGGACAGGAGCCCTGACAAATCCCTCCTGCAGCCAGGCTGAAGTCAAGCAGGGTTTGGCATGCCCCATGGGATGCCCGAGGGAGGGATGCAGGGGTTTAGTGGGAAACTGGATGCCGAGAAACATTCCTGTGGGATAGGAAAGCTCGGGTCATTTTATTTAACTACGAGGTGAGGAGACTCCCAGAAAACCCTCCTAGGATGCCTCAGGGATGGGAGCTGGTGAGCTCCTGGCACAATCCAGGATTGCAGGTGGCTGCTGTGAAATCTGGGATCTTCAGGGATCTTTGTGGGAGCACCTCCTTGGGGACAGCTGGCAACTGTGGCTGCTGGAGCGAGATGTCACCCCCAGCCAGACCTGGACCCTGCCGGACAGAAGGGTTTGCTGCCAAGGTTTCCATTCCCTGTGGAATGGTTGTGCTGAGAGTGGGTGGGGAGCAGCCATGGGGCCCTGCTGCGCATTGGTAACCACAGCCACAAATTAATTGGTGGCCATGCAGGGGAAGCAGTAGCCACGAGCCCCAGATGGACAACAGGGTCACACAGCTGTCACTGAGGTGGCGGTGCTGCGTTTTCTCCCAGCCTGACTGGAGCCGCAGCCAGTTTCTGGATGCCTAGGGATGCCCGGGGATGCACAAAGAGGTTCAAGGGATGCCCAGAGACGCCCAGGAATGCCCAGAATGCCCAGGGATGTTCAAAGGATGTCCAGGGATGCCCAGGGATGCTCAGGGATGTTCAAGGGATGTCCAGGAATGCCCAGGAATGCCCAGAGACATCCAGGCATGCCCAGGGATGTTCAAGGGATGCCCAGGGGTGCTGCACGTCCCCAGGAGCTGCCCTGCAGCTCCACACCCAGTGCCGCAGTGAGTGAGCCCCGGGCAGGCTCCAATGGCCGTGGTGCCACTGGTCCCTGGTGCCACCAGCTCGCTCTCACCCTGCGCTGATGAGCGCGGTACCTTCCAAAGGAGCAGCAATGAACTCCTGGCCAGCACCGCCAGGCTGATCCAGCGGGAGCCCTGCCAGGCTCAGGGAACACTCACAGAGCTCAGCCCGTTCCTGGGGCTGGCTGGAGAGACCCCCAGCACTGCCCAGCCTCCCTTGCCCTGGCAGCGCCAGCGACAGCAGCAGGACCACGGTGGCACCTGATGGGGACAGGACAATGAGCTGGCCCGGGGTGCTGAGGAGCTGCTGCTCCTGCTGGATCCCACCCCAAAGCATCCCTCAGCCCCAGGCACCTCCAGGGCTAGGGAGGGTTAAATCCCAGCTTGGAGCCCACTGGCTCCAGCTCAGCAGTGCTGGAACCAGCTGGAGCCGGGGCTGCGGCATCCCCTGCTCCAGGGTGGGTGCAGCTGGGGAGGAGAGACAGGGATGGCTGCAGGAGGGGCTGTGGAGCCTGGGAGAACCAGTTCATCCAGGATGTGCAAATCCTGCTTGTCCCCCAGCCCAGCACCAAGGGGCTGAGCAGCTCCAGGGCACGAGACCCTGTCAGGTCAGAGGGTGCTGCTCCCTCTCCGACCCCGTGGGCAAGGCTGGCTCTGCCCGGGCGTGACGGGCAAAGGTGGCCCCAGAGGCAGCAGATGCAGCCCAGCATTTGCCCAGACATTTGATTTGATAAAATTCCTGGCTGCCGGCTGTCTCCTTCCTGGATCAGGATCTGGCTGGGGCTGGCAGGCTGCCCTGGGGAGGGCTGGCTGTGCTGGGGCAGAGGGCACTCACTGTAGAGATAGCACCGCTGCTAATCTCAGTGATAAGGCTCCTGGTCTGACATCAGCTTTCAGGGTCTTAGGAACCTGCAAAAATCTCAGAGATCCTCTCGACATGATTTTATATTTGCAGAGAAAAGAGTTAATAAATTCCCCACTGCCTCATTGATTGCAAACACAGCAGAGCCAGCAGTGCCTGTATTTTTAAAAGATGTTTTTTAAAAGCCTCCTTGCTCTGGAGGGGTCTCTCCATGCTGCCAGAGAGGGGTTAATGATGCTGATATTTGCCACTGATGGTCTGACTCTGCTTTATCCCAATTTCCAGCTCTCAGCCTCCCTCGTGTGAGAGCTGCTCCTCCACAGAGTCACTGCAACCAGAGGTCCCTGCTTCACCCCGCCCCTCCTGCCAGGGGACAAACAGATTTGGGAAGGAAGGCAGCAACTTTAATGAAACAGAGCCACAGAAGGGACACCAAACTGGTTCCTCCAGAACAGAACAAACCCCCAGGCACAGGCTCTGCTCTGCATCCCCTTGTGCCTGCTCCATTTGGCATCCCTTGGGGTGACAGCTCCCTGATGGTTGTTCTGGGGATCTGGGAAATGGTTCCTGTTCTATCCAGGACAGCATTAGGGCACCACTAGGCCTCGGTTTCAAACCAAAGTCATTTCAGTGCATTGAGGCTGTGGGTCCTGCCCAGCACAGCTGGGGAGGCGAGCAGGGATCTTTCCTCCCCAGGCTGGAAGGCAGGATGGAGAGAAGGCTGCAAGGGACTGCAGTTTGCTGAGATGCCAGCCCTGCCACCAGCCTCATCCCCAGGAGCTACAGACAGAGCGGAGCTGCTGGTTCCCCCCAAACAGCAGCTCCCACGCTGGACAACTCCCCCCAAACCCCACTGCCCTTGCTGTGGGGGCAAAGTGCTAAAATCAGGGACAGCAAGGACACCAAAGGCCTGATGTCACCCAGAAAGTCTTGCCTGTCCCAGGCTGAGGTCTGGGCAGTGGGGAAGGTGAGTGTCCGGGTCCCTGAGTGCCAGCACTGTCCTGACAGCTGGTCTGCAGAGAAGAACGAAATTTCATCTCAGAGGCAGATTCTCCAGGATGGGAAATCACAAAGAAATAAATTCTGGCAAAGTTTGAAACAGCTGAGAGAGGTGTCTGTAAAGGAAAGTGCTGAACAACCTATTTGATAGGTTGTTATCTGTTTGAGAGGGGTTATGTATTTGAAAGGTGTCAGAAATGCTTCCATCCTATGAGTGTCTCCATGGTCAGCTGAGCTCTGCAACAGGAGGAACACAGGAGAATGAAGACACGGGAGACCAGGAGGCCTCTTCTCCTCTCCTCTCCCTTGAGATTTGGAGTGAGGCAGGAAGTTTTTTCCCGTGTTGAGGCACCACTGGTTTGGCAGCTACAGCACTGAATCCTTTCCTGGACTTTGCAACTCTCCTCAGCTCCAGTAGCTCTGTGAACTGAGATCTTCTGAGCGTTTCTTGAAGTGCCACTTAGAGAGTGCCCAGGAGCTTGGTGGGATTAGGTAGAACAGAGCTGAGACCTCCAGCAGCTGGATTTTGCTTCGGGAATCCTCTGTGCTGTCTGATTTTGTTGTCTGTCTCTCCCATCAATGCACAGAGCAGGTCCCAGCCTGGGCATTCAGCTGCACCTCGGGCTGTGTGTCCAGGTGAGCCCTGCTGGAGCACCACACTCCTTCAGTGAGGCTGGCAGAGCTGTCAGCTGCGCCCTGTGGATCTGTGGATCTGTGGCCCCTGGTCAGGACAGTGGGAAGAGGCTCTGCTGCCACCAGGCTGCTGGTGCTGGGCCCTCTGAGCCAGCAGTGGGCTGGGGGTGAGTGCCAAGTGGTTGGAGAGGATGCAAAAGGGGTGTCCATGCTTCAGGGAGTGTCCTGAGCAGCTGTGACAGTGTCCCCAGCACAGCAGGGTGACACAGCGCCTGCTGTGCTTTCAGTGCGGGAGCAGCACGGCAGGGTCCTCGTGTGGTGCTGCTCCTCTTCATCTGCCCTCTCCTGACATCCACACTCGTCCTCTCCTCTTTCCCTGTGAACAGACAGCGGAAGGAGATGTGAATGCTTTAATAGACCCTGATAATAGCTGAGAAATTCAAGTTCTCTTCAAAAAAGAAATGTGGAATCAAAACACCGGGACTCAATAAACCATTTCCCAGCAGACAGAAGCACCAGCAGACGTGTGGGTGCAAAAGGAATGCTCAGGATGCCCAGGATGCTCAGGGATATTCAGGATCAGCCCAGCTCAAGGTGTGAGTAAGGCTGGTAACATTTGGGCACTAAAGGTGGATTTTTCCCTCCCTGGAAGATCCAGACTCATGAGCAAACACCTGGCATGGATGGGGCTGATGTTCCCCCTTGTCCCTGTCCTGGTGCCAAGTAAGGGATCCATGGCAGCGATGGCATTGAGGGGAAGAGTGGGAGGGAGCCCAGATTGCTGAGAGCAGGTCCAAATCACCAGAGGGGACTCCTGCGGTCACCCCACAGCATTTTGGGGTTCTGGAAGCACTGGGGGCTGCTGGGCTTTGGGTGACTGGGGCAGCACAGACGGGTCAGGGAGCAGAGGGGAGCTGCTGGTTCCCAGTGCCCACGTGGGCTCTGTGCCATGGCCACGGGGCTGTGCCAAGCCCATGGCTCTGGAACAACCCCCAGCCTGGAGCAAACAGACCAAGCACAAAACCACAAAAACGCAGAGGGAAAGATCAGCCCTTGAGTCAATATCTCCCTGGGCCTGCGCAGTGCACCCAGGGCTGCCCAGCACTGAGGGACAAGGACCCACAGTGCTTCACCCACACCCATCCTGCCACGGGGGCTGTCAGGAGCAGAGTCTGCTCCAGCCAGAGGGATCTGGGGACAGCAGAAGAGGGAAGGACCTGTGTCCCTGGGATGGAGAGGATGTTGGAGATCATCAGCGCTGGTGCTCTGGCGATGCTGGGGTGTGCAGGGTCATGGGTGGGACAGGGGGCAGGAGAAATCCCATGGTCCCTGCCATGAGCACACAGAGCTGGGAGGTTTCCCCTCTCTTTCTGGGCCTGGCTGGTAGCTCCTGCCTGTGCATGAGGGGTGTTAAAGCCACCATGCCCTTCCTGTGCCTGTGTCCCTCCATGCCTGCCTGGAAGAAGTGGAGGATGCTGAAGGCACCTTGCACGCAAATACAGAGATGGATTTGGGTTTTGTTTGTGCACCACGTGCCCACGTTCATCCTGCTGGGGAACGGCCCAGGTGAGCTGGGTGACTGTCACAGACCACGGGCGGATCAGAGAGGAGAAGACATGCGAGCAGGAGCACCCGCAGGGAGGGCAGGATCCTGGGGTCTGGGTCCCCAGGATGTGCTGGGAGCCTCTGCTCCTCCATGGAACTGGATGCAGACTCCTGAACACATCCCAGGAGGTTCAGGCACAGAGCTGACTGATTTCCCATGTGGGAATCACCCTCCACTCCTCACCATCCCAAAATTTTCCTCTGGCTGTGCACGGGATCATCCAGTCACAGGTGCTGGCAGTGACTTTGCTCCCAGAAACCTCCCTTTGGGAGTGTCTGCCTGGGGGGCAGGAGGGACCCGCGGGGACAGGGATCTCACCCCAGTTCCCGCTGGGTTCCCTGGGCGATGCCCCTGGCTCCCTGGATGCTGTCCCTGAGTGCCACGCCCAGGCATGCACCCAGCAAGGGACAGACCTTGAATGGTGACAGAGCCCTCGGCCAAGTTTTACAGGCTGGATTGACAGGCTCAGCACCAGCAATTAAAAATCCCCGAGCAAATAAAGGAGGGTGTGGGTTGCTGCTACCCTTCCTTCTCTACAGCTGCAGGATCCAACCGATGCTTGCTCCAGGTTCTTATCCTGAGGCGCATGAAGGAAATTCCTGAAGGACTTGGTCCCAAGGGCACAGGGGTGGAAAAACACCCTGAGACCTGGTGGAGGGTAAAGCTGAACTCGTGTTCTGGGCATCCTGGTGAGTGCAGGGCTGTAAAACACCGTGACTCACATGGCAGAGCCAGGAAAACCTCGAGTCTGTCTCTTGTGGTCACTGCCAACAAGAGAGGAAATAAAGGAAAAATAAGTGAAAAATAAAAAAGAATCTCACTGATTGTGAGAGCTTCACAGAGAACTGTGCAGGACAACGTCCCTGTGGTGACTGACAGATGGGGACACGTCCCTGGCAACGTCCCTGCCCGGGGCCCTGGCCTGGCTGAGATGCTGACCGTGAGCAGAGGTGAGTGTGGGCTGTGCTCTGACACTCCCCACGTGTCAGTGGGGACATCTCCCCCATCTCTGCCTCCTCTTTGTCTCATTGTCATTAAAACCCATCACTGCTTGGCTGGCTCTCGGTGGCGGTGCCTGCCTGGTGTGACCTCCTGCTGTCACCAGCCTTTTCCATGAGCAGCTCCAAGCACTGTGGGGCTGCTCCTTCTTTACCTCGGGCTGATTGGCTGCCCCATCCTGGCCAGCACAGGAGGGACATCCCCTGGGATGCTGGCAGGCGGGAGGACACCATCCCTGCAGCTCTCCAACACACAGACATCTCCAGCTCCCCTCAGATTTGCAGTGGTGTGGCTGCTCACACATCGAACCAAAACTGAGTCCTTTGAGGTTCCCAGGTCAGCACCAGCCCCTTCCAGGCACTGCTGATGCTCCATGGTCCCTCATGCTGCAGGACCAGGCTGCAGAGACCGGGCAAGACCTGATCTTTCTGCCCCTTGGGTGGCTCCCAAACCATCCAGGCATGTTCTAGACAAGCCCGAGATGAAGAAGGCCTAATCTCAGAGCCGATGTCCAAACACGGCACTTTGTACCCAGTTTCCGTGTGTTCAGCGTTTGTCACCAGGCTCTTACAGCACACCAGAGCAGGGCCTTGGTGACTAAACTTTCACTCGGATTTTCACTGCTCCTCATTATTCTGCTGGAAAAACATTTCCTGTCTGGACAAGCCTCCCGGCAGTGCACAGGGTGTGATGGGGGTACGCCGGGAGCAGCTGGGTTTGTTCCCTCGCGCCTTACCCTGAGCTTCTCATGCTAAACCACAGCCTTGATTATTCTTATTGACTTTTTCTGTTTGCCCAGGGTGTATGGCCAGGGGTGGCTCGTGTCCCTCTGCTACACGAAACTGTCACGAGAGAGGAGCAGCTCTCCAGGACCCTCCTCTCCCAGCATCTGATGGAAATACTCCCCAGACAGCAGCCACCTCCAAATTCCACCAAAACCCCTTCCCAAAATTCATTCATTTCATCAAAACCAACCACCTTTCTGTCCATTGTTAATCAGTGCCAGAGCATTTTAAAATCTATTATTGCTCCTGAAAGTGCCTGTCACCAGCAGGAAGCTCTGGCTGCCCTGCCAGGACCTCTGCATTCCCTGACACCAGCCAAGCATCCCTGTGCATGCTGAGCTGTGGGTACCTTTCCCCTGAGCGTCCATCTGGCTGCTTGATGCTGTGAGGACCAGCAGGTCCTTCCCTTTGGTCTGTTTTGAGTGCTCTTCACCAGCTGAGAGATGCTCTGGATGCTCGCAGCTGCTCCTCCGAGGGCAAGTTCCCACGGCGGCCGTGTGGCTCAGCAGCACTCCAGCTCCCTGAGGGGCACCTCGATGTTGAAGGTGTACCAGAAGACCCAGAAGACGAGGCTGAAGGCGAGCAGCAGGGCCCCCAGGTAAACGAAGAAGTCCCAGGAGCTGATGGGAGCCAGGATGCCCAGGAGGAGGATGAGGAGCCCCACGGCGTCGCAGAGCAGGCCCAGCAGGGCGATGACAGCACAGCGGCTCAGCAGCCCCCGCACGCCCATGGTGCAGCCCCCAGACCCTCAGGGCGGGGCCGGGAGGAGCAGCATCCCTGCGCTCCTCCTGCTGCCTCTGCTCTGCCAAGAGGAAGTACAAATGTCACAGCACACCTTGCAGAACAATCGGGAGTGAGCACACGATACTGCTTTAACCGTTTCATGCCCCTGCCCCTGCCTGGCCTGGAGCAGATCCCACGGGGAGTTCCCTGCGAGCCCTCCAGGGAAAGGGACCCGCCCCGGGATCCTCTGTGATCGCTCAGGTGTAGCTGCATCACATCCAGGCTGTCCCAAAGGTACAGATCTGCCCCGACCCAGCTCACAGTCCCGGGATTTGAGATCTGGACACCTTGTGTCCCTTTAGCACAGCATCCGCTGCAGGAGGATCCCAGGAGCTGGGGGCATCGCCCAGGGAACCCAGCGGGAACTGGGGTGAGATCCCTGTCCCCGCGGGTCCCTCCTGCCCCCCAGGCAGACACTCCCAAAGGGAGGTTTCTGGGAGCAAAGTCACTGCCAGCACCTGTGACTGGATGATCCCGTGCACTTGACCAGCACAGCCAGAGGAAAATTTTGGGATGGTGAGGAGTGGAGGGTGATTCCCACATGGGAAATCAGTCAGCTCTGTGCCTGAACCTCCTGGGATGTGTTCAGGAGTCTGCATCCAGGACACTGGCTCTGACATCCCACTGGCAACTTGGAAACATCCTTCTATTCCCCTCTCTTTACAGGTAAACTGAGGCATGGGAATTTCCCCAGAGTGACAAAAATACACCACCCTTGCCACACTTCCAAAGAGCAGGTCTTGCTGGAGAGCCACACAGCAGTCAGTCTGTGCCACTGCCCACCCCGAAAACGGGACACAAGGAAGCCAGTGAGGAAGCCCCAAATAAGCCCAAATTCCCCAGTGTGACTTTTTGGGATACAGGGATGCTGCTTTCTGCTGCCAGGTTATGATGTGCCGCTGGGTGCAGCTTTGCTCTCCTGCCCCATCTTTCCAGTGCCGCCTCTCTGGTCTGTGCATGCCTGCCAAACTGGGAAAGGCTGGGAGGTGAAGCACCCAGGGAGCCCTTGGCTCTGGGAAAGCCATCCCAAGGCAGCAGCAGTGGCAGCTGCCTGTCCCAGCCTTGACAGAGGATGTCCCACAGCTCAGAACAGGCCTGATGGGCACAAGTCAGCACCAGGGACTGGGGCAGTGCCAGGTGCAGGGACCTGCTGGGGGTGGCCTTGTGGCTCCAGGACAGGCACCAGGGGTGTCCTTCTGCAAGTCTTTGCCAAACCAGGGCTGCCAGAGCCCATCTGCCACCAGGCCAGTCCCACTGCTCTGCCATGAGTGAGGGGATGGCTGGAGGGGGTGGAGGACATCACCTGTGTCCTCTGCTGCCCAGGGCATGCCCCTGCTGCTGCCTGCCACCCGCACCGTGCCTGTCGCAAAGGGCAAGCCCAGGGCAGAGGAGGCTGCCCAGCACAGCCCTGCTCCTTCCTCTCAGCGTTATCCCAGCCTTATCCCTCCTGCCGCTCCCAAACACACACAGACAGCCCTGAGCAAACCCTCTGCTCCAGGCTGTGCTGCTCCCTCCCCATGGCACGGCTCTGCCTCTTCCTGGAGATCCTTTTACCCTCTTGTCTGAACGGTGAAGGCTTAAATACACAAATAAATAAATACTCTCTTATTTGGGTCTGGTGGAGAATCTTCTCTTTGCCAGCCCAGAATCAGATCTGGAATAATTGCCAGAGGGCTGGAGAGAAGTTCAGCTTCTTTCAGGTTCCAATCTCACCTGCAGGAAACACGCTCTGATATCTGCCTTTGTTGATACTCAGCCAAAAAACCCCTTGCTCCCAAGCCCAGCCCTCAGTTCCTCGTGGTGTCCCCTTTGAGGACATTTGGCAGAGAGGGGGATGTGTCTGGAAAGGCTTTTCTTGGTGGCACCTGTCCTGTCCCTGCAGGGCCACTTTGCTCTTTGAAACTCGGATCCAGAAAGGAAAATCACGTGCAGCCCACGGAGACAGAGCGGGGAAGAAGCCTTCAGAAAGCCTGTCCTGGAGGGAAACCTAGATAAATCCCAATGGCATGGGCTGAGCTGGAATGAAATATCTGCCTGATGGTGAGGAGAAAGAGGAGGGGCAGCACAGTGGAGTTTGAGCAGCTCAGGGACCTTCAGCCACAGCTCCAGAGCTCCATAGCTCCAGAGCTTCACAATTCCACAACTCCAAAGTTCCAGAGCTCCACAGACTCACAGCTCCACAGCTCCAGAGCTTCACAGTTCCATAACTCCACAGCTCCAGAGCTTCACAGTTCCATAACTCCACAGTTCCAGGGCTCCAGAGCTCCACAGTTCCACAGCTCCTGAGTTCCATAATTCCACAACTCCACAGCTCCAGAGCTCCAATGTTTCAGAGTTCCAGAGCTCCATAGCTCCACAGATTCACAACTCCGGAGCTCCGGAGCTCCACAGCTTCACAGCTCCATAACTCCACAGCTCCAGAGCACCCCAGCTCCACAGCTCCCCAACTCAAAAATTCCACAACTCCACAACTGCACAGCTCCACAAATCCACAACTCCAGATCTCCTCAGCTCCTCAGCTCCACGCTGGCTGTGCCCGTGGTGGGGAACGGCTCCAGTTGCCACAGATGCGGGAGCTGCAGACGGCTCAGCTCTGGCAGAGCTGGGCAAACTCTCTCCAGTGGCACAAGGACTCCCTCCAGTTGCCTTCAGGGCCAGCACATCCCTGCAGGGCCGGACCATTTTGAGATCATGGCTCTGCTGCAGCGCTCAAGGCTGTGGAGTGAAGCTGCTCCCTGAGCCTCCCAAATCAGGGAGTAGGAAGAGCTTCCTGGATCTTATGGAAGCAGCTCAGAGCAATTTGTACTGAGCTCTCAGGGCACCTCTCTGGGGACGAATGGAAAAACCAGCACTTCCCCTCTGAGTGACAGAAGCTGAGTGGTTTTAACTCTTCGTCCACCTGGGAAAGGAGCCCAGACACCGTGGCTGGACAGGAATAGCACTGAATTGGGAAAGCTCTGTTATCCCAGGCACCTTCCTTGCTGAGCCCTGGCTGCTGCTGCTGCTGCTCTGAAAATCCTCACACAGACAGCAACGCTTCAAAGCACCCTGGGCATGTGGGGGTTTTACACACTCCCTGTTTAAACCCCCTATTTCACAGAATCACCACAGAAGAGACCTTTGAGACCATCGAGTCCAACCTGTGACCCAACACCACCACCTTGTCACTCAGGCCATGGCACTGAGCGCCACATCCAGGCTTTTCTGAAACACCTCCAGGGACGGTGGCTCCACCACCTCTCTGGGCAGCCCTTTCCAATGCCCAGTGACCCAATGTCCTGATGTCCAACCTAAACATCCCCTGGTGCAGCGTAAGGCTGTGTCCTCTTGTCCTGTTGCTGCTTTCCCGGGAGCAGAGCCCGACCCTGGCTGCATCCCCCTGTCCCAGAGCTGTGGAGAGTGATGAGGTATTCCCTGAGACTTCTCCAAGCTGAGCCACCCAGCTCCCTCAGCTGCTCCTCACAGGATTTGTGTTCCTTCCCCAGCCTTGTTGCCCTTCTCTGGACACGACTCAGCAGCTCACGGGGATTTAACACAAAGAAACTCCCACACTTGGCAAGACCCTTCATGTTCCCAACCAGGGCAGCCCAGCCCACCCAGACCTGGTGCAGATGGAGTCCAGCATCCCCTCTCCGCTCTGTGATGTGATCAGCAGCAAGCTCTGGCTGTCACACGGCTTTGGTGGATCCATGGCTTTTGGGGATCCATGGTTTTGGAGGATCCATGGTTTTGGTCCGTAGTTTTGATGGGGTTTTGGTGGGTCTGTGGTTTTGGTGAGTCCATAGTTTTGGTGGGTCCATGGCTTTGATGGGACCATGGCTTTGATGGGACCATGGCTTTGGTGGGACCATGGTTTTGGCAGATCTGTGGTTTTGGAGGATCCATGGTTTTGGTGAGTCCATGGCTTTGTTAGGTGCATGGTTTTGTTTTGCAAATGCTCCCGAGAGGCAGCCAGGAGATGCTCCCGTGTGTCAGGAGTGGGGGAGTGGCTGTGCTGGGTCAGACCTGCAGGGCAGCACCGGCTGGTGGCTGTAAAGCCTCTGCAGCAGCTTCCGCCAGCAGGAATTCAGCGGATCCGGCTGGATTGGACTGACAGCAGCAGCAGGAGCAGCCGAGGGGCAGAGGGTGCTCCCAGCAGAGCCCTGGGGACACTTCCTCTGCTGCCCCTTTTCCCACTGATGCACTTGGCCCTGCCCGGTGCTACTTTCCCTGGGCAGCAGGAAAAAACTGTTCCTTCCACAGTTTCTGTATGCCCAAGATCCAGTGTGGAAATAGGAAGGGGTTTTTATAGTTTCAAACTCCCTGTGAGCACTGAGGGTCCCCTGAAGGTTTTCCTCTCATCCCTGCTCACTCAGGACAGGGGAGGCTGCTGGGTTTCAGTGAGGGATGGGCAAGTGCAGCTCATCCTGGTGGGATCTCATCTGCTCCCCAAGGTAGGAGGAAGCACCAGCAGCATTTCAGGGTGCAGCATGGACTGGCAGCCTGGGTATTATCCAGGCTTGGGCATGGAGCCAGCATTCCTGCATCCCAGTGGGAATTTGGGACATCAGTCCTTGTGCCTCACAAGCCTGAGACTGTGTTTCCAGGAAGGAGTGGTGGAAGGTCTCAGGGGAATGTAAAGCTACGATCACAGGCACCAGCAGTCACCTGCTTCCTTCTACACTTAAATAATTTATCCCAGCAGCTGCAGAACCCTGATTGCACCAAGGGTGAACCCAGTTCGTGTGACCGAGATCATGGAATCATGGAATGGTTGGGTTGGAAGGGGCCTCAAAAATCATCCAGTGCCCCCCCTGCCATGGGCAGGGACACCTCCCACTGTCCCAGGCTGCTCCAAGCCCCAGTGTCCAACCTGGCCTTGGACACTGCCAGGGATCCAGGGGCAGCCACAGCTTCTCTGGGCACCCTGGGCCAGGGCCTCCCCACCCTCACAGGGAACAATTCCTTCCCAATATCCCATCCATCCCTGCCCTCTGGCAGTGGGAAGCCATTCCCTGTGTCCTGTCCCTCCATCCTTTGTCCAAAGTCCCTCTCCAGCTCTCCTGGAACCTCTTTAGGCACTGGAATTGAACCAGGATGTGACATGCTCAGCGAGGGGTCTGCCCCAGGGGCGTGCAGCATCTTTGGGCAGGTTTGGCGGCGTGGAAGCCCAGGAATGAGGCAGCTCCGACACATGGAGCAGGCGTTATCCACGCCGAGCCTGCCGGACGGGTTTGCTGCGTGACCTTTGAGATGCAGGGGGAGATTTCCTCTTTGAGCTGCTCTGCAGAGATAATGACTTCTATAATGGATTTCCTGTTCTTTTTATAGCACAGGGGGAGCTGGCAGATCACATCCGAGCTTTAGTGAGACATAATTGTGTTTGCTGGTAAACCTGATCTTTTCTCTAAACATGTTTTTCTCTGCTCCAAAGGCATCACAGCGAGATTCAACCAGGCTGCAGTGGGAGCGAAGAGGAACAGCAGGGAGCAGCCAAACAGGGATTTGGAGGTGCATGGGAATGGCCCAAAGGTGTGAACTTCCCTATGGGCTGATCAAAGCTCCCTCCAGCCCAGTCCTGCCCCAGCAATGGCAGGAGGAGACAGCATCTGAGTCCAGCCCCTCCTGGAATCTGCTCCTCTTGAACTTCTCCAGCACCCACCAGTGTTGTGGTATGGAATTTAGAGGGCACATTATCTCTGTTGCTTCTGCTGCCTCTTTTTTTATCTGTTGTGCATGAAACAATTTTGAATCCACGGATACTCCCTGTCTCTGCAGCCTCCCACATCCCAAGGAGATAGAGGTTCACTGGTGCCACGGCACAGAGGCAGAAATTCATTTCTCAGCAGCCCGGTGGGGGTTTTCTGGGCCACAGCAGGGCACGTATTTTATGTCAACTCCTAAAGAAACCCTTGCAAAGAGCCTTCAGGTTATCCTGCATCTCCCTTTCTCTGAGTTGCTCCAGCTCACTTCAAGAGGATGGAACTCCCAATGTTGGGAGTTCCAATGCAAAGTCCCCCTGCTCCCTGGCAGTGATCAGACCTTTATACCCTGTGCTAGCAAGGGGGAGTTCCCACTTTGTTCCCGGACTTCCAGCTGCATGTTGTGTCCAGGCTGTTAATCTGACTTTCCCCTCGGTTATCTCCCAGCCGTTAATCTGACTTTCCCTTCAGATCACACTCCTGTCCCTTTGGCTCCCTGTACCACTGCAGATCTGTGCAGCAGGAAGTGAGATCCATCTGAGAAATCCTCTCCTCAGCAAGCATTGCTGGTCCCTGGACTGTGCCCTGGCGCATTCCTGTGCCACCCTCCTGTTGCTGACCCCTGGGCAGGGGTGTTCACTCAGCCCCTCGTCCAGCACCCAAACCAACCCCAGCCTCACTCCTCATCCTCCCCCTGTGCTGAGCCAGCCCCCCCTGCCCAGTGGGTGCCACACCACCCCCAAAACTCTGTCACCACCCCCTCCCCACACAGCAGAGATGTGACACCAGAGCAGCCACGTGCAAGTCCCTTGGGAATGATTTCCTTTAATGAAACCTCATATTCTTGTTATAAGTGACCAGTCTGGAATCCAATTCAATTCTTGGTCTCAGTGGCTTCTTATCATATTAACATTTCACTGACTGTCTCCCTCTCCTTGGCCATGATCCATGGACAGCAGGAGCTCCCTCTCTCCTTGTGGTGGTTCCAGTCCTCCTGGAGCATCCCTTTGGCCAGGCAGCCCTGGCTGTGCACAGCTCATTCCAGCAGGATCCATTTCATGGTGCCTCCTCCAGCCTGTGCAGCTCTAGGACTCCCACCTGTGCCCAGATCTGCAGCCAGCTGGGACCTGGGGCAGCTCTTCACGTTGCTCCCTGATTTCCCGTCATGAATCCTGGTGTCCATCCTCTCCTCTGACCGCAGCTGCCTCCTGAGCAGGAGTTTCAGGTGAGCATCCCCTGCCCATGGCAGCTGAGTGAGCCGAGGCTGGTGCCCCGTGCCAGGGCAGGACAGCAAACAGCAGCAGAGCGTGGCATGGCACGAGGAATGGCTGAGGAACAAACAGCTTTGCTGGGTCCTGTGCCAGGTCTTGTACAGCCCTGTCACAAACCTGGCACTGGCTGGCCGGGGACGTCTGCAACAGGCAGGAAACAAAGTCCAGGGCCGGGCTGAGCCTGGGGCAAAGGGATTTGTGTGCTCAAATACTCCTAATCCAGCTGTGCCAGCTGCCAGGCTGGATGTGCCACCTCAAGCTCTTCCCACACTGGTGGAGGGGATCTCCAGGCAGCCCTGGTCGCAGACTGGAGGTGGCCTGGCACCAGGGTCCAGGTGAGACTGAGCTCCATGTTAGCCACTCTGTGGAAACACCAGCGCTTCACGTCTCAGGAATCTTGGACCATATTTTCAGGCAGAAACGTTGGTGTGGCACCAGTTTCAGAAATGAGGCAGTTCAAGTGGAGATGGCCAGGAGGAAGTTGAGTGTTTCCTGGGAGGGAATCAGCTCTCAGCCCCAAGCACAGTTCCCACAGCTCAGACCATTCCTGGACACATTTCCCTTGTGCCTGCCCTGCCAGGTGTCTGGAGCAGCAGGATCTGAGACCTCCTGCAGGATCTGAGACCTCCTGCAGGATCTGGGACCCCCTGCAGGATCTGGAACCCTCTGCAACATCTGGGATCCTGTGCGGGATCTGTGACCCCCTGCAGGATCTGAGACCCTCTGCTGCTGCTGTGTCTCCTGATGCTGTGCAAAACCGCCAGCCTGTGTGGCAAAGGAGAGAGCTTGAAGGAATTGTGGCTCCAGGATGTTGCAGAGAGTGAAAACACGAAGTGATCTGGAAAAGGGGCAAAGGAGGAGGAGGTGGCAGTGTTGGCTGTGTCAGTGGGTGCTAAACAAGGTCTGAGCAGCCTCTAGGCTGCTGTTGGCTGGGAGATGGGCATTAACAGGGAAATGGTGTGGTCTGCACGTCCCTTTCCTTGTGCTTTCCTCCAGAGTTACTTGGGAGCTGTGGATGGGTGTGGGACACTGGGTTAGAGAAAGCTGAGGGCTTGCAGGGGCTGATGGAAGTTCTCATACCCTGTCTGTCTGAAGCCAAAGGGCAAACACATCCTGGATCGCCTCTGTGCACCCCCTGCCAGCCTCCCCTGGCGTCTGGAAGAGCAGCAGGGCTGCCTCAGCTCCCTGCAGAGATGCAGGTTACAAAGAGCACCTCAGTGGGGTCTCCTCTTCTGGGTTTCTCCTCTGCTTCTGATCAACCCTGACCACATCCTCACCTCACGGCGCGCACCAGAGACTTTGAGCCAGTCCCGGCTGTGCTGGGGAGTCCCACCAGGCCAGGGAAGGGCTGCCATGGGATCCAGATGGGATCAGCACTTTGGAACATCAGCCTCTCGTCAGCAACCGAACACAGAACTGGGAGCTGGATGTTACAACCCTGCTTACATCAACCCAGACCTCACTGCCCACACTGAGACCATTTCCTCAGCCTGAGAATTTGCATTTCAAATTCATCTTCTAAAGTAAATTGGGATTGCTCAAAATACAAAATGAAAACAAAAACCGTGCAGGAAGGCTCTGTGCTTTCCTGGGGGGATTATCTCAGGCACCCATTGCTTAACAGCAGAAACAGAGTGGTGGAGGTAACAACGAGTCTCTCTTGCCTGGGGTTCAGTCACAGTTCAAGAGAGACATGGAGGGGCTGGAGCGTGCCCAGAGAAAAGAATGGAGCTGGGGATGGGGCTGGGGGAGCCTGGAGGGCTCAGCCTGGAGAAAAGGAGGCTCAGGGGGGCCTTCTGGCTCTGCACAACTCCTGACAGGAGAGGGGTCAGGAAGTGACAGAAAGAGAGGGAACGGCCTCAAGCCAGGAGAAGTTTAGGGTGGACATCAGCAGGAATTTCTCCATGGAAAGGGTGCTCAGGCCTTGGCAGGGGCTGCCCAGGGAGGTTTGGAGTCCCCATCCCTGGAGGTGCCCAGGGAAGGTCTGGCCATGGCTCTGGGCTGGGGACAAGGTGGGGATCGGGCACAGCTTGGACTCCACAGTCTGGGAGGGATTTTCCAACCTTGGTGATTCTGGGATTCTGTGGATGACAGGAATGTCCTGGCCATGGGCAGCAGGTCTGGTCCTCCTGAGCTTTCATGATGCGTGTCGCCCATCTGGTGGCCCCCTCTGATACAAAGTGCTCTGGAACGACATCATGCTGCTTCTCCTCCCCACTGCCTCTGGATGAGCCACCCCTGCCCTCCCAGCTCCTACTGCTGCACCGCACTTTGCAGCCAGCAATGCTCACACCAGGCTTGGCTCATACTCTGCAGTCTGATGGCTCCTCTGCTAATGGATCCTGCAGAAGCTCCTGGGGAAGCTGGGTTCCTTCGGGGCTTTGCTTCAGCCCAGGTTCCTTCAGGGCTTTCCTCCAGCCCAGGTTCCTTCAGGGTTTTCTTTACCCAGTTTGTGCTGTTGGGTCACTCTTTGGACAGGAGGGCGATGCAGGGAGCTTTGACCTGCCTTGCTGGGCTCAGCTGAAAAATCTTGCTCCGTTTTTTTCTGGGATGACTTGGAGGAAATACAGAGTTCATTTTCACACTGGAGACCATGTAGGGAAGAGACTGAGTGGGATTAAATCCTCCAGGGACTACAAGAACGTGTTTGTTTTCATGGCTGATCAGCACAGGTTGGTGGAGGGGAGGGGAACCCTCTGGGGAAGGTCCTGGCTGCCCTCAGCGGTTGAAGAAGAAGGACTTAAGGCTCTGTAGGAACTGTGATTTCTGCCTCTGCTTCTGCTTCTTGCGGATGATGGGGATCCAGACCAGGCCACACACCAGGAGCATCAGTCCCAGGGACAGGAAAGCCGGGCCACACATTTTGTAAACGTCTTTGTTCTTGGGCAGGAAGCAGGACAGGCTGGTGATGACCATCCCGAAGAGGAAGATGGCAGCTCCCACAGACACCACGATGACAGGCTTGTGGTAAATGTCCCACTTGCTCCTGGACGCGCTGGTCCACACGGACTCGCTGCGGGAGCTCATGCACAGGGTGCTGGCCGTGTTACTGGTGATCAGCTCCTTGGACTGGGGAGACTTCTCGCTGCCGTCGGGACTTTTGGGGGGGATTTCCATGGTGGTGGGATTGGAGGAGGAGGAGACCTGGGAGGGACAAAAGAGAAAACAGAGCAGGGCAAGGGATGGAGGATGGAGGGTGCTTCCAATCGGTCATCAGGGAGTGCAGCCCAGATGGAGGTGGAGGAGGTTTTGGGGGTCAGTGCAGGGAAAGAAGAGCATCACAGCCACGGAACGGTGGGACAGCAATGGGACTCTGCAGGCAGGGGGTGTCTGTGGAGTTCCACTGCCCACCCATGGACAGTGGGACTCCTGAAGTCTGCACTCCCAGGGCACCTCCCTGCAAAGCTGCAGCAGGGGGCGTTTTGGGGACTGGGCTGATCCCAGAGCAGGTTGTGTAGGTGCAAGCAGAGCAAAGATTTTGGCCCGTGCAGAGCCTCAGAATCTCCTCAGGACATCTCTGGCCATCACTGGCAGGATTTGGGGTTTTCCTCAGGAGCCTGTGGCTGCCTGGAGCCACCAGCTATGGGTCACCTGCATTGCTGCTGTGGCCGAGGCCATCACAGGGACATCTCCTGGCATCTTGGGGACTCCCTGTCCCTCTCCTTACACCTTCCAGCTCCCACAGGGATCCAGTTGAAAGGAACGAGAGGGAGATGTCTTTACAAACAAACAGGGAGGCCTGCTGGTAGATGAGGCCAGATACTGACGGGTGAAAGAAGCAATGGGAGGAACCATAAATTCCATAGGAATCCCATGAATTGACACAGACTGTTACTCACCCAAGGCTGTGCTAAATCCCTGGATTTAGAGAAAAAGAACAGAGACACAAAGAAAACAAAATGGGGGTGGGATGTACATGAGCAGGGGCTCTGCACTGGGCGTTCCGGGAAGTCTGCACCTCTCGAGTGCCTCAGCCAATGGGGAAAGAGAGAGGGAACTGCGGCCGGGAAATTGGGATAAAAAGAGGCTGCGTCCTCCAGCAATTGGAGAGAGCCCATGGGAAATGGCCATGACCTCTCCCTTTATTCATGACTAAAGTTCCAGGACTCCTCTGTCTCCTTTTTGGACATCAACCTCTGGTGTCTGTGGATTCATTTTCCTGACACAGTGGTGGTGTGACCAGATGTCCATTGAATCCCCTACCCTGAACCTCCCAGGGCTCTGGGCTGCCTTCAGGGGGTAACAGGGTGCTGCTGGTGCTGGCTGTGTCCCTGGATGGGCTTTCCCTCCCAGATCCCAATTTACATCCCCAGCACCTTGTGACAGGGTCATGTGTCCCTTTTGCAGGTAGAGGAACTGAGGCACACACGGGTGTGGAATCTCCGGAGCCCTCAGAGGAGAGCAGGAAGCCCCTTGCCATGGGCTGAAGGCTTCCTGAAGGATCTTCCTCAGGGCCACATCCAGCCTTGAGCAGCCCCAGCACAGGAGCCTCTCACTTCCTGTGGAAATGCAGGAGTGGGAAATGGGGAATTCTGGTCCCACAGGACCTTGGCCCAGCTGGCAGTGGGGCTCCTGAGCTGGGTTAGGGTTAGGGCTACATTTAGGTTTAGGGTTATGAGCAGGGCACTGAAATGCTCTGCCCTTTAGCAGCTGGGCCATCAGGGTGAGGTTTAGGGTTAGTGTTGGGGTTCTGGTTAGATTTAGGGTTAAGAGCAGGGCCTTAAACCCCCTGCCCTGCCATAGCAGGGCAAGCAGTGTGGCTTCTTGCACATTAATTCTTCCTGAACTCATGGAGGAAATACCTTTTCCCAGAAAGAAAATTACTTTAGCATGGAGAAAGACTTCTCATAAATGGGATGGGACGAGCATTTTGTTACCTTCTGTTTCCTCAGGGGTCTTCCGAGGATACTGGGATGGGGATCTGGATTGGGGAATTCTCCTGCTGCAAGGGCTGTTCTGCTGCTGGGAACCTCATCCCAGCCGGGATGATCCTGTGCAGGCACCAGGCTGAGCAGGGCAGGAGATCTTGCTGATGTGGGTGCTTCACAGCCAGGGACCAGAGTGCAGATTTGGTTCTGCACAGAAAACTCCTGCCTGGTTCCCTCCAGGGGCTCCATGGTGTCAGAGTGCTGGGCCTGCCCTGTCCCCTGCTGTCCCCACCCCTGGGGCATGGGGAGGGTCTGCAGCAGAGCTTCAAGGGCCTGGAGCAGCTCAGGGCCCTGCATCTCCCTTCTGCACCAAGCAGAGCCACTGGTGATTCCTGCCAGCCCCAAGCTGTCCCTGCGGGGCTCCCTATGCTCCCAGGGGTCAGGATCAAGCCACATCCACGCTGGGCTGGGCACAGGGCTCAGCCGGATGGGCAGTGCCACCGGGGCTCTGTGCCCACCGCAGTGCCCAGCACAGCTGGCCCTCAGCACCACACCAGCTCTGAGCCCGAGCTGGCTTTGATCCCGAGCAGGGAATTTAACCCCCCCTGCAGCCCCCTCAGTCTGTGTGTGCTCTGCTCAGCAGGGACGGCTCTCCAGGGGCTGGCACCTCACAGCCGATCCCAGGCTGGCTTTGCTCCCTGCCTGTGCCAGGAGTACCAACCCCCAGCTGATTGGCAAGGGCCAGGTGTGAAGAGACCTGTCACAGGGTTATTTCCTGGCACTGACCAAGGAAACAACATCTTGATAAGCATCGTAGTGACCAAAGGAATCACTGCTTTTACCCTATAAAAGACACACAAAATGTCACAGAGGCAGAAGCTTTCTGCCCGTACTCTGAAGCGTGGAGGAGCCTCTCCCCAGGGCTGGACGCAGGTCTGTGGTAACTTCCTTGCGGATTGAGGGAAAGGATCCTAATGTACATTCCATCACCAAATTAGAGTTGGTAAGATACATTTGGTTTCCCAAACTGTATTATTTCTTTGCTAGCTGTAACAACAGGTACCTTAATTTGTGCTGTGTATTATCTACTAGTAGGTCTTTCTTTTTTTAAAAGGTTTGTTTTTATTTTGTTCTGTTTTGTTTCTCTTTCATATATTTCATTTTTGTGTAGTATATAATTTGTTTAGCTCGTTACCCTGTTATTTTCTTGTGTCTAATAAATAGTAATTCATTCTATATTAGACCTAATCAGCTGTTATTAAAGAACTTGCGAGCGAGACTGGGTTTTGGGGTGCGGGCACCCCAATAAAAGCTACTGCCTGCTGCCAGAGGCCTGGGCAAAAGGCAGATTTAACTAAACTCCTGTCTTGGTTTTGTAACACCGCCTGCGTCAGGGGAGCCCTGTGGCTCAGGAGGTGCCCCTGGAGCCCATCAGCCCCAGCTCTTTTCCCAGTGCTGCTGATCCATGTGGGAGCAGGTTCCACGCCAGGGCAGCCCCGCTGAGGCTGCAAGGCTGGCACAGCTCCAGAGGCTGGAGGAAACCTGCCCAGAGCTGGCCAGGCTGGGCTCAGTGCCCACCTAGGGATGCTGATGGCTGAGTGCCCGCCAGCACCTCCCTCGCTCCTTCACCTGTGTCCCTGCCAAGCTTTGTGGTCGCTCTGAGGAGACACAGATGTAATTTTGTGATTTAGTCCCCCCAACACAGGCAGTGTTGCAGATCTGGTGGTATTGACATATTTGGGGTTGGTTCAGGTTTGCCAGACTGGGACGAACAAGCACAGAACAAAAGCCAACAGCAGTGGACAGGATTTGCAACCCTCCTGCCTGGAGTTTTCACTGCCCTCTGTTGAAACAGGAGAAATAGGGGCAGGGCAAGGGACACATTGCTGCCATCCTGATATAGAATTCCAGGATCACTGAGGTTGGAAAATCCCTCCCAGCCCATGGAGTCCAGGCTGTGCCCGATCCCCACCTTGTCCCCAGCCCAGAGCACTGAGTGCCACGGCCAGGCCTTCCCTGGGCACCTCCAGGGATGGGGACTCCAAAGCGCCCTGGGCAGCCCCTGCCAAGGCCTGAGCACCCTTTCCATGGAGAAATTCCTGCTGATGTCCACCCTGAGCCTCCCCTGGCCCAGCCTGAGGCCGTTCCCTCTCCTCCTGTCCCTGTTCCCTGGCAGCAGAGCCCGACCCCCCCGGCTGCCCCCTCCTGTCAGGAGCTGTGCAGAGCCACAAGGTTCCCCCTGAGCCTCCTTTGCTCCAGCCTGAGCCCTTTCCCAGCTCCCTCAGCTGCTCCTGGGGCTCCAGCCCCTTCCCAGCTCCATTTCCCTAAAGACGTGATTTGTCTTCTCCAGCCCTTGATCAGAGAGGATAAGGGATGATCAAGGTAATTTTAGTTACAGTAGCAAGCTCTGGTTTCTGTTCCTCTCCCTTTTGAGCTCTAATTCCATCTCTGCCAGCTGGACAATTGCAGTGGATCCTGCTTTGGGCAGCACGAGGTGCCAGGAGATGTCCCTGTGATGGCCTCGGCCACAGCAGCAATGCAGGTGACCCATAGCTGGTGGCTCCAGGCAGCCACAGGCTCCTGAGGAAAACCCCAAATCCTGCCAGTGATGGCCAGAGATGTCCTGAGGAGATTCTGAGGCTCTGCACGGGCCAAAATCTTTGCTCTGCTTGCACCTACACAACCTGCTCTGGGATCAGCCCAGTCCCCAAAACGCCCCCTGCTGCAGCTTTGCAGGGAGGTGCCCAGATCCTGAGAATCCCATGTGCCCCACTCGGAGCATTGCTGGCTTCTGACCCCCCTCTTGCAGTGCAAACCACGCTCTTCCTGACATTTCACCCTGGCATTTCTTGTCTTTGTCCTCCTAACATCCATCATAGAGAGATTTTATGATCATGCAACTGCATAATTTTAATTTGGCTTCGTGGTTGGAGATTTGCTTTATTCTCTGGAATAATCCCACACACCAGCAGTCTAAAGCAGGCTGTCCTACCCCATCTTTTCAGCATCCCATTCCCTTTTTCCCTGTGTACTGCCATCCTGATTCCTCATCCCAGGGCAGCAGCTCTGCAAAGCACCTTCCCCTCATTGTGCAGAGCATTAACGTCAGGCTGCTGCAGAAACCATCAGCTCCCTTTCAGTTCTGCATTTCCACTAGAGAGGATTTATTCCCCCTTTTATTTCCTGGCAGAACCACCCCTCTCACCACAATTCCCAGACCCCGCTCATTTTTCCAGCACTTCCTGGCAGAGCCCGGTTTTCGGTCACACTTTTGCGCACTCTTGGCTGATGAAGGATTTCACTCCCTGCCAGTGCCCGGAGCTTGTTTGGGAGCACTGCGAGGATCTGCCACTCTTGGGAGAGCTAATGCAATTCCAGTTCCTGCTCTGCCCCTGCTCCATCCCTAATCCATCACAGATGTGCTCGGATGCGCTGGATGCACTGAGCAGCAGCAGAGTGCTGTTGGATTCCTCCCAGATTTTTAACCATTTTTGGGAGCGGACAATCAGCAGATGACTCTTTGCTGTCTTGGAAATGCCTCCAGAATATCTCAAGTTTCACATCTGGTGGCTCTGCTGCCTGTCTGAAACCCTGGGCAGCTCTCACTGCTGGGGTCTCTCCTTCCCCTCTCCTTAAGCGGGACCCTCATGGGATTCTATTTCTCCTCCCTTTGCTCTTCCACTGCTTTGTGTTTGGTTTCTGAACTGGGAAATCTTGGGGGCCTCCATGCTTGGGGACCCCAAGGCCAAAGCACAGCACCCCCATGGGGATCCTGGGCCTGGGAACGTCACATGGTGGTGCTGAGGGAGCGCTCTGGGCTGAGCAGAGCGCCCGAGGGCTCTGTGCCAGCTCCCTCACCCATCCCAGGGATGCCATTCCTCACCTGTGGATGCCATTCCTCACCTGCCAGGCCCCAGCACTGCTCAGCACCGGCCTCCCAGCCCAGGGCCTGTGGGAGCTGAGGATGTGGCCAGAGCTGTGCTGAATGTGGCCAGCAGCCCCATGTGCCCAGCCCTGTGTCCTCCCAGCCATGGATTCACTCTCCCACTCCACACCTCAGCCTGGCTCCCTCCTTTTTGTCTGGGGAGGCAGCCCTGGTTCCACGGGAGCTCCTTACAGCTCCTCAGTTCCTGCTGCTTCCTCATCTGACTTTGCATGGCTGGGGACACCGGAGCTCCCCCAGGGACTGGGGTCTGTTTCCAGCTGCCTGTTCCTCGTGAAGAGCCCTCTCAGCTCCCCAGAGTGGAGCTGCTTTGCCCCAACACTGAGCAGGTGCCATCCCAGGGGGGCACAGCTGAGGATCTGCCATGTGCAGGGGCTTGGAGGGGCTGCAACACCCGTTCTGTGTTTTCCTATACACGTCACCGAGGGGAAAATTAAGGATTTTGCAAACCAACCCCCAAATATTGCTGGAAATCCAAGCCAAGTTTATGGATAGATTTTGCTGCCTTTTCTGCTCTCCAGCCACTGTCCTGAAGGAAGTTCCCGACTCCACCAGGGGTGGGATGGGCAGCAGCAGAAGCTCCTGCTCTCCCAAGCCACGTTCAGTCCCAGCCCCACTTCCCTCTGGGAATCAATGGTCATGGAAGAGAAAACTTTGAGGAAAACCCAAAGTGAGGTCTGCACTCCACGGATGTGGCTTGCCCTGACTGCTGCTGGGGAGAAGCCAAGAGCCCAGCCCAGGCTGAGGCCAGGCCATTGCTGAGGGTCAGACCCAGCCAGGAGAGCTCTGCTCTGCCCCAGACTGGTGGGGCTGGGAGGGTGGCAGCTCCAGGCCCGTGCACCCAGGTTTGCACTCACCTCCCCGCTGGCTGTGGGACATCGGGACCCTGCCCCACAGACAGGGACCCCAGGGCCTTCCCATGGTCCCATGGTCTCTGGGGCTTCCAGGGCTCCTTGGATGGCTCGTGATGGGCTCCTGGCAAAGAGCAGAGTCAGTGCTTCGGGCTGAGACCCAAAGGGTTGGTTTGTCCTTCAGCCAGGAGGTGTGTCCAGCCTGTCACCCCAATGGGCAGCAAATCCTCACTGCTGGCTCCCAGCTGGGAGGAACCCAAAACCCTGGGAATGGAGGAAAACCAAGAAGTGCCTTTTGGGGCATGGCTTTTCCTGCTTCTCTGGAGTGTCTCAGCTGGACTCTTTAATCACTCCTGATGTTTAACCTCAGCCCAAGACCCCCCCCGATGACAGCAGTGTGTCTATGTGCCAGGAGAAGGGATTTGCTGCTCTGGAGGATCCCTGTGGCCATGGAATGGGAATGGAGGAGGCTGCTGCACTGATGGATGAGCACAAACTCAGCAGAAAAACTTTTTGTGTTGGCCAGATCTAACCAAGAGTGGCTCTAAGTCAGGTTCCCAGTGAGGACTGGGGGACTGGGGGAGGTGGGGGCCCTGTCCTGCCTCAGCTGCCCCGTGAAGAGCAGCCCCACAGCCCCATCTGCCTCAGGCACCTGCACGTGGGGAGGCACCCAAACCCCTGAGGGACCGAGTGCTGAGCCTGTGCACCCTCCTGTGCCTCTGCTGTCCCCGCTGTCACTGGGGCTGGTGGCTGCAGGTGGCTGCTGGCACTCACCATGCCCTGAGGGACCCTGCCACCAGCTCCTGTGGGCACAGGAGCAGCAGCTCAGGGCATCTCCAGCTTTCGCCACCGTGTGCCAGTCCCAGCAGGGCTGGGTGTCGCTGGGCTGAGCCCCAGGAGGGGACAGGGAGCTGATGGGGTGCCAGGGATGGGTGCTAAAACCCCGCTCCTGTCCCCATGCCCTGCTCAGGATGAGGATGGCAGCAGCTCCGGGGGCAGCTGAGCTGTCCCTGCAGGCTGGCTGGTGCTGCCCTGAAACCCTGCACCCTGCCAGGGAATTTCACTTCAGCTCCAAGCCCTGCCAGGCCTGGGATGGAAACTGAGGTGGGGCCAGTGTCCCTTTGCTGGTGGAGTAGAGCTGGGTTGGGCCCGGCCGCCTGCATCCCTCGGGAGCAGCTTCCCAGCATTGCCCGGAGCCTGGACGGTCCCAGAGCTCACCCAGGGAGCTGCTGGGCAAAGAACACCTGTGAGCCCCTTTTTGGGACCCCCACCTTGCCATGCTCTACCCCTCGCCCTTGTCACCACCCCCAGAGCCAAACCCATGGACACCCATCCTACTCACGTGGTGAGACGAGAGGGATGGCTGCAGCAGGAGCTCCCTTCTCCCACGCCAGGCTCATCCCAAGCCCCACATCCCTCTGGGTGTTGTCTACTGGGCTCTGGTGAGTCTAATAAACAATGGAGCATCCCTGCTCCGATGATCTCACCAGCCTATCAGGATATTGTTTAACTCCTTGTGTCCCTGCCCCTGGCTGCTGGGCAGTGTGCCTGGGAGCGTTGGATGAAAGGCTGCGGTTTGGGAGGCAGGGCAGTGCCAGGGTGGGGCAGTGCCTGGGCAAGGAATCCAGCACTGGGGAGTTGGTGCTGATCCAGGCTTGGATCATCAGCAAGTTCCTGAAACATCTCTGAAGTGCAATTTCTGCCCTCTTAGAGCACGGAGAGCCAGCAACTGCAAAGTGCTTTGAAGCTCATCAGCGAGGCATTAGAGAGATGCAAGGTATTAGCAATTATCTATTAATTAACATCCTGAGTCCATTACAGAGAGGAGGATGGGAGAGAGAGGTGGTTCTGGAATACTGCTTCCTTTCAGGAACCCACAGCCAGACTTTAATCCCCTCTTACATCAGCATGGATCTGCCTCGTGCAGGGAAGGGATCCAGCACCGCCATTGCCCTGTCCAGGGCTGGGTTCCAGCATTGGAACCTCCATCCCTGAGGGACCCTTGCTGGGTTGGAGCAGTGAATAACCAGGTCTGAGCTGTACCACAGAGCTGGCCAGCGTGGGGTGGGGTGGGATGAGGCTGTGGAGTTCTCCTGTGGGCATCTGCATGACCCACAAGGGTCAAGGCCGGGCACAGAGGCAGCACATGGGGCTGAAAGGAGAAGGGCAGGGTCCAGAGGGTCAGCATGGAGGGACACCAGCTCACCCAGCCGTGGGGAGCTCACAGGAAGACAAGAACCTGGCTGAGGTCCTTCAGCTCAGCTCTGTGCGTGCTCTGGCCAGCAGTGGTGCCCATGGGACAGGCTGTGGAGCTTTTGGCGGGGGGACAGATGGGGCAGCAGGTTCCCAGCCTGGAGCAGGGCTGGGATGAGCTCAGGCTCCTCATCCATGCTCTGTCCTCACCTGTGAATGAGTTACCTGAGCACAATGGCCCTGGCACAGCCAGGTGAACTCCACTGCCTGTTAATCTGGGAAGCAGCAGCCAAAGGATTCAGGTGTGTGGGAGTGTCCAGGGAGGATTTATTGGAACAGATGAGACGATTCTCTAGAATCTGGAGATCTGAGGGGATGAGGTCCATGGGGGGAAGTTTTTTGTCCTAAAGGAGCAGTTGGCATAAAAGGGAAGGTTTTGTTTCAGCTGCAGCAGGATGCACCTCACCCCCTGGGCTCTGCACCACGTCCAGGCTGAACTGAGCTGCTCCTGCCTTGCTGGGGAACCCCCGGCCCTGTGCTCACCCAGCTGCCCCAGCACATGGCCCTGTGCATTCCAGCCCCCCAAACTTACCCCGTGTTCCCTGCAGCGTCCCTGGCACCTCTGCCCTGCCTCAATGACCACGCAGGGAGCACGAAGGGTCAGGTCACCGGCCCTGGGATGGCCTCCGGGCTGTGGGACACGGTTGTGCCAAGGGCAGCTGGGCAAGGTAGCAGGAGCTGGGCATTCTCCAGGGGTGGCTCCTGCCCTCTGGGGCTGCGCCATGTCCTGCGTGCTGCCGCCTGTCCCCGTGGACCATCCGTGGGCTGGATGTGCGGGATGGATGGGGAATCCCTCCCGGAAAGAACGGGAATCCCTCCCGGTCGGTGCAGGCAGATGCTGGGGGTTCATCCCCCGCCCCAGCCGGCCCGTGCCGCCTCCCCGGGCAGGCTCAGCCGCCCGGGACCCTCCGCAGCCCCACACCGCCACCTCCAGCCCCGCGGTCCCTGCGCGTCCCCTGCGCGCTCCTTGTGCGGTCCCTGCTGCCACCGCGCGGGGACGCGGAGCGGGACCGGGACCGGGACCGCTCCGTGCCGCTGCCGGCAACGCTGCGGGACCCCCGGGACACCGGCACAGGCAGAGTTTGACAAAGACAAGCGCCGAGTTCTGCCCCTGGGGCAGCGCTGGATGCACAGAGTGGGGAAGGAGAGGCTGGAGAGCAGCTGTGGGAAGGGACCTGCGGGTGCTGGTCCATGGCCAGTTGGATCTGAGCCACCAGTGGACCCTGGCAGCCCAAAGGGACATCCCTGTCCTGGGGGCATCAGGCCCAGCATCACCTGCCGGAGAGGGAGGGGATTGTCCTGGTCTGCTCGGGGCTGGGCCGGCCTCACCTCCAGTGCTGGGGCAGTTCTGGGTGCCACAATCCAACAAGGATCTAAAGCTGTTGGGGGAGACACGAAGATGGTGAAGGGTCTGGAGAGGACACACGAAGTGTGGCTGAGGGCCCTTGGTTTGTTCAGAGGAGCAGAGCAGACTGAGGGCAGAGCTCAGTGAGGGCTGCAGCTCCTCACCAGGGACAGCTCTGATCTCTGCTCCCTGGGACTGGGACAGGACCAAGGAACGGCTGGAGCTGGGCCAGGGCAGGCTCAGGCTGGAGATCAGGGAAAGGTTCTGCCCCCAGAGGCTGCTGGGCACTGCCCAGGCTCCCCAGGGAAAGGGCACGGCCCCGAGGCTGCCAGAGCTCCAGGAGCGTTTGGACAGCGCTGCCAGGGGTGCCCAGGCTGGGATTGTTGGGGTGTCTGTGCAAGGCCAGGGGTTGGATTGGATGATCCTGGGGGTCCCTTCCCCCCTCAGGATATTCCGTGATTCTAAATTCACTCCCATTGAGGACAGATCCACAATCCCACAGCTCCCAGACCTCTGGCAGCCTCGGGGCCGTGCCCTTTCCCTGGGGAGCCTGGGCAGTGCCCAGCAGCCTCTGGGGGCAGAACCTTTCCCTGATCTCCAGCCTGAGCCTGCCCTGGCCCAGCTCCAGCCGTTCCCTGGGTCCTGTCCCTGTCCCAAGGAGCAGAGATCGGAGCTGTCCTTGGGAGGAGCTGCAGCCCTCGAGGAGGTCCAAGCTCAGTCTCCTCCAGGCTGAACAGGCCAAGTGACCTCGTGCAGCCCCTCCAGACCCTTCCCCATCCTCGTGTCCCTCCTTTGGACCCTCTCTAACAGCTTTACACATTTCTTTTCTCTCTTCTATTGTGGTGCCAAATATTTGTGCTGCTCAAACCAGGATGCGCCCTGCCACAATCCTTCCTGCTGGGACAGAGACCGCTTTTCCGTGGGTGCGGAGCTGCTGGAGGGAGTGTCCAGCACCAGGGAGAAGAGCCATGGATGCAGCCGTGCTCAGCAGGAAGAGGGAACACGGCGCCCGGCACTCCGGGAGCAGTAGATGGTGCTGTTGCCCTGCAGGATGGCACTGGCTGGGGCGGGAGAATCCCAAATGCCAAACCAGGAGTGCTGCATCCATCCCAGGCCTCTGGCAGGGGAACCTGAACCCCGAAGAGCCCTCTCCAGACCCTCTTCCCCTCTTCCCAGCAGTGCCACTGAAAACCTTCAGTCCAGTTGGCTTTGCTGGACCAGCACACCCATCCCAAGGTTTCCCAGGACCTGCATCCCTCTCCCAGTTGCCTCATGGTAAAAAGGGACCTTGTTGTGGTTTTCTGCTGCTTTTTTTTTTTTTTTTTTTTTTTTCCTGGCTGTAGAGACAATAATGCAGAAATCACATTTTTCAGCTGAAAAATTCCAAGCTCAAAAAGGGAGATGAAGCAAACCAAAGTTTTAAGTCAAACTGTGGTGGAAAACCTCAAAGGTTAATTTCAAATTTGATGTCAAGGTAGTAAAGGGCCATTTTCGCATGAGGCTGTTAAGTGGAAAAGGGACTAGCGGGAAAATGCAGCAGGATATTCCGTTACTTCATGGGAGAAGCCATGAGAGGGAGCTCAGTGAGGTCAATAGTCTGAGTGGTGCTTTTATTTCTCAGTGGTGAACTTTCCCTGAGGGAAGAACTGGCCGAATCCAGGAGAAAGCCACAGTGTTGGTGACTTACTGACCACCACTGTGCCCAGGGTTTTTGAGCTGTCCCTGTCCTGGACAGCCGGGATGGACAGAAGCTCCTCAGCAGCTTCATCTGGCAGTTTTAATCTGTGTTTTCACAAATTGTTGGTGTTGGGGCTCCCTGGATGTAATTTATCATTACAGATTTGAAGAGAAAATATGAACTACTGGGGTTTTCTCCTATCATTCCTTTGGGTGTGTTGTGCCTGAAATCCTATAAAAACCTGTAAAATGAGGGAAAAGCCGGTACAGGAACTGGGAATTCTGTGGGCCTGTGTGACCCTGCAGCCCCTGACCACAGAAAAGGAGTGTCCAAGGGGATCTCAACGACAGCAGACTGAGCCTGAGCCCACTTTTCTGGATTTTCCTCGCTCCCGCTGTCCTGCCCAGGCTTTGGCCCAGTCCCTTTGCCTTTGCATGGATGAAGATCAATTTTGCTGAAAATCCAGAGTGGGGAGCACTGGGGTTGGAGGGATCTGGGTGCAAACAGTGCCGTGAGACACTTTAGAGAGGCATTGCTGGAGTCCCTGGCCCCTGGGGCAGCGCGTTAGGGATGGGGCGGATGCCCAGTGTCCCTTCTGAATCCCTGCAGGGTCTGGGTCACAGTGGACAGGGAAAAGTCCTGCTCCAAGTACCTTTGGCTGTGCCGTGGAGGCAGGGACAGTCCCAGCACCCCTCAATCCATGTCGGCTGCTGGGTCCTGCCCCTGAGCTCAGCCCAGCATGGGCTGTGCTGGCCTGGAGTGGCTGCTCTGGGTCTGCAGCAAACAGAGCTGGCACTGGCTGCCTGAAGAGATGGGCCAGGAGAGGAAGGTGAGCGCTCTCAGCCCCCAAATCCCGGGATAAAGGGGCTGGCTGGAAAACTTAGATGTGTTTCTGTGCCCAGAACTGGGCTCCTCAGTACAACAAAGACAAGGAGCTACTGCAGAGGGTCCAGGGGGACCACAAAGCTGATTTGAGAGCATCTCTGTGATGAGGAGGGGCTGTGGGAGCTGGGCCTGGTCAGTCTGGAGAGGGGAAAGCTGAGGGGGGATCCCATCAATCCATACAAACATCTCCAGGGAGGGGCAGAGGATGGGGCCAGACTCTGGGCAGTGGTGCCAGTGACAGGACAGGGAGCAATGGCCATGAACTAAAACACAACTTCCACCTCAATAGGAGGGAGAACTTCCTTCCATGGAATGGTTGCCCAGGGTGTGGAGTGTCCCTCTCTGGAGACATTCCAGACTCACCTGGATGTCACCTGTGTTTCCTTTTTCAGCCTAGAAATGAAACTCGAGATCATTTTAGTCGAGGAGGTCATGGAAAAGTGGATCTTCCTTGGAGCTCCAGGGGCAGTTCTGGAAGAATATCCACAGAAGCCCAGCCCCACAGGGGTGGATACAGTTGGATAGGTTGTAGGAAATGAGCAGAATTGATGAAAAGCACCAATTCGGAGGACAAGTGGGGATGCAATTCCCCTCAGGTCAAGCCCCTTCTCTGGAGCCCCCCACCCTTGGCACCAGCTGTTCTCGTTGATGAAAATGTGTCTTGAAGATTTTGTTCTCAGCCTTGGTTCCCAGGAAGAACCAAGAGAGGAGGGGGGCCTTGTGCCCCCCAGGGCTTGGAGCTTTGCGATAGGTATGGTCTTGTAAGTTGGGGAAAAGGGTAGGGAAATGCAGTGGTTAATGGCAGAGACTTCACAGGATGATGACAAGAGAAGACACTTTATTGCAAAAATCCAGGGTTCTTAAACTGTTCCTTTGTTCTGAGTTTCCACCCTTGTGAGGCACAACAAATGTGTTGAACCAACCCCATAAACCACGATGGGAACTCGCATCAGGTGGAACCAACCACCAGCCCCACGCTGTGAGCACCCATCGGTTCTAACAATTGTTTTCCAGCTCTGTCACTTGTTTTTCACCTCTGGTTCAGCTGAGTCATTCCCACAATGCTCTCTGGTCAGCCCAAGTAGCAGAAGTGAGCAAGGGTTTTACAAGGGCAACAAGGCCCTCGCTTTGCAAGGCCTTTCTGCTCTGCAAAAGGGAAAACTTCTGAAAAGGCTACAAATATAGAAAAGAAAAAAAGGCAAAAATCATCCAGCATCACCTGTGCCACCTGATCTGCATGACCCTGCCTTGGCAGCGGGGTTGGACTGGGTGGTCTCCAGAGGTGCTTCCAACCCCAATGATTCTGGGATCCTGGGAGTTTTTGGCTTCTTTGTAAAGTGTTTGCAGAGCACCAAGAGGCCCTGAAGCATCTTCCAGCCTTGCCCAGCCCATGGGAGCTTTCCCAGGACAGTCATCTCCAGCTGCCCGTGTGGGAGGATGGGGACAGCTGTGCGCTCATCCTGCCCAGGCTGGGCAGAAACCTGGCAGGGGAGGTGGCAGGAGACAAATGTGATGGGAGTGCCCCGGAGTTGTTGCAGGAACATCTCGAAGGACCATGGGCTGAATCAGTCACCGGTGTCCCATTGTCCCTCGTGGCACCACAGGCAGCAGGAGGGCTTCTAAGAGAGCAAGCCAGAGGTGTCACTGCCCTGCCAGCCCCAAGGCCCTGCTCATGGGGGTCCTGGGGACAGGCCCAGGCTGTGCCCTCAGTTCAGCCGTGCTGTGTGTGAGGGTGAGAGGAGCCTGAGCTGTGCCAAGATGCTGCATTCTCCAGGTTCAGCATTTCAGACGTGCAATGTGGTCCCTACCAGCCTGCAGGGAGCTGTTCTTTATGTTTGGATTACTACAGGGGGATAGATAACAGCTTCATAATTAGGTTTGCACCTTTGAAATCTTATATTTCTTTTGCAGCTTGAATATTTATGCAATCACAGAGCTTCGCATGTCCCAGTTCTCCACATTATTTATTTATGTTCAACAACGGCTGTACTTGTTAAATCACAATGTTTTCAAGAAAAAAAATGGAAAAGGAAGAATAAAAAACTCACCTCAAGCCCAGAAGTGCTTTTTCCTCCTCTCCCCCAAGCTTCAAGGCCTTGCCTTGGATCCTTTCTAGCTGGAAGCCCTGGGGATCTCTTAGCTCCAAATTCATGGTGTGTTGTACAAATGCAAATAATTTGTTTCTCTAAAGGAGAAAAAGGCTGGGCCAAAGTGGGAACTGGGCATTTCCTGCTGAAGACTCTCAAAGCCATGGATGGATTCCAGCCCTGCACATGGGCAGTGACACTGTGGGCACAGGGACGGGGCTGGGACAGGGGAGGTCAATCCCCGTCTCCCACCAGGAACCCCAGTACGAGACCAGATTCCAACAACACCAGGCGCTGCCATGGATCTGGGAATGGGCTCTGGGGAAGTGTGGGAGTGGAAATGGTTGTCCTGATCCACAGCTTCAGGGTGACAGACTGGGGGGAGCCGGGACAGCCTCACACACTGGGAGGACACGAGGTTTTCCTGCCGTGTCCCAGGAGAACAGGAGTGGGAATGGGCTCCAGGGGTCCCTGCAGGTTGTGGAGGGTGCTCAGTGCTGTGGTCAAGAAGCAGCAAATCTGGAAGAGCATCAGCCACACTCAGATCAGGCCAGACGCAGTCAGGGATGGGGGAGGAATGGACTTTCCTGGCCCTTGGATTCCAGCAGATGTAGCACCAGCCAGGGATGAGTGGGGCTGCCCCATGGGGCGGAGCTGCTCCAGGGTGTGTAGGGCTGCTCCAGGCTGTGGGGTTGCTCCGGGGTCTGGGGCTGCTCCACGGGGTGGGGCTGCTCCAGGCTGTGGGGTTGCTCCAGGCTGTGGGGCTCCTGAATGATGTGGGGCTGCTCCAGGGTGTAGGACACAGCTGCCTGGTCTGCAATAAAGAATTTTCAGCCATGATATTCCTGCAGATCAAAATGAGCCTTGTCCTTCAGGATTCCAGGCTCTCCTGCCCATCCTATCAGCCCGGGCAGAAGGATCCCACAGTCTCACTCTCTGGCCACAGCCTCTCCCACCCTGCTCATCCATGACTATCGTTTGTGCAGGCCATGGAGCAAGCAGCCAGGAAAATTAGGAGCATTAGAATTTGGGATGATTTCTCTTTGGAACTGCTTTGTACATGGATTAGGGATTAAAATAAATTTATGAGGCAACCACCCCCCTGCAATTAGATGAGGACATTGAAACACATTTACCTTTGCTTGCTCTTGGATAAGTGGCTGCAGGAGGACGTGGCTGCTTTAAAGTGTCTCCTGTATTTATCTCTTTAATCACTTTTTTAAGCATACATGGTTTATTGTTTTATTGATTGGACAGAGCTTTGAATAATCAATATGGCTTTAAGAATTCACTGGGAATGACAGAATTGCAATTAAGTAGAGTATGTGGAGAGAGCCTTAACCCATCTCATTAATTAATGAGGTCACTTTTTCAAGTGTTTCACAGGAGCCCTTGGGAAAAGAAGGTGGCAATTTATTGTAATCCCTGGAGATGTTTTCTTCTTCTTCCTCATGCAAAGTTATCTCAGACTCCCCGCCCTGTGCCAGTGACCTTCGTGTGTCCTCCTGCAGCTTCTTTGTGCAACGGAGAACAGGATCAGAGTGGAAAGGAATTTCAGCCTGTGTGGATGTCAGGGACTTTTCCTTTGTGCAGCCAAACCTCCAGCCCTGGCTTCACACCCAGGACCTTTGGCTGCATCCTTCTCTTCTCCCTCTGTGCTGGGAGGTGCCTCCTTAGGCCAGGGAGAGGCAGTGCCTGCTGACACATCTCTGTGCTGGCTGTGACCTCAGAAAGGCTCCAGGATTTTGGGTTATGCAGGTTTTTTCACACACTTGTCTGGAAAGAGTGGGTGCCTGGCCAGAGGGTGGCTCTGGATCCCACAGAGCAAAGCAGGAGTTGTTTGGGGCAAAATCTGCTGTGGGAACAGGCAGGATTCTCCCAAGCTGGGTGGGCTGGACACAAGGCTGGGAATCAGGACAGGAGCAAGGCAAGCAGGGCCATTTCTCATTTCCAGAGTGCCTGGAACAGTGCAGCAGCTGCTCCCGCTCCCTCTGCAGATGGAAACTCAGGCACAGGCACATGGGATGGCTCCTTGAGCCAGTGGAGCATTTAGGGAAAAGTGATTCATGCTTATATTTGCAAATAAACTCCTGTTCTGTCTTTGCTTGCACTTTGCAATCTGTGCATGGCTCAGGTAGGAAGAAAACTGCTGAGAGTTCCCAGGAAGGTTTCCAGAGCAGGAGATTTCACAGCAGTTCTGTGCTGCTTGTCCAAACACCCGTAGCACAACCTCATTACTCATCCTCCCCTTCCACAAAACTTGGTCCCCTCCTTCTAATAAGGAGCAAAAAAAGCACTATTTTAGGCTTTTTCAGTGAATTGCTCATGATTAAAGAGAGAGTTGGGAATTGTCTGAGATGTTGAGAAGTCTCTGTATGAAATATTGAGCAGTGCTTAGGAAAGTCAACTCTATTTGTGTGGCAGAAATGGGGCTTGCCAGGCAGTGACAATTAAAAGGAGCAGACAAAGCAGCAGAGGCTGATGACTCAGGAGGAAAAATGGTTTCAGCTGGGCCAGGCTGAGGTGGAGAAAGTGTCTGGGTCAAGTTGGGCCTTGTCTGCTTGGTGCGGGGGCGGTGTCATGAGGGAGTCACACCTCACTCTAAAAAGAGAAGTGCTAGTGTATTTATTGATATAAAGCAGTAATTGAGCAAGACACAGTGGCAGGGTACACTTGATTATTTCCTGACAGGGGACAGGGTCAGGCAGAGCTGTCAGGGAGCCCCTGCCACTGTGCCACGGGCAGTTCTGTAGTGGTGGTGGCTCTAAGCAAGGCCTCCAGAAGTGCCACGAGACATCGGGCGACAATGAATCTTCAGGTTTTATAAAGGAAATTGGCTGCTGATGACAAAGGGGCTTTGCACAAATTGTTTTGAAAGTATTGCTGCTTCATTTCTGGAAAAAACACGGGCACGTTCTGCTGGCCAAATGCATGGTTTTGATGGGACTTGATGGAATTGTTTCCCCTGCTGGGACAAGAACATGATGAGCCCAAGAGCACGGAGCTGACGGACACCACACGTCATCTCCAGCCCGGGCAAGGACTGTTTGGCACCGAGCACAGACTCAGGGCTGGATCAAAGCCCTGCTTCATGGCAAGGTCTGGTACCAGAGGAAATCACATCCATGAGTGCTCAGTGTGTCCCTCCTAACCTGACTTGGCTCCAGCAGACACAGAACCCTGGGCGTCCTGCCCCAGCTGGGCCATCCAGGTATCCTGTGCCACAAGGCCCCTGCAGAGGTGGCACTTGGGACAAGGTGGGATTTGCTCAAAGGGTGGACTCGATGACCTGGGAGGTCTTTCCCAACCTCTGATCCTGTGATTCCAAGGTCTGGGAGGCTTTTCTGGAGAAGCCAGCCCAGTGCCGATGCCCTGACAGGTACAGAAGCCCCAGCCTTGGTCCCACTTTGTTTCTGAAGCGAGTGGCAGCTCTGGGACTGAGCTTGTAGGACAGGGCGACATCAGAGCACTGAGATCTGATTTCCCTTTGATAATTCCCTTCCCCAAACAGCAGCACTGACGGAACCGGCACAGCTCCTCCTGCTCTGGCAGCCTGATGCAATGAAAACAGGAGCTGCGGCAGGGTGACACACTTTTAAACGGGAAGGGCTGGGGAGAAGCTGAGCAACAACAATAATTTTAAAAGAGTAAATATTTTATTTATTAAAATTCTCCCCAAGTCACTTCCAAGGCCCTGATGTTTATGGATGGCCATCAGAGGATTAACGAAGTGCAATGGGGATTTTGCATGTTTATTGTGCAGGCACACTCTTCTTTCATTGGGGTGACAAGGAGGGTGATAAATAGCACATATTAAATACACAGCGGTGCTGCAGGATCCATCCATCTCCTCCGGGAAATTGGCTGTGTCAAGGAAGGGAAAGGCAGGCAGCAGGCATGGCTAGGGAAGGACAAGGTCCCCAGCCCCACTGATCCATGGAAATGCTGTCTGTAACCAGGATTGGGGCAGCCTGGCCCAAAGGGAGTCAGGGCTGCTGGAGAGTCCTGGCTGGGGAGTGATTCCCAAAGGGGAGCACAGTGAACATCCTTAGGGTCATGGGATAATTCAGGTCAGGAGCGGGCACAGGTGGGCTGCTTGGCAATTCTCTGCCTCCCTATCTCCACCCTTTCCTTCTTTTCTAGAACATCACTTCCAAGTCTCGTATTTCCCATGTATTTCAACTGTTTTATCGTCCTGGATTTTCTTTTCTCCTTGTTTATTTCCTGTATTTCCAGCATGCATCAATCTGAAGCCTGTGAAAAGCAAAAGCAGGTCAGTGGGACAAATTAATTCTCTCTGTCCTCTGTGCTTAGACTTTATGACAAGTGGCTAATCATCTTTGATTCCTCTGCTACTGCTGGTAATGACATTAGCCACGATTAACTCGTTTAGCTCATCTGTGGATGTAATATCTAATTCACCAGTCCATCAGAAGGGAGCAGGCTGAGATGTTCAGGAAGCAATAACCCCTTTTTCATGTGCTTGCACCTTTTTTTTTAAAGCACTTCAACCTTTTGGAATTCATTGATCAGCGGTGAGAATCTGCGAGACCTCGGTCATCGGGTTTGTGCCTCGGGGTGCTTCTGATGAGTGATGGCGATTAGTGCTTGCCAGGGAAGTGCAGGATGAAGGCAGTGCCTGCGTGTCAGGCTCAGGGAAGTGTGGAGCAGGATGAGACCTGGCATTGCTCATCATTCCCAGGCACCTGAGCTCCCATGGACCATAAACCCTCCTTTCCCCTTGCTCCAGCACCCCTTGTGCTGTGTCCTGTGGAGGGCTGGTGCTGGATCCCCTTCTCTCAGCAGAGCAGGCCTGGAGTGGGCTGGGATCTGCTGGGATCCGCAATTTGCTCCGTGAGGGAGGAGAACTGAGCCCATTCCAGTTCCAAATGGCTCCATTGTATCTGCTTTACATAAGGAGCTATAAATACCCTCCCTGCTCGCTCCGTGCTGCGTTCCCTGTCTGCATTTTAAATTGTGGTGGCAGCTGTGGCGTTTTCAAGCTCAGTGGGGAGATCTTCCTGCCTGGGGTGTGCTGGGAGGGCTCTGAGGCCCTCCAGGCCCAGGACACAGCCCCAGATGTGGTCAGGTCCTGGCACTGCCCTCGGGCTCCAGGAAGGGAAGGTTTTGGAAAGGCAGAAGGAATGGGATCATTCAGCACATGCCCTGCCCAGGCAGAGCCCTGCAATCGCATCTTTTCTTCACTTTGGGCACAAATGAATCTTCCCTGGACCTGGGGCCTTTTCCTGCCAGTCTTCAAGCCGAGCAGTTTCAGGCAGTAGCAGGAGCACTTTGCCTCTGATATGGGTATCTTGACCTTCCTGTGGTGTAGCTGAGTTGGAGAATCCTGAGGGAGGCCAAGTTCTGCAGAGGTGTTGTGTTTGTAGCAGGTACTGAGGAGAGAGAACACCTCTCACATCACATTGCCGGGAATTCTGGGTGCCAGGGCATGGAGACAGAACCTGGGTTTGGGGTGGATTTGCAGCAGAGCTGAAGGGAGAGGAGCTCTGGCCTTCAGGGCCTCTCTGCCTTTGCAAACAGCCACAGGTTTTTGTGCTTTTCTTTCTCTCAGCCCTACACAGAGGCCGGTTTGGGTCCAGCCAGGACAACTGAGGTCAGTTGTGGAAAGGATGGACATGAGCCCCTCATATGGCCACAGCCAAAGCTTTGGAGGCCACACCGAGCTGCATTTCCCCTAAACCCACCCCAGGCCATGCCTCGGGCTGAGCTGCAGCACCCAAAGCAGGAGTGAAGAGCCCCAGGCACAGGGAGCATTTCGTCCCTGGACAGAGTCATCTGGACACTGGACACTGGACACTGGACACTGGACACTGGACACTGGACACTGTCCAGCCACTGCCACCCCAGCTCCTGTGAGGGCCCTGTCCCTCTGCTGCACAGATGCCTCAGCCACACCCAACTGCAGCAACCTGGGGCTCTGGCGGGCAGGAAGAGAAAAAAAACAACACTCTCAGTGACCCCTCCCCTCCCTGGCTCTGCCCAGCCATGGCCAGGCAGATGGCAGGGACACAGAACAGCCCAGCCCCAGCGCTCACATTCCCAGGACCTGCCTTTGCTGATCGAGTTCCCCTTTAGGTCAGCCTTGATCAGGTGAGGCCAAGATTGACCTCCAAGGTCAAGGGTATCCCTGGAAGTGTCCAAGGCCGGGTTGGATGGGGCTTGGAGCAGCCTGGGACAGTGGAAAGTGTCCCTGCCATGGCAGGGGGTGGCACTGAAGGGGCTTTAAGGTCATTTCCAACCCAAACCAGTCTGGGATTCCATGATTCTCTGAGCCATCCAAGTTATCCCTCCCACACCTGTCACTGAGTGTTTTATTTATTCCTTGATCTGGTTGTTTAGCCTGGAGCAAAGGAGGCTCAGGGGGACCTTTGTGGCTCTGCACAGCTCCTGACAGGAGGGGGCAGCCGGGGGGGTCGGGCTCTGCTGCCAGGGAACAGGGACAGGAGGAGAGGGAACGGCCTCAGGCTGGGCCAGGGGAGGCTCAGGGTGGACATCAGCAGGAATTTCTCCATGGGAAGGGTGCTCAGGCCTTGGCAGGGGCTGCCCAGGGAGGTTTGGAGTCCCCATCCCTGGAGGTGCCCAGGGAAGGCCTGGCCGTGGCACTCAGTGCTCTGGGCTGGGGACAAGGTGGGGATCGGGCACAGCCTGGACTCCATGGGCTGGGAGGGATTTTCCTGCCTAAAGGATTCTGGGTTTCTGTGATGTGATATGGGCTTGCACAGGGCCTCCTGCATAAAGGGAGACTGGCAGAGTCCAGGGCCTAACAAAAGATTCCCTGATCCTGGTTTTTCCCAAATCTTCCACCTTGACTTGCCCAGCTTTGCCTCAGCAAGGATGGCCAGGAGCTGCCTCCAAAGGGAAGGGACCACTGTGGGCACTGGCAGTGAGAGGCCCTCAAGCCTCTGTAAATCACAGCAGCGACAGCAACTGTTTCACAATGGTGTTAATAGAGGTATCTTTCATAATTATGACATCAATTAAATTCTTGAAAATCAGGCAGAAACATTAACTGGAAAATTTCCAGCTGGTGTATCCTGTGGCCTTGTGATGGGTGGGTTAATTATCCCTCATTAAATAGATGTGAAATTAATATTGGTATCTGTCATTTCAGTTTGGCAAAGGTGGTGGCACTTTATTGTTTTTCCAAATTTCCCGCCTGCTGTGCCCGAGGGGAGCTCAGGAGGCTGCCAGACATGATCCTCCTGTGCCCTGTGTCCCACTCTTTCTTCCCTGGAGCTCTGCATCCCCTCCCTGAGGGACAAGAGAGGCCTGGAGTTCCCATCCCACTTGTGGGATGAGCAGGCCTGGAGGAATGGAGCAAATGGCCCGATCTCCATGTTCATGGACAGCACCAAGGACTGCATCCACCTCTCCCCTGGCTCCTGCCATTCACAGTAACCCCTCTAAATCCCAGCCTTGCTCCCAAAGCCTGGAAGGGCTCCTGTGGGTCACCAAATCAGTCCCTTTCTTTCAAGGGACTTGACAGCCCAAGTGTCCCGTGGCTGGACAGACACAGGACCCAGCAGCATCGCTGGGGAGGAGCTCTCCTGTCCCCAGCCTGGCTGTGTCCCTGCCAGGGAGCTGGGAGTCTGGGAATCAGCACTTGGCTTTTGGTAATTCTATTATTTACTGCAACATAAAAACAGAACAATAATGAAAATCTCCCGGAAGAAACGAGCCTGGCCAGAAGGAGAGAGTTCATTTTGCCGTGTGGGGTTGCACAGGATCAGTCTCTGGAGCCTTTTCCTCGGGTCGGTTCTGCCTCTGCCGAAGTCCCTTATGAAGTGCTGGCTGTCCCTGCTAAGCCCCTGCCTCAAGGTCAGCAGCAGCACCTCTCCAGGGGAGTGCAGCAATGCAGGGCCTGGGGTCACGGCATGAATAAACACCCCTTTCCCTTGGAATAAATCTCCTTCATTCCATGTGCTCTGAATGCAGCCACTTCCCTTTGGCTCCAATTTGCAATTTATATGCCAGAGTTTTCACTGCTGGGAGAATCAATACACCTGGACAAGGCTTGAAATCAGCAGCATCCGGTGCTGGCCAAAGGAGAAGGCTGGAATTTATTCGGAAGGTGAACTCCCAAGTCATTTTCTGTAAATTAAATAGTGTGGAAGCCCTGAGGGGCAGGGTGGGAGCACAAGCCCAAGCCACATTCTGGGATATGAAGATCCAGCAGATCCTGTCTCCCATGCCATGCCATCCCCCCCTGGTTGTTTTCCTTGTAGGTCCACAAAACAGATTTTCCCAAGGCTCAACCTCTCCCTAATTAACTTGAGGCTGCAGCCCCTTGGCTTTAAGCCTTTCTGAGCTCCCAAGTCAGGAAAAAAAAGGCATCTGTGTCTGGAGGGCTGAAAGATTGGGAAAACACAAAGCTCTCCGTGTCCCCTCAGGCAGGATCAGTGCCCGGAGCTGTGGCTTCCACGTGAGGCATTTCCAGGCTGTAATGAAATCCTCCTCTCCCTCTGAGCAGAAGGCATTCAAAACAAACAAGCAAATCTTAGAAAACTTGAAGGTGGCTTGATTATTCTGAAGCATTTCCAGTGCTGTCACCTCCGGTGGTTTTAATTGCAAGCTCCGGGATGACGGGAGTTTCTTTCAGCCCTGGGATCAGGCTTTGTTTTGTTTTAGAGGAGTGGGGGTGGGAAATGCAGTCTCTGAGTGCTGTGGCACTGGAACAGTCACCCAGAGTGTGCTACAGAGGAGGTTCTCTCCATATGGAGTTATAGAATCCTCTGATTCCGGCAGCTTCCAACATCCTTCTTTTATGACTGAAATATTCAGCCACTTATTTTAGTTTTTAATAACGACTTTCTTTCCTAATTACAGACTTACAGTATTGAGTTTTCTAATCTGAACTAAAGCTTGGAGAAGAGCAGGGGTGGGAAAGGATCACAGGATCCAGCCCTTCACCCTGGCACATGAATGTTTCCACTGGTTCTCAGTTCTCACAGCCTCACAGCCTGTATCCTACCTTTTTTTTTTTTTTTTTTCCAGTTGAAACCCATTGCTTTGTGTCCTGTCCATGCTGGATTTGAAGCCCTGGTCTGTTTCTCTTTGCAGCTGGACCTGGAGATTCACTGTTTGCATTCAGTCTTCCCTACACAAAATCAATGCAGCTCACGCCTTTCACAGATCTGATTTTCCTGCCTTCCTCTCCTGACTTACCCTGAACTCTCCAGTGCCTCCACATCTTTCCTCTGCCACAACGTCCTGCTGCTCCCCTGGATCTTCACCCATGCTGAGGAGGGAGGCAGAGTTATCTCAATCCCCTGCAGGTGCTGGTGCTGCCTTTCCTCCACCCTCAAAAGATTCTCCTTTTCCTCCAGCAGCAGCACCTTAGTGCAGATCACAGAATTATGGAATGGTTTGGGTTAGAAGAGACCTTAAAACTCATCCAGTGCCACCCCTGCCATGGGCAGGGACACCTTCCACTGTCCCAGGCTGCTCCAAGCCCCAGTGTCCAACCTGGCCTTGGGCACTGCCAGGGATCCAGGGGCAGCCACAGCTTCTCTGGGCACCCTGGGCCAGGGCCTCCCCACCCTCACAGGGAGCAATTCCTTCCTGATATCTGATCTAAATCTCCTTTCTTTCAGTTTATAACCATTATCGCTTGTCCAGTCACTCCAGCTCTTGATGCAAAGTCCCTCTCTGACTCCCTTGTAGCCCCTCTGGACCCTGGAAGGTGCTGTGAGTTCTCCACTCAACCTTCTCCTCTCCAGGCTGAACAGCCCCACCTTTCTCAGCCTGTTTGATGCACTTTAATTGTGGTCAGTTCCATTTAGCTGACTGGCCAAGCGGTTACGTTTTGCAGAAAACTTGTCCCTAGGTTTCAGATCCACTTTTGAGAAGCTGTGCATCTCCCAAATAGATTTGTCCAAGTTCTTCGGATCCCATTCTTTGGTTTCAGGAAAACCTCATCAGGTTGCTCTGACATATCAGTGGTGGTGGTTCCCACAAGGACATGGAGACCTGGAGTTACATCTGAGGAGGGAAAACACAACTTCATTTTAACTCTTAAGAGTGAAAAGCCCCTCCAGGCCCGCAAGGAAGCCTGCAAAGAAGAGGTGCCAGCAGTGGGATCCTTTGAGCATTGATCAAACGAGACATTTGCTCTCCACAGCTCCCTGGAAGGAGGGTGTGGGGAGGTGGGGGTTGGTCTCTTTTCCCAGGAAACCAGTGACAGGACAAGGGGAATTGGCCTCAGGTTGTGCCAGGGTGGGTTCAGGTTGGATATCAGGAAAAATTCAAGGCCAGGTTGGACACTGGGGCTTGGAGCAACCTGGTCTATGGAAGGTGTCCCTGCCCATGGCAGGGCTGGGTCTGTATGAGCTTTGAGGTTCTTTCCAACTCAACCCATTCCATGGTTCTATAAAATTTCTTCACTGGAAAAGTCGTTAAACACTGAACAGGCTCCCAGGAGAATTGGTGGAGTCAACACCCTTAGAAGTGCTCAAAAAACAAGCAGATGTGGCACTTCATGATATGGTTTTGTGGGAATGGTGGGATTGGTTGAAGACTGAACTCCAGGTTTTATCTTGGAGGTGATTTCCAGCTGGATTGGCTCTGTGATCCAGCCTGGCCCACGTTGGGAGCAACCTGACTGGTCCTTCCCCAGCCCAAGCCTGACCATGAGGATGTGTTTGTGGCATTGGAGGTCTGGGACCTCCAGGTAGCTTTGTCAAGATGTGCAGCCTCCAGCTTGAAATGGCCCCAGAATGGCCATAGCCATTTGTGAGGAACATTTTTTGGATTTCAGCGTTTTGGATTTCAGCTGCCCACGGCCCAGTGACCCCAAAGTGATCAATCCCCTGAGGAGCTGCTGCTTCACCTGAAGGCCTTTTCTTGTAGGAACACGTTGAGCACAGAGATCAGGGCAGGGCTGGGGACTCTGCCCACACCTCGGCAGGAGGGACGGAGAAACAACCTTGAGCCTCTGAGAGGCTGCAAGGCAGAGGGGGTGCCTTTAATAAAGTGCAAATCACGTGTTTGAGATGAAACAACCCTCCCACCCTCCCGGGATTTAATTGTGTGCCAACCACCAAAGAATGGCCATTAATTTTCTCCCAGCTCATAAGAGAAAGTTTCCCACTATATGAAAGCTTTAATAAGATTACCCATAAACTTTATGTGTTTCGGAGCAGTCCAGGAAATTACAATTATCTTGTGCTTGCTACAGAATAGGTAATGCTATCGACAGGAAAAATGTCATCGCCTGCGAGGGTCCCCAGCCAAAAGCCGTCATTAATGGGCCGTGAGTTTGCTGCGCTGTAATTAACGCAGAGCCGTGCCCACCTCGGGAGGGGTCAGGGCGTGCAGAGCGGGGTTTAATGCTCTGTTAAAGGGTCCTGGGGTCGAGCAGAGCCTCGGGCTGTGCCCAGCTCCCCGCGGTGCCCGGGGCGATGCCAGGGTGAGCATCCCGCGTGTCCCCGCACGGAGCTGCTGCTGCCACGCCGAGGTTGTGTCAGAGCCCAAATCCCCACAGCTCCGGGCTCAAATTGCCCATTTAACCGATGATTTTTTTCTCTCCTTCCCGTTTTCCTGGCGGTTTCCCGGGAAGCTGCCCTGTCCCTGCCGCTCACTAGGTGGAGATCTTTAGTTGTCCACCGGCGCCGGGCTCTGGTTTTTCATTCTGTGCAAGCGGGAGCTGCTGCAAAACTCGGCTGATGAATTTTCAGATGCTCTTTCAGATCTTTAATTCTCCTCTGGGATGCACAGCTCTTTTTGCCGGGAACATATGGGCTGACAGGAAACAGGTCTTTCTGCGGCTCCGCTTTCAGAACCTCCCGTGTTTGATTTGTATTATTTAGCGGCTGATGAGAATGAAAACACTTGAAAGGAGATTTGCCTAACAAACTAATGGAAAGTAAACGAGAGCATCGACAACGAGCGTGAGCAGCTCTCTACAACCCACATGGCGTGCTGGAGAGACCCCGATTCCAGCAGCTTTGCCTGAACATCCTCCCACAGGGATGCTCCAGCACACCCTGACCTCAGGAGGGCTAAAACCCTCTCACACTGAGCTCTTTCAGTTTTACCGCGTCATTTTCAGCAGAAATGTTCTTGCTAAAGATAAAGCTCTCTCTGAGCAGCCTCAGCAGGCAAAGCAGCCCCAACACTCCTGGTTTCTTTGCAGGGAGGTTGGAGCTGAGATTGGCAGGGCCAGCAGGATTAAGCATCCCTCTGTTGCAAATTCCCAGCCAGCGAGAGCAAAGAAAAATGAGATCCCATGGGTGGAAGGGCAGTGTTGCTCCACAAGAATTCTCTCCACTGCAGCCAGGAGCTAATTAGGAGAGCAGCTGAACCCTGAGCGTTGTCAGCAGATGAATATTAAACTGGCCAAACCCACATGCACACAACGAGGTGCCTTAAACCTGACAATCCCATTTCTGATAAAATGAAATAGGGATGAATGAATGCGCCAAAAGGATGGGGCAGCAACACAGGACAGGTCTCTGGCCTTTTATTTAGGCATCCACATGGAAATTTGGGTGAAAAATGAAGATTCAGTTAAGGAATGTTTTAATTTTTTTATCACTAGGGAGCATTGAAAAGTGTCTTGGTGATCACTTGAAAGCAGATGTTCAGCTGGAAAGGAGCTTTTTGTCAAAAATATTTTAGAACTGTGTAGATTCAGGGGCAAATCTGTTCAACTCTCTGCTGAAACATTTTCAAGTCCTCCTTTCAAAGACTGAAAAATGTCTTGCAGAGGGATCTTTTCGAGGTAAGTGTTATCAAAATGCTGCTGAGTGGCTCATGGCAACCTGTTTTCCCTGGACAAGTTGTGCCGGGAGTGTTTTTGCTCTCATCAAACTGACCTGCAGCCTCTGCACAACACTCAGATACATTTCTCACTTGTGAAGGGAAAATATCTGTGGGTAAGGAAGAAAAGCAGTGGAGCTGTGAGCTGGGGTTACTGGGAGAGTGGCAGGGTCCTCCCGAGGTTGTGGTGGCTCTCCAATTGTCCTGGCAGCTGCAGGAGAGGGACTGGGAGGCGGAAATGCTGCAGGACAGGAACGCAGAGAGAAGGAGCCAAGGGAAGAAAGGCAGAAGAGCAGAGAGAAAATGAGGGGAGGGAACTGGGATGGAGGGGCAGGAGTCGGGTCTGAGCACAGCTCTGATGTGTGAGGAGTTTTCTGTTGGATCTCAGGATGGAAACCCTGCTTGGAATTCTGCTCAGCACGGGAGGAAGGGAGTGCTCTTCAAAGGAAGCACTGTTTGCTTGGGAATGTTTCCTTATTTATACAGAGAATCATGGAAGCTGTAAAAAAAAAGCTTTTGGCCTTCCCTTCCCTTCCCTTCCCTTCCCTTC
>VZRN01001715.1:230017-282757 GCA_013397935.1 Dasyornis broadbenti
CCTCTCCCTCTCCCTTTCCTCCCTCTCCCTCTCCCTCTCCCTTTCCTCCCTCTCCCTTTTCTTCTTCCTCTGCCTTTGCCTTTGCAATCGCCTCTCTGCCTTCATCTTCTTTTCCTTTTCTTTTCCTTTTTTCCTTTCTCCTTTCCTGCATTCCCACCCCAGTCTCTCCTGGCCCCAGCTGGGATGGCTCCACTGGAATACTCAGCCAAGGCGAATGCATCTCTGCTCTCTGCAATCCTTTCTGTCAGCAAGACTGATGGACATGTGCAAATAAGGGAGGACTGAGAAATTACCTTGGCTCCGTGCCACAGATTTGCTCAGGAGCTGAGCTGCAAAGTGGCCTCTGGAAATGCAGGGCAGACAATGGATGGGAGAGTAATGGACTGGGATGTCTAATTCGAGGAAGAGGAGGAAGATAGGGAAATGCAGCACCTCAGTGTGGGAACGAACCCAAGGATTCTTCATTTCCTTCACGCTTAGCTCCATTTCCATGCAGGGAAGAGATGAGAGTCCCTGGAAATTACCCCGCTGTCTGCCTTGAGGGTCTGGACTGCCCTGTGGCCTCTGGGGAGAGGCTGAGCCCCTTCCAAAGGGGAGGAACTTCCAAAGGGTCATTCCTTCCTCCAAGCAACATTTGTATGGCCGGATTTGTTCCCTGTGTTTCTCCAGTGACTGCAGGGGGAGCCTTGGCACCAAAATTAGGCTGGACACCTCTAAGGCAGGGGGAAAAAAGCGTCCATTCTGTTGGAAATATGGGAACCAAGCCCCAAATGGGGGATTTCTAAATCCAAACGTAGTCACTGTCTGGTACTTGCCTACTCAGAGTGGAGCTGCTCCCAACACAAAGCTGGGCTCGTTTTTCAGCTTGATCTGAAGATGAGCTAGTAACTGCCTCAGAACAGCCTCAGTTAAGCTCAGCTTAAGCTTTCAAGCCCTGGGAAGGGGGTGTGGAAGGGTCCGGGGAGCAACAGGCCACTTGTTATTCAGATTGCAAGACCCCACAACCAGAGGGGTGGTTTAGGAGGAAGGGGGAGCAGCCCATTTCCAGGATTTCTGATTCCCAAGCAATATCCGTCATTTTGGTGACAGTTCCTTGTGCAATCCCAATGCATCCCAATAGATGAGAGTCTGGACTAAAGCTCCAAGGAGGAGCAAACCCAGCTTGTGTTTAAGATCCCAGCTGGTTTCCATCAGCAGGGTTTATTCATTTCGGGCTGAGCAGAGAGATGCAGAAAAAGCAAGTGAAGCTGCAGAAATCAGTTTGGTTTCAAAATCAAGGCTGTATTTTAATGAAGAAACAAATTCAGTGCTGAAAACCACCAAGTGAGAAGAGTTTCTTTTACAAACTTCCACGGTGAGAAGCTTCTGTTCTCTTCAGGCCACTTCTCTCTCGGGAAGAACAAGACGCCTTTGGAAATAAGGCACGAGCTTTAGAAGGCTTTTCCGTGCTGCATCAGTTCCCTGGTGGAAGCTGTGCTCTCCTCAAGACCTCCCTGAGTACTCCTTTGGGAATTACAGGGTGAAGGTGGTGAAATCAGTCCTAAAACATTTCCTGCTGGCTTTGAAGCTTGGCTTCTGCAGCAGTCAGGATATAAACAGTTCCCTGGAGAAATGCATCTCATGTGACCCTGAGGCTTAAAACAGCTCCAGAGCCAGGAAACAGCTGAGAAGTGACTCTGGATCCATCCAGAATGGGCCTTCCCAGATCAAGCCACCAGAGGAGAAACATCAGCATTTGAGAGTGGAAGCCCGAGATTTTCCTTCCTTCTCTGGAGACACAAAATCTCAAAGATCACCTCACAGCAAACTGGTGAGACACAGACGGGATTAGGGTGATAATTTGGATATAGAACTGGCTGGAACACTAAATCTAAAGGACTGCAATCCCTCTGACACAGCACAGTGTGTGGCTGCCTCCCTGCCCCATCCCTTGGGCTGAGCCTGATGTCAGCACTGCTCAATGTCTCCGTTAAGAGCCTGGAGAGCAGAGGGTGGGGAGCAGAGAACAGAATGGAGAGCAGAGGGTGGAGAGAGGAGGGTGGAGAGAAGGGGATGGAGAGCAGAGGGTGGAGAGAGGAGGGTGGAGAGAAGGGGATGGAGAGCAGAGGATGGAGAGAGGAGGGTGGAGAGCAGAAGATGGAGAGCAGAGGAGAGGATGGAGAGGAGAGGATGGAGTGTCTGGATGAAATCAGGATGCGGGCAGCAGTCAATCCCCCAGGAAGGGCAGGGCTGCCCTTCAGATGAAGCTCAGGAACTCCAGCACAGGCACATTCCAAGCTCAGTGCTGGGGATGCTGGAAGCACGCTGGGCTGTGATAGCCAGGGTGTAACAAGCAGTGAAAAGGGAGTGATTATTCCCCTTTATTGCTGACAGGGGAGGCATCTGGGAACTGCCTCCAGCTTTTGACTCCACAAAGAAACACCTGGATATTCTAGTGCAAGCCCAGTAGAGGTAACCAGGATGATTGGAGCATCTGATGTAGACAGGAATGGTTCTTGTTTAGTCTTGAGAGGAGAAGGCTTTAGCCTGGGAGAGGAATGTTCCTGCTTTCTTCAACTCCAGGGGGAAGATGGAGGGAAGACAGTGCACAACTCCCCTTGGAAGCACCTGGAGTCTGGCTGAAAGGCGGCAGGAAATAGATGCAATGCAGGAAACACTGATTATAAATGAGGAAAAATATTTTAAGCTTGGGAGTGCTCAGACACTGGAACAGGAGCCCAGAATGGCTGCGGGATCTTCATTCCTGGAGAATTGTAGAGTCAAAGAGTCATGGAATGGTTTGGGATGGAAGGGACCTCAAAGCTCATCCCATCCCACCCCTGCCATGGCAGGGACACCTTCCACTGCCCCAGGCTGCTCCAAGCCCCAGTGTCCAACCTGGCCTTGGGCACTGCCAGGGATCCAGGGGCAGCCACAGCTTCTCTGGGCACCCTGTGCCAGGCCCTCCTCACCCTCACAGGGAAAGATTCCTTCCTAATATCTGATCTAAATCCACTCTTTCAGTTTAAAACCCCTGCCCCTTGTCCTGCCACACCATGCTCTTATCCAAAGTCCCTCTCCAGCTCTCTTGGAGCCTCTTTAGGGGGAGGTGCTCTGAGATATTCAAAACTCCACTGTCCAAGGCCGTGAGCAAACTGCTCGAATTCACAAATCTGTTCACTCTTCATAATCTCAGGCTTTGATGATTCTCATGCTGAGGCATCTGGCAGAGAGCAAACGTCAGGAGGAAGAGGAGAAGGGGTTTATGCTGTTTATCAGTCGGGGGGGCACCCTGTCCTTCACAAAGATGATATTCCGAGCAGGTATCTTGAGTGAAACTTGCGGCGAAGAAGATGCACCTGACACACCAAGGTGAGGCTTTCGATGAGTTGTTGTCATTGCCTGGCAGATGCAAAACAGGGTGAGCAGTGCTCCTTTAAGATTTGAACTGAAAATATTTCTGGATGAGAAAGAGCTGCTATTCCTAGGGAAGAGCAGGACTAAATAAAAAAAGGTACTTTTCTGGAAAGAAAACACCTTCAGAATCCCCGCTGAAAACTCTCACTGCTCTCTGAACCTCATTTCCTGGAGATGAAATAAATGCCAGGGTCCAACAAATGGCACTTTCCCCCTTGTTCTCAGCTGGCCTCAGGATGGGCTGCAGGGTTTTTGTGCTGCTCCCCCCAGAGGGCAGGATGTCTGCTGGAAGGAGGCAAAGGCCCCATCCTGCTGCCCATACCCCACAGGGATGCTGCTAAAGGAGCTGCACCAAATGTTAATCTGTGTCGCACTGAGGCTTGGCCTTTCTTTTATCCTCAAACCCAGCAGGCTGCATTCCTGGAGTGGGCCAGGCCCTGCTGTCCTACCTCGGCAGCTCTGGAAAAGGTCTGCAGGGATTCCTGGTGTGCTGGCCTTCACCCTTAACTCCCCTCTCTCCTCTCCTGGTGTGTCCCATCCATCGGGGGCAGGAACACGTTTCTCCCTGTGCTGTGTGCAGGCAGCTCTGGGCAGGGCCTGTCAGCACCCAGGGTGTGCTGCCTAGAAAAGGGAATTTTTTCATCTGGGAGGCAGCTTTAGTCTCGTGGCTGCACCTCGGCAGTAACTCCTGACAGGGTGGGTGTTCAGAGCAACCAGGAGAGGGGCAGTGGGTCCCCTCTGCCTGAAAAGGAACCCCTGGGAATTGTGTCCTTCAGTCGAAGCAGCTGCTGTGATCTGTGTGCAGCCCCAGACTGTGCAGTGCAATGAGCCCACTGCCATTCCTTAAGGCTGAGAATAGAATATTCCTGTTGTGGAGCTGATGCCTTTGCCCAGGAGACTTCTCCAGGCTGATTCCATGGCTGTCCCAAGGTGTTTCTCTGAGGGAATCCCTCTCCAGGGCGCTTTGCATGAGCCCCAGCGGAGCAGCCTCTCCTCCCTGCTGTCCCTCAGTATACGAGCTCCAAGAACAGCCCAGGGCATGGAACAGGAGAGAGAACCTGAGCTCCCAGGAGGCAGAACCTCGCAGACCTGGGGTTTGTCCTTCCCAGGGGAGGTGGGGCTCATCCCCCCAAGCTCCCTGGCCTGAGGTGTCTCCCCCTTTCTGCCTGCGAGGTGGCTGCTTTAACAATCCTTGCACCGCAGCTTCTCAGTGCCATCATGGTGGTGTTTGGCTGCCTGCAGCTGGTGCTGCAGCTGGAACTCTGCAGGGAATGGGCCATTCCCACCTCCAGGAGCTCAGGACCCATCTCTGCACGGTGCCGGGATGGCAGCCAGAGCCTTTCCTCCAGGGCTGGTGTGGGAACCTGCACAGATCTGCCCTGCGCAGAGAGGAAATGTCCTCAACTGCCCCTTTTAGGTGCAGAATGAGCATTTCTCACCACTCTGACACCATTTGGGAGACACCCCAGTGCCAGGGGCCCAGGAACAGCCTGTGTAGGAGAAGATGTGGAAGCTTGGGATGAAGGGAGGTTGTTTCTTGTGTCATCTCTCACTTTTGGGACCAAATCCTTCTCAGTTCTGTCCTTGAGGCGGAGGAGAATCCCCTCAGCCCTGCTCACTGGGACTGCAGCAGAGGGGTGACTGGAATTCACTTTCCTTCCCTGTCTATCCCAGGGAGGTGATGCAGCTCCTCACTGTCTCAGAAGATCCTGTCTGAATGCCAGTGGTGGCCTCCCCAGGGACAAGGAGTGTGGGGGAGTGTGACTGTCAGCCAGAAGGGGGAAATTCAGCCCTGGGCTGGGCCCTGGCTCTCCAGAAGCACAAGCAGGATCTGTCTTGGCTGGAACTTGCTCTGAAGTTCAGAGAGGGGCAGAGCCCAGCAAGGTGGGACATGAGGGCTCCAGGCAAGGAGGGGTCAGAGCTGTGTCCACTTCTCTAATTTACCCCTCCCTGCCAAAAATCCCGGCCACTGGGAAGACCTGGGAGGAAGAACCTGATGTCTTCCGACACTGGCATTCCTGCCAGCATTAATTTTCTCGTTGGAAGAGAAGGCCAGTGACAAAAGCTTTTGCCAGGAACAGTGGAGAGCAGTTTCTGGAGTGGTTGATCTCCTATTCCAGTCAGCACCATTGTCACAGGAGGTGGAAAAAGCAATTACACTGCAAACACCCCAGCTGGAGTGGAGCCTGAGACCCTGGCAGCGAGCAGGCAGGGACAGAGCTGGACTTCACGGCCGTGGTGACAGCATCCTGCTCCCAGCCCTGCAGCACAATCACATCACACCAGCTTGGGGCAGGCTCCCACGCGTGCTGAGGATCCAGCTGCTCCCATGGCCTGGAGGAGTTTGGGATTATGCACAGGGCTGGCTCTAGGAAGGCTTTTTTCCATGCGCAACCCCTCTGCTTCCTGGTGCTTTTACTGAGAGCTTCTGCTGCTGCTGTCAGTGACAGAGCTGGGGGATTTGCATGGGGGTGGCTCCAGTGGGGCTCTCCCCAGCTGGAGAGGGGCAGGTGAGGGCGGGAGAGGAGAGATCAGACTCCAGTCTGCAGCCCTGGGATGCAATCTGGGGGCACAGGGCTGTCACAAAGCCCTGGGTGCTTCTTGCTGCCCATTTTATGCACAAGCACAGCAGTCCTGTGCCACCAAACCGAGCCCATCCTCGGGACAGATGTGGGGGGTGACAGCTTTGTTCCCAACAGGGAGCCCTGGAGGCACAGGCTCACATAAAAGGGAGAAGGGCGTTTCCTTCCTGATGTTGGAAAGACCAAGTTAGGGCCTTGTTTGAGTTCATCCCCGCTGGGAGCCAGCTCCCAAAGCCATTTCCAGGGTGTGAAGGAACACCCAGCCAGGCAAGCATGACCTGAAACTCTCGTGCTCTGGGTCCCACATACAGAGCTTGCTTAAATCTGAGTCCAGTGCTTTGTGAAGCCTCTGAGCCTCGGGAGGAGCCCTCTCCCAGTCCCACGTCTGTGAGGACTCGGAGGATGCAGTTGGAAGTCTCCAACCCTGACAAAAGAAGGAAGCTCCCAGAAGATAAACCAGCCCAACAGGAGCTTCAGAGAAGCACAGATGACAAAAAGGAAGGTGCCAATTCCAGGCCTGAACAGAGGTGAAGGTTTGGAATCAGCACACGGGACAAACTTCCACTGTGCAGACTGTGGGAAAGGAAACCAGAGCTCACCCCTGCCAGTCCAGGTTGTGGGAACATCTGTCACCACTCTTTGGATACCTGGAACTGGAACTGTACGAAGGTGGTACCTCCACAAGAACAACTTGGGCACCACTGAGAAGAGCAGGGTGAAGCAGGACCAGCTGTGGGATCCATGGGGTGGTGATATCTTCTGCTTAATCTCCTCTCTCTTCTCTCTTCCTATTTCTTTCTATCCCTTTGCCTCGCATTTCCTGTTGAATAAATCCGTTCTGTTGACCTTGGCCTTTGGTGTCCTTTGCACCCTTACAATCCCATCAGAACCCTTTGCTTCTTCATCTCCTCCCATCCCTGGCCCTGTCCCTCTGCTGCCTGCTCAGCCTCCCCGTGGTCTTGTGACCCAAATGCTGAGGCCACTGACCTCCTTTTTCTCTTCTTCTTGCAGCCCAGTTTGATATTAGCTCCTGGCCAAGGAGAAAATAGGGCAGCTTCCTTGGCTGACCTCAGAGCTGAGACATCTATACGGAACAACTTCTTTGGAATGCCCAAAACATCCGAGAAATGGGATGTGAGCAGCAGGAGGCTGAGACAGCTTCTGGAGTTTGTCCTGGTCTCCTGCCTGCTCTCAGTGCATTTCTGCCCATTGCTCTATTCAGGAGAGAAGCAGGGGCTGAAATAATCCTGCATTTGGGGCAGCGTGACCACTGGCAGCTCCTGGTGGCCACCAAGAGCTGGTGGCTTTTCTGGGGTCTCTGAAGGCCACCCTGGGCTGTGCTGGCAGGAGCACGGGAGCAGATTGCGGGAGGGAATCATTCCCTTCCTCTGAGCATTCCTGGCGTCACATCTGAGGTGCTGTGTCTGCTTTGGGGGCTGGAGCACGGTGGGGCTGTGTTGAGGGAAAGGCTGAGAGGGCTGGGATGGTTTGGGGTAAGAACACAAGGCTGAGAGATTCTCCTGCTGTTCCTCAGGGAGGCTGTGGGCTGGGTGGAGCTGGCTCTTGGTGGAGGTGCCTTGCAAAAGGACACAAGGGAATGGACAAAGCTGGCAGGAATCTCATTAAATGTAGGAGAAAATGAAAATTCCAAAATGAGGGACACCCAGCCTTGACGTCAAGGTGTGATCTCCATCCTTGGATGCTTGAAACTCGAGACTCTGAACAACCTCCTCTGTCTTTGCTGGCATCCCTTCCTGAGCCAGGCTTGGACTGGACACCCCTGGCAGTCCATCCCAGCATGAATTATTCCATGAATCTGTGATTTTAAGGCTGTCTGGGGAGAAGAATGATACTGGAGCTCTGATCCCAGCAGGGGTGAGGCCACTGACCAAAGAGGAATTGCTGCCCTGGCCTCCTATCCCAGCTTTGTACTTAATCTGCACCTTGGCTGCAGGAGATGAAAAAATAACTGATTCATTCATAGAGGAAATTCAATTAAGCAGCAGCCCCAGCTTCGTGAATATTTAAAGGGCTGGAGATGTGCTGTGAAGAGCATTGGTTGGGCAGCTGTGCAGAAAATCCCTTGTAAGTCTTCAATAAAACTTCATGAGGCAAAGAGCAGCAGAGCAGCCAGGAGGGAGGAAAGGGAGCAGAGCCTGGGACACAGCCTGGGGCTGGCATGGAGGTCTCTGGGCACTCCTTGAGCTGGACCATGCGCTCAGCAGGGCATGGGTGTGAGTGCAGGGCTTCCGGCAGGAGCAGATTCCTGCAGAAGCAGCTTGGCTGCAGGGCAGCAGGGCTCTCCCGGCTGCTGCTCCCCAGCTGGCTCGGGATTTTACGCATTTTCCTGCTGTTAGTGATGTGACACCTCGTGGTGTGCAAGGTCAGGGGACAGGATGGAGTCCAGACTGGGGCAGGGTGGGTTTTGAGCTCTTCAGCAGCTCCTCAACGGCAGAGCCAGAGACACCAGAACACCTTGTCCAGCTGCAGCCTAAGGGTGGCCTTCAGCCCCCAGCTCTGCCGGGCAGGCACAGCTCATCTCCAGTCAGGTCCCTTGGGTGGGCTCAGCCAACACCAGGCCCTGGTGGCCTCACGGGAGCCAAGAGCCTGTGGAACCCTGGGAACAGCCCCTGTGCAGGCACAGCCTCATGGTGCCTCTCTCTCATCTCTCCTTCAGCTCCTCTCGGGAAGTTTCCATTCAGGGTTTTTCCTGAGCTCCTCAGTCTGCCTCGAAAGCCTAGGGAGCAGGAGCTGCCCAGGGAAAGGAATGAGCAGGGAGTGTCTTTACAAACAAACTGGGAGTCTGCTGGTGAGGTAAGACCCATACTGAGAGAAACATTGGGAAGATTTCCACAGGAATTCCACTGATTGACTTGCCCCAGACTGTGTTACAACAGGGACAAGAAAAAGAAGAAAAGGGGGGATGTGTTTTAAGGGGATCTGCACTGGGGGGGATGTACATGAACAGGGGCTCTGCACTGGGCGTTCCGGGAAGTCTGCACCTCTCGAGTGCCTCAGCCAATGGGGAAAGAGAGAGGGAACTGCGGCCGGGAAATTGGGATAAAAAGAGGCTGCGTCCTCCAGCAATTGGAGAGAGCCCATGGGAAATGGCCATGACCTCTCCCTTTATTGATGACTAAAGTTCCAGGACTCCTCTGTCTCCTTTTTGGACACAAACCTCTGGCGTTTGTGGATTCATTTCCTGACACCAGCAAAGGACAGAGGGGCAGCTCTGCAAGGACAATGCAGCAGCATCTCCAGGGTGCTCCTGCCAGCTCCAGCTCCTCTGTCCTGCCCATGCCACCACCCACAGACATCTGCCTCTGCCAAACCCAGCCGGGGCTGGGACACACCCAGAGCCTGGCGAGCTGAACTCCCAGAGCCAACACGAGGCTTCCTGCTCACGCGGGAGGGGCTGGCGAGCAGAGTCCCTGCTCTACCATTTGCCATCAGTGACATCTGTGAGCAGCCTGGGATCCCGCCCTGCTCAGTGCCAATCACTGTGGTGGCACTGATGGCACCATGGTGGGCAGCAGGGGTTACCCAGTGTGTTCCTGCATGGACACACAACTCTTAGCACTTATCAGTCAGAATTTAAATCTTAGTCAGAAATATTTGTCAGGCTGCTGGGATGACTTCAGCCATGGTAAGGATGATGGGAAGGTCACAGGTTTGTGCAGGGCAGAGAGCAGCACTCAGTGCACTTCCCTGGCTTCCTGTTCAGGGATGCAGGCACAAGAAGGCAGGAACACAGGTCACAGTGACCTTCCCAGTGTCTGTTTGCCCTTCCTTGTCCTCTGTTTTCAGCCTTGACGCACTTGTGGTTTCAGAGGAGGCCTGGCACCAAGTCCTGTGATTGCTGTGCAGGTGGGGTTTGTTGTCACTGATGCTGATTCTCCCAAGGGACCATCCTGCCAGGCAGTCTTGGTGCTCCCAGCTCTGCCCATGCTGACCACACCTGGATGAGGTGACAAGGCCAGCAGGTACTGCTGTCAGCTGAGGTCAGTGGCCGCGCGTGCTGTCCCCCTGCAGAGTGTCCAGGACACAAGGACAGGACAGGGTTCTTCTTCTCAGAGCACTTTCCCATCTCCTGAGGCAAAGTCCAGGTGCTGTTCCAGTCTGGACTTCCAGGACAGCTGCATTTCTTGCCCAAATGAGATTTGCTGTCAGTGAAGAAGATTCCATCACGGTCCAAGAGTGGAGCTGTCTGCTGGAATCCTCATCCCAGCAATCCGAGACTCAGAATTTGATATGACAAAGTTCAAATTAGCTGTCTTGTTCCTTCCCAGAAATGCCACGGAGCATGAAGCCCTGCCTATGTTCATCCAGATCCACTGGTAGATCTCTCTGTCAAATTCTAACTTTTGAGAAGAATCCTTTGGGATGAAAGACGCTGAAAAATATCATTATTATGTATCTGCTCCAGAAATTAAAATCAGGTGCTCCAGTGCTTCGGAGAATTTTCTGTATTGGCCTTTGAAGAATCATCTCCAGGGCAAATCCTTCTCCAGCTGAAATCCAGGATTTAACACATGAATGCTGCCCTTTGCTGGAGGAAGGAATGTCTAGGAAATGGACCTTGAAGCAATAAGTAAATGCAGCAGTTTCTCCTGGTGTGCAGCTGCTGAAGCAGTGAAAGACAGAGAAATATGAAGGACAGGCTGCTGTAACATATGAGCTCTGTCAACAAAAGAAATGTCATGTCAGCCTTGGATGAACACCCTCAAATCAACAGCGGACATTGGATTGACTCAGCTGGTGTCAGGATGTCCTATTAAGAGATGGATGACTTCAGAGGGAGAATTTCTCAATCCATTTAGATGAAGAATTTGCCTCTAAATTCAAAAGGAGGTTCTCAGCGGAATTGCTTTAAAATTTATAACCCAGCATCTGTATCTCTTTTGTTTCCCCGGTGAGGCAGAGGCAGGAAGGTGAAATATTCCCAGAGTGTGTCTGGACCTCACACTCCTGCCCAGACCCTCCACATTCCCTGCTGCTGGGACCCATCACTCTCCTCTCTCCATGCCCCTGGTGCTTCCTCTGGTTCAGCCAATATAATCCAGGGCTGGATCACAATTCACATTATGGGTTTGGGCTCCAGACTACTCTGGTCAGAGGCTTTGGGAGCTGCCAATCCTTTGTCCAGGATGGTTTTCCTGTCCTGAAAGCTGCAGTCAGGAGAAAATAATTTGCACTGGCAGACTGGGAAGGAGGATGGGGAGCTGCCCCCTCTCTCTGACCCCTTGGCCTTTCACATGTGCTCTTCATTCTTTCCAAGACCCTAGGCCACTAGATTGGTTTTTCACTCTTCCACTGGTGAAATTCAGCAGCAACTAAAGGAAACGGGCTGAGTTCAAGTGGCATTTAAACACCTAAACTTAGGCATCAGTGGCATTCCTCCATCCTCATTGAAATTCCTGGAGTGCTGGGCTGGAGCAACCCCGGAGATCCCTGCTGGAATAGATGTGCAGGGTGAGGAAACCACGCAGAGCTGAGGGAAGGCTCATTCCTGCCTGGTGCTCACATCTCCCACCGGGGCAGGAGAGGCCCCAGGGAATGAAGGGAGTCACTGAGACCTTGGTTCGTGTTCTTGTGAGGGTTTGACCTTGGCGTGGCAGCATTCCCTGCTATTCCTTTCCATGGGATAACTGGTGCTCCCTGGGCCCAGGGAAGGTCCTTCAGCAGCTGAATGCAGCTGAGAGTGGTGGGGAGGAAAGGCACACCTGGGCTTTTGACCTTCCAGTGAATGTTCCAAGTGCTTGTGGGTGGAACCACTCCAAAAGGGCAGCTCTTGTCCCTCTGAGCTCCTTTTCCAGCAGACAATCCCAGGCCATTCATTCCCAGTCCCTCATTTACCAGCTGCAACCTCAGCACAACCTGGTGTGGGATCAGCAGGCCCTTGTCTCGTGGCCATGTCCAGTTTTCCTGACTTTCCTTGGTTTTGAGCAGTCACATGGTCTGAACTGAGCTGGACCTTCTCGGCCTTGGGAAGCTTCTGGCATGGGTGTTTTTCCAGCAAATGCCAGGCCCTGCCTCCTGCCATTCCTGATCTGTTTTATGTGTTCACCCAAACCCTGGTGTCTGACCTGGTGTGTGGTGTCTTTTCATTCAGGGATGGCTTTAAACAGGGCTGCCCAAAATCCCCCTCAGCATCAGTAATGCTTTGTGAGTTTGTCAGACGTTCAGTTTCTCAAAGTCTGCTTAAGATTTCAGTTTAGCCAGTTTTAAGTCAGATTTAGAACTCATGAACACAGCTCACTCATCTGCATAATCTCTGGATTGTTATTCCTCTGCTGAAAACAGAAAACTTCCCTTGTGCTGTCAGTGCTGTCAGAGCTGATGGTTTTCCCCTGAGTGAAGACTGTTGTAAAGAATTCACAGACCACTGCACTTATCATCAGTGGTATCCCAATAAAAACAGAGGGGAATGCTAAAGGGACATCCTTTTGGACTGATTTGGGTTTGCTTTTCCAGTATTTGTGTCCCAAATGCAGGGGATGGAACAGAGAGCACCCAGGACATCTGCAGGAGAAATCAGGGGGGCAGCACTGCAGGAGGTTTGAGCCTGAGCTCAGGATTTGAAAGGTTCTCACCAAAATGGAAACAGTGCCCGAAAAAGGGGCTGCGTTTCTGCTTTCTGGAGAAAATGATCTGAGGCCTCAGAGCACAAACTCGAGTCAGGTCAAGGCCATTGCTGAGGAAGGAGCACCAAGGGCTGTCCCTCGCCCTGCCCTGGGGCAGTGCAGCCCATTTGTGTGGGGAGAGCTGTGCTCAGCACCCTCAGCCTGACCCACCCACGGGTGCAGCTCTGACCATCACTGGCCCACAGCACAGTCACTTCAGCTCTGCTGCTCTGGGGCTCCCTGCAGCCCCTCAACACTGTCCCCTGGCCTGGGCAGTGGTGACACCTCCAGCACCCACACTGCAGGGCAGCCCCCAGCAGGGATGATCCCCTGTGTGACTGGGACCAGTGACCTCCATCAATTCATGGCTGCGGCAGAAGCCAGGAGCTGCACAGATCTCCAGCTCCTTCCTACCTGTGCTGTTTCTAGCTGCCTGCAAACTTGGAGCTTTATGTTGCATTTTCAGGAAAAAATAATCGTGCTTTTAAAATGTTTTGTGGAAAACATTCCTCTTTCCCTCTGCTCCTTGGGCTCCCCTTGTTCCCTCAACAGTGTCTCCTGTCAAGGCAGAGGGAAATGGTTCTTTTCACAACCCTCTGAGCTGAGACTGGGCAGATGTGTGACTAAACCTGCCCCAGGACACCACTCGTGTCCTCAGTCAGATCTTTTCACACTTTGGCACTTCTCAGTCTCCTTTTGCTGCTCGCAGTGAAGGTAGCCCCTCCCAGGAGCTGCCGGAGCTGGGAACCATCATGGGCCTGGTTCTCCCTCCTGCTCTGCCTCGCAGAGCCCGGGCGATTTGCAGGCAGTGCAAGGGACAGTGACAGGTACAGCCCGGAGTGACCCTGCTTGGGAGGGCACCTGGAGGCACAGCTGGCTCCCAGTGCCTTCATCTGCACACAAGGGGTTAATGAACAGCTCGGTGCTTGCCCCAGCTCATTGTCACTGCTGTGGGCACTGGTCACAGCCACAGTGTCCCTCCTGCCCTGTGCTCCTGCTGGGAGGGGCTGCAAAGGTTAAGGAAGATGTCCAGGTGTACCTGGAAAGGTCTCAGCTTCCGGCCTCTCATTCCATGGCTGAGCACGGGGTTTGCTCAGGGCTGGGGAGAATCCTGGGGTGGGGAGAGCTGGCACTTCATGGAATAATCACAGGATGATTTGTGTTGGAAGGGACCTTAAAGCCCATCCCGCCCTACCCTGGCCATGGGCAGGGACACCGTGCACCGTCCCAGGCTGCTCCAAACCCCAGTGTCCAGCCTGGCCTTGGACACTGCCAGGGATCCAGGGGCAGCCACAGCTTCTCTGGTTGCTCTGTTGTTGATGACCACACAGGAACTTGTCACAACATCAACCGCCCAAAAGCTCACCTTGGGACTTGGGGGCTGTTTTGGGGGTGTGAGGGCCCCAGGAAAGCAGAGAGGGTGGCAGGGAATGGGGCCCTGGATGTGTCACCCCCTGTCCCTATTGCTCCCCAGCACATCGCCTCGGCCTGGTGGTCCCTCTCCTGCATCAAAGATGCCATTGGGGTCTGTCAGGAAATGAATCCACAAACACCAGAGGTTGATGTCCAAAAAGGAGACAGAGGAATCCTGGAACTTCAGTCATGAATAAAGGGAGAGGTCATGGCCATTTCCCATGGGCTCTCTCCAATTGCTGGAGGACGCAGCCTCTTTTTATCCCAATTTCCCGGCCGCAGTTCCCTCTCTCTTTCCCCATTGGCTGAGGCACTCGAGAGGTGCAGACTTCCCAGAACGCCCAGTGCAGAGCCCCTGCTCATGTACATCCCACCCCCATTTTGTTTTCTTTGTGTCTCTGTTCTTTTTCTCTAAATCCAGGGATTTAACACTGCCTTGGGTGAGTAACAGTCTGTGTCAATTCATGGAATTCCTATGGAATTTATGGTTCCTCCCATTGCTTCTTTCACCTGTCAGTATCTGGCCTCATCTACCAGCAGGCCTCCCCGTTTGTTTGCAAAGACATCTCCCTCTCGTTCCTTTCAGGTCTGCTCCCGCAGGACAGGGGGAAACTGGAGCTGATCCAGGTCAGAGGATGGGGTTTTGTTTCCCTTTGGTTGCTCCTGGTGTTGGTGGAGAAGCACTGAGGGAGGGCAGGGGCTCCCTGTGCAGAGGGTGAGGGGTGCACACTGGGCCCCTCCGGCCTCTCCCATTTTTCCCTCCCTTCCCTGAGGATCTGACTGTGGAGTGCAGGAAGGAAGCACAGACAGCAGCTACACGAGTAAAATAAATAAATCAAAACAGAGCCACAGAAACACTGCTGGCAATTAATGTGTGTTAGAAGTTATGAACTGGAGATCACTGTCACACTGGAGCACCAGGGAAAATCTGTGGCTGCCACAACAAAGGGATGAAAAAAGCATAAATTTTGATGAACATAAAGAAATCAATCTGTTCTGAATTTGGGAAGAAGCGGGGTGAATAGTACATGAGGAGGATGAATTATTTTCCAGTCTTTTGACAGGGAAGGATGCTGTTAAACAATATTTGTCATCAGGGAAAATATTTATATTACAAGCATAGAAAAACCTGTGCTGAAGAGTCCAAAAAAGGCTGGGGACATCCTGAGGGTCAGAAGGGTGTTAAAGCCCTGCCAAATTCCAGAGGGGCTTGGGAGATTGACCCCAGTCACGGGAACACTGGAAAAGCTGAGACGGAATTCTGTCAAAATGGGACTATATTTAACACCAGTCAACAACCTGAGAGAAAGTAGGTCTCATCTGACTAACCTGAGCTCTTCTATTTTTAATGATATGCAAAATAGATTGGTAATGGTATCTACAGAGGTGTGGTAAAATATTTCATAACACTGGGATGGCAAAACAGCTCATTCCAGGATGAATAAAGCCCAGGCTGAGGGAATGAGGGATCCAGCACCTTCTGGAACAGCAAAAACATTGATTATTCCTCATATGCCCACACAACCCAGGCTAACCACAGAGCTGGTCGTTTCAGAGCCTATTTGCCTACATAACTGCAGTTTGGAGTTAGCTGTACCTTTTACTTCTACCTGGTTCGTAGCAATATCACAAATTGTTTTGCATTTCCTTTGTAGTATTTGTCTCCTTGCCTGGAATTCAACTCTCCTTTATCATGATAATATTTTCCCTCATTTCTGCCTTCTCTTCATCTCCCAGTTCTCTTGCTTAGGGAGGTTATGTCCTTAGCAGTAGAATTTCTGTTTGAGAGGCCCAGGGCACGATTCATCTGAGACACTTCGATGTCTTCAGTGCAAATATTTACATCCGAGCTGGGCCAGATTCCCTTCACGTCTGCCAGCAGCAGCTCCAGGTGTTTCCTGCACATCCTCTCATCCTGGGCTGGGTGTCTGTTGTCCAGGAGGGTCTGTTCTCTCCTGCTCGTTAAGAAACTCCTGGATAACGAGCTCAGATATTTTCTCCAACAAATCCCACTCTCTGTAAAGGAAACAGCCCTGAAATGAGGATTTTCTTCCCAAAACAATTGCCAGGTTATCCACGCAAGATTTTGTTTCGCCTCCCAATGTCCTGCAGTGGAAATGATTTGTTCATTGTCTGATCTGGATTTCAGATCTCTCCAGCCTGGCTGGGCTTTCTCATCCGTGATTTTTGCACTTGGAGATGCAGTAGGAAGTCCCAGTCCCTGCTCAGAGCTGAAATGGGAATAAAGGCTGAACACCCATTGAATCGTGGCCTGATCACTGGGCACTGTTAGAGCCTGGAAGGTTCCTGAATCCAATTTTGTTCCTTCCTTCCTCCTTTGTGATTTCTTTCTGCTATGGGGTTTTCATTCCTTCAAGACTTTGTAAAATGACTGAGGGTTTTTTTTTTTTTTCTGCAGGTATTGTGCCTCTGTCCAAAATCTGATTCTGTCTATTTCATTCTTTGTAAAAAAAAAAAAAATGATCTAAATATATATATATTTAAATAATCCTTTCTTTAGCTTCTCACAGGCTTCTTGAGTTGTTTGTTGGTGTCCTGTCCTTGGAATATCCTCTTTTGATTTTCCTCTCCACACTCCTTGCATTTTGACAGCTCAGTCACCTGCAGCTTCCTTCTCTTTTTCTCCCAATGTCCATCAAACAATCTCATGCTCTTGCCCTTAGAAAACTGTTGTGGTTTTGCTAAATTTCAGTGAAATTCACTTTTCTGGGGTTGGATCCCTGTTGTGATTCCCTCAGATTTAGAACTCCGCCGAACTGGGCCTCACCCTGGAGTCTGCTCTTCCCAGCTTTCCAGTTCCTCGCTGATATTTATCTTTCCCTCTGCTCTTCTCCGACTGACAGGAGTGTGGTTTCTTCATTTTCCAAGTATCGGCATTGACCTTCATGAAAGACAAATTTTCCTTCAATTTCTGCCAATTATTTGCCACGTTCCTGGAGAGCCTCAGCTGTGCTTGCACCCTGATCTTCCCCCATGCTCTTCTCTCACCGTCCCTTCCCCTACCCCATTTGTTTTATGGGCATTTTTCCATTTCCTCCTTTGATTTTTCCCTTTTCTTCTTTGACTTTGCCCTTTTCTGCTTTCCCTCCCATGCCATGGTGGGGCCTGGGTGAAGGTTCAAAAGTTGACTCAAACAGGAGAAGGAGGAATTTGTGGGAGCAATGAGAAATTCCTGATGACTCGAGGATGCTCAGATGGAACAGGAGGTCTGAGCATCCCAGTTTTCTCTCTGCAGCAGAGAGAAATCAAATGCTTTGCAGTGAGCGGGTCTGGCAGGTCCTTGATTCAAAGATAATCATTCTTTCCCTCCCCAGTTCTGTAACTTTTAGGGTGTGTGAATAAAAACCATCATGAGCTCTTCCACTCCATGGCACTGCCATGATGAAAATACCTGATGTGTGTATATTGAGGCAGTTACAGAGTTTAACACAAATTTACTGGGATTTTTATTTGGTAAATTTGTTTCACACCCAGTTATGCATTTTTAATTGACAATTTGTGTTGAGCTCACTTGAATACCAATTAAAAGTCAATCAAAATAGACTAAAGTAGCATTGTTAAATGGACTTTAAATTAAATATATGCAGGGGAAAGTCTATCTGAACTCGGTCTGCACTAAAAATTTATCCAAAAAATTGCTGATTTGGGCCAGACCTCCTTTGCCCCCTTGCTTCTGGTGGTTCTGGGATAGGGCTGAAGGGTCTGCACATCCCAGAGGTGTTCCAAAGTCCTTTAATTCCGTGGCTGACTCATGTCTGGGCATCGTGCTTCCTAAAAAAACTGGGGATGGCGCGTTTTCCATGTTATAAATGGTCAAATTGGTCAGCCATAAAATTCCGGCCAGCATCGTTTCACCTCAGCACAGCCCCAAAGCTGCTGAAGGGGCCAAGACTCTGCTCCGGTGGCAGAGGCTGGAGGAATTGGATTTTAGGGAGTTGTAAGGGATGGGAGGAAATGAAGGATTTGGTTCAGAATTCCCGAGCTCTGCCAGCAGAGTTTCCCTCACACAAAAATCCCAATGCTTTCACCTGAACCTGCTGACGAAGGGCTGCAGATTTTGTCCTGAGAGGATTTATTTCTTGGGAACACCTTTCACCCTCCAATTTTCATGTTCTTTGGGAGCTGAAAAGGAAGGAAAAGTTTTGAAGGAGACACCAAGAAATCCTATTGGATAATTCTGGTGCTTAATTAGATGTTAATGGCTTTTCCTCAGTGTAGCAACCTGTGCTCTTTATCAAACGAGACGCCTCTTCCAAGAGGTTAATTTGGGAATATCTTGTAATAAAGATGAATATTTGTGTAATAAAATCGGTGTATCTGTGTCCTGTGAGAGAAATACTCAGTGTGGGAGTTTAGCAAGGTCACTTGATGCTGCAAGTGCTGCTAAAATAGGATTTCATCCCTGTGTAAACATTAGTTATATTAATTGGGGAATTAGTTATCTGACAGTGCTGAGGCAATTCTCTTCCCAAACTCAGAGAGAGCAGAGAAAGCTCTGAAAAGATAATTGAGATGAGACAATGCCTCCTTTAAAGATCATTCACCATTTAAACTTCTTTAAATAATTAATTACGCTCCGAAAGATCATTGTGAGAGCTGCTGAACTCTGCGTGGAACACCAGGATCTAATTTCAGGCAGAGCATCAAACGTCTCTTCAGATCTGACAGGAGTGGGGAGATCTCAGAAAACAGCCGGAACATGGAAAAAGGCCCATTTTAATGACATCCCAAGAATTTCGTGCAGAAACACCTCCAGAAATGATGGGGAGGCAATGAAAACTGTGACAGGAGGCATTTCTAGCACCTATCTTGGAGCTGGGCCCTCAGACACACGAGAAGAAGGAGCAAAAACCTCTCTGGAGCTGAACGTGGCAAATTCCAGAGCATCCCTGTGCCTCTGGAATGGGCACCATGTCCTGCCCAGCCCTGGCAGGGGACAGGCACAGGGCAAACTTCACCTCCCGAACCTCCAGCTGAGGGCAGAGATCAGGGAATGCCAAGGAATTTGTGTCAGGCTGGTTGGTAGAGGTTTCATTGGGATGTCACTGTTCATGGAGCTGGCAGCTCCCTGTGGCACAAATTCCTTGGGCAGCGAAGGAGCTGGGCTTCCCTCTGGACAAGGGGAGGCTGAAGGAGCCTCATGGAAGTTTCTCACAGGTGAGGGGACAGGGGTGGTGGGGACAGATGGCAGCCAGGGAATGTCTTCACCACGAGAGCATTCAGGGTGGGAAGGGTTTACCAGAGCCTCGGTGTGATCCCTCTCCATCCTCTGGAGTTTTCCAGATCCAGGCTGACCCGACCCAAAGCCCACCGTGCTCAGAGTGGGTGTGGACTGGAGTCTTCCGTGGTCCCTGCACAAACACTTCCACGTTTCTGTGATCCTTTCACAGGCATTGGAACACTCTGTGCCACCCACCGGAGCTCCCTTTCCCAGCTGGAAATCCGTGCTCTCCTCACTCCAGGCTGACCACAGAAACTGTGGGCAAATCTGGGGAGGGAGGGAAAGGTTCTGCTTCTCCTCAACACCCAGCAGCACCCAGGCACAGAAAGATGAGGGTCAGCTTTCCAAAAGTGACCAAACTCAGGGAAACCCTGCTTTCCCTGGGAAAAAAAAGCCTCAGCCGGCAAAAGAACCAGGATCCAGCTGTCCTGACTTCCGAAGATGCACCACGAGCTGCGTTGTGCACAGTGAAGTTCACATCACCATCACTTGCATTGTAATTCATTGCGGTTGTACAGCTGCATGGCCAGCACTTTGTGAGGGCACCAGAAATGCAGCCTGGGCCAAACCTTGGCAGTGGCTCTGCATCTCCCTTCAGGGTGCTGGGAAGCTCCTGGATTTTGGAAAGGCAGTCAACAGCGTTCCAGGGTGAAGTTTCCAAGGAATGCACAGGAAAAAGTCTCTCGAGGAGGAGCAGCCTTGGCTGGGAGCTGCTGGCCTTGGGAGAGACATGCCATCCCGTCAGGATGGATCCCTGTGAGCTGCACTTGGAGGTGCTCCCTGCTGGATTCGTGCAGGATGAGAATCATCAAAACCTGAGATTGTGGGGACTGAACAGATTTGTCAATGAGAGCAGTTTGCTCATGGCCTTGCACAGCGGAGCTTTGGATATCATAAAGCCCCTTCCGGTACCTAAAGGGGTTTGCAGAGAGCTGGAGAGGGACTTTCCAGACAGGCAGGGAGTGGTAGGACAAGGGGGAATGGTTTTAAACTAAAAGAGAGTGGATTTAAATTAAATATTAGGAAGAAACTCTTCTCTGTGAGGGTTGTGAGGCCCTTCCCAGAGGCTGCTGTGAGGAGCAGGGTGGTGGAGAGCTGTTCCCTAATGAGGAGGCTGTTTGTGGTGGCTGATAAGAACTATTTTATAGCAGAGCATAATCTACTGTAACACTTTATTATGCCTAATGCAAGGGGAGAGTAAACAGGGCTGCTGAGAATTAAAATCAATCGCATTCTCCTCTCCACAGCGATATCAGCTCGTCAGTAATTACTTGTTTGTTGTCTTCATTGTGAATCCCAACAATTCCAAGGTTGTTAATGCTCCAAGAGAGAAAATGAAATTACATATTCAATTTATTCTGCATGGAAACAAATTACCAGGAAGAAAAGGGGATTTATTTGCATTCCTGTGGTGGAGTGGGTGACATCCTGTGGGATGGAGCTGCCTCGCTGCCGGCTCCCTGGGGATTGGGAATCTCCTCCCAGCCCCAGAAGTGGGAGCTTCGCTGGTGCCCAGCTTGCCAGAGCTGCCTGGGAGCCCCAGCCCTTGGCCCTTTTCAGGGCAAGAGGAGCTCTTTGGGGGTCCCTGCAGGGACAGTGCAGTGAAACCTGGAGGTGCTGAAGTCCTGATGTGGCACAGCTGGGTCACTGAGCCACATGTGCCTTGGGGTGCCCATGTTACCGAAAACTGCGGGAAAAACAAAAACCCTTCAACAACATTTTGAATGTTAGAGAGTCAAGTCATTGCTTTATCCTCTGCCCAGGATGTTGTTCTGGCCAGGATGTGCCACAGAAATCATCTCACCCACACACAGCCCGGCTGTGCACAGACAATCATTCCATCACACACGTGTTTTTACAAGCTTTTCCCCCAAACTTTATCCAGTCCAAACCCACACAAAGGAATTGGCTCAGCGTTCATTGGTTCCAAGCTGAGCACCCCCCAGGATTCAGTTTCCCACTGGATCCCAATCTCCTCGCCTCCCATGTCCGTTGGATCTTCTTTCTCATTGCTCTCTGTGCAGCCCAGGTGGCTGTGCCCAGCCAGGGCTGTTGTTTGCAGTCCATGGCTGTCAGTGGCCGCTGAGAGCTGGGATCTCTCGTGGATCTCCTGTGCTGCTCCCAGGCTCTTGGGATGCTGAGCTCCCCAGGCCTCACCTGGAGGAGCAATGCCCTGGGAAGAAGCTTCGGTTCCCTTTCCCTGGGGCAAAGGTGGACAAACCTGGCTGAAGTTATAGAAAAATTTCTTAAACTGGTGTGTTTTCCAACAAGAATAGCCCAAACCTCTGGCCCTGGCCCTGGGACCAGGATTTCAGGAGCACTGGCTGTTTGTCTATGTCAGCAACCATTTGGGGACCCAGGGAGAAGGGAGAGTGTTCCTGCACTAAAGTGTTTGACTTGGCTTAAGCTCTTTACTCCAGGAAATGCTTATCTTTATCCAGTTAATTTCTACAATGCTTAAATTTATCTTTCTGCAAATCTGACTTAAATATTAATGATGCTTTGCATTCCTGGTGCCTTTCGTGTGCTGAGCTTAAATGTAGGGCTGGAAGAAAGAGTGGCTGGGGGGCAGAGGTTGCTTTTAACATCCTCGAGATGCTAAAACGTAATAAATCATTAGCTGGACCTGCTTCCACTCAAAAACAGGCTGAGTTTCACCTCCTGGTGCCAAGGTCCAGCCTCAGCGAGCCTTTCTCATGGTCTGGTGAGCAGAGCAGGACAGGACACCTCAGCTGAGGAGGACACGGAGCTTTAATAGCACCTCTGGTAATTAAATATGGATGTTAGTGGAGCTGGGATGTAATTGAGTGAGACACCCAGGGAGAAAGTTCCAGAGACAAGGTCATTGTTCGGTGGCCAGGAGCAGAGCTGGTCTGGAATGAGGCTCAGGACAGCTCGGAACCTGTTTGGCAGGAACAGAGCAGCCAGAGACAGGGAGAGGGACGGGAGAGGGACACGCATTCCTGTGGGAATGGTGTGTCCTGCAGCTGGACACCAGCACGCGTGCAGCAGAGCGATGGGGAGTGTTTCCATTGGGAACTGAGGAATGAACTCCACACTTAGGATCTGCACCAGTGATGGGATGGGGCAGATGCAAAAGGAGTTGTCCTTCCCAGGCTGGCACAAAGGCTGTGCCTCTGGCCCAGGCCCAGCAGGGCTGGAGGGATGTGAGGCTGTGCAGGGGAAATGCTGAGTGGGAGGTGGGGCTTGGGCGCTCTGCGTGTCCCCAGAGCCTGCGGGGCCTTGCTCGGGGCCTCGGCTGCAGTGACCCGGTGCTGGTGGCCAGCTGTGCCAGCTTCCAAAGGAGAGAAAAGCTGGCACTGATGGCAGCTGTGCCCTATCCCTGCCAAATCCCACCCTCAGCCCCTCTGGCAGGGCTCTGGATCCCGGACCTGCCCATATCCCTCAGATTTCTGGATCCATGGGGTGCTCTTTGTGCCCCTCAGGCTGTGGTGACTTGTGGCAGCTGACGATTCATGGACTCCAGGGACCCGCCTGAGGCTCCTGAGGTGCCCACAGGGATTCAGGATCAGGAATCAGCCCCAGGTTCCAGGGGCTGTTCAAGCAAAGCAGCTGCACCACATTGAGTCTGCTCCAGGCCCAGGGAAAATGACAAAAGGGGAACATTTGCCAGGAAAGAATGCAAAACTAAGTGGGGAAAATACATTTTAATGAAATGCAAATATGTTTCCCAGCATCTAGGAGAGAATTAAAAGCATAAATAAATAAATGAAGACCAGGAGTGAGCGTTTAGCAGCAGATTTAAAGCTTTGCTTAAAGGGCCAGGCCCAGCTGATGCTGCTGGGGCAGCCCCGGGCTCTGCTCAGGCCACATCTCGTGAGGAGAAGGAGCAGCCACTGCTGCTGGTTTGGCTGAGTTTCTCCACGTTTCTGAGCACTCTTTCTATCCTGGTTGAGTTTAGATGGCTCTAAAGTTTGACTTTAAAACCCAGCTGGAGTTTTTTTGAGGATCAGTGGAGCAGAGGAAGTGCCAAGGCACGTTCTCCTCGCTGAGCTCGCCCAGACAGCCCCTCCAGCTTTGCTGCAGGTGTGGCAGAGCCTTGCTCTGGGTTTGGAGCTGGCCCCAGCAGGGCTGTGTGCGCTTCCCCAGCTCCACACCAATCCCGGAAGAGCTTGGCAGGCACTAGGGATGAATCCATTTGTCCCATTCTCTGTTTTAGGCCTGTTTAACCTCCCTGACAGCACTGGCTCACACCTTGCCCATGCCCTGGGGCTAAGGCACAGCTCAGCCCCGTGGAAGGGGCAGCAGGCATGATCCTGTCCCCATGGATTGCTCCTGTCCCCATGGATTGCTCCTGTCCCCATGGATTGCTCCCTGCTCCGAGACAAGGCCGGGGATGGAAGAGGGAGAAATCCTCTCCTGCAGCCTGGCAGGGCGTGCTGAGAGCCAGAAGTGCTGATTTCTCTGCATGGCTCCTGTGCAAATGTTTTCTCTTCTGCCCTGATTCAGCACTTCTGCAAAGCCCACGAGAAGCCTGTGGGGAACTTTAGGCCCAAATAACTTTGCAAGTGTTATTTTCCTGAGCAACATTATTCTCGTTTAAGACTACCCTGTGAGCATAAAAATCTCTCATAATGATTTCCCTGTCAGCTGCTTCTTTTCAAGACCTTTTTCTCCTTCCTAGAAATGCATGACACACTATGGAAATTATGTAAAGCTCCTGCTCTCCGTGGCTATGAATAGTATTTTCTATTCTGTATTGGTTTATATTTGGGTTTGATAATCACACTCATATTTTAAGTTTAACCAAGGCACAATTTCTCTAACAAGGGCAGCAAACAAAACAGGGAGTTTAAGCTGAGCAAACGAGTGCAGAAGTGGATCCTTTACTTCCTTAATGCTTCCCTGCTCCAAATTATTCCCTGCACGTTCCATTTAGACAACGGATACAAACGATTTGTAGGAGTTTTCCACCCCCGAAACATAATAACACAGCAGGGCTGCGCTGCTCCCAGCTCCGCTCCTGCTCGTTTCAGAGCAACTCCGCGCTTTTGTGCGGCAGCCTGGCCCATTTGTTCTTTATTAAAAAGAAAATTAGCATGAAACCCAAGCTCTCGCTTAATGGGCTCTGAAGCTGCCTTGCCAATACTTCTGTTATAGCAATCCCGAGCTCTGCTGTAATTCTGCTTTCCCAAATGGAAGAGGAAATGGAAATGCTGGCCGTGAGCAGGGAGTAAAGCAGGAAGTGTGCTCGGGGTGTGTGGGATTAGTGCCGGGCACGAGGCTCCCTGAGCTCATGGGAGCAGGGAGGGAGCAAGGAATGGGGCTGGAAAATGGCCTTTTCCAGGCTGTGCCCTTCCTGTTTAGGGTTTTGGGATTTCATGCGTGGGCAGGGAGCATTTGGAGGCAATTCAGGAGGGGTTTTCCATGAAAATGACCCTTCTCCAGCAAATCCACCTTCAGCTCTGAGTAAACCTGGAGAAATCCGTGAGCCTGGGCTGAAGGTTCCTCGCACCGAGTCACCAGGAAAGGAAAACTTCCAGGGGGTTTTCTGTGAAGGCAAAGCCAGGGGAAGCAGGGCAGCAGTTTTAGAGCTACTCTGGTGCACCAAGGATCCTGATTACCTGGGGTTATTCCATATGGAAAACGGTTTGGGACGCTCCAGAAAGCCCATGGGATGCATCACCTTGCACAGCCCTGGGAGCTGCAAGTCTCAGGTTTGCCCTGAGGGAACACTGAGGGAACATACAGAACATCCAGAATGGAAGGGATCCACAAGGATCAGCAAGTCCAGCTCCTGGCCCTTCACAGAACAGCCCCAAGAATCCCACCATGTGCCTAAGAATGGAAATTATCTTTAATTTTTGAATCCCAAATAAATGTCTTCTGCTCAAGGCTTGTAGGAGAGAGGGTGAGAGTCCACTTTGAACAGTTTGGACATTTTTTCTGGAAATTCAAGTTGTAGGAGGAACTGCCTTATGAAAGAGCAGCAGTTTATTGAAAAACTATTTTCATCAAGTTGTTTTTTCTTTCTATTTTTTCCATAAGGAAATTTGAACTCTGAGAAAGAACTTTGGGTTTTCTTGGCCAAAATTTAAAGCCAAATATGATTTGGTTGGGCTCTTTTGGATGCTTTTGGTCAAAATTTGACCAGTTACCTTTATTAACAATGAAATTTTCAGCTGGGCCTTGGGAGGACTCACTCATTTTGAAGACATTTTGCAAGGATGAATCTCTCAGGATCTAAATGCAGATATTGATGCTGACAGAAGACAAAGCATTTGGAGCATTGAACTGTCTCTCCTGCTTTCTGCCTGGATTCTCAGCGTGGTCAAATAAATCCCTTTAGAAGGCAGTGCCCAGACAGGTTGTCTGTCTCTCTCTTGCCCTGACACAAAGGTGACAGAGGACTTTTGAAAACCCATTTTGGGAAGTCTGATGAAGCGATTCCTGGTTTCTCCTGTCTGGTTTAAGGGCAGCCCTGCCCCTTGCGATGAGCCCTTGGAGGTCAAGTGTTGCCCTGAACTCCTGTGCCCCTGCTGTGCCCTGGGCTCAGGGTGTTGGCCTGGCCTCTGCCAAGGGCTGAGATCTGCTGGGGGTGGAACTCGATGATCTCTGAGGTCCCTTCCAACCCAAACCATCCTGGGATTCTGGGACTCCCTGAGAGGAACCAGCAGCTGCTCTAATGGTTGTGCTAATGACAGGAGTGTCACCATTCCCTACCTAATGCTGGATACGTGTTTTAGGTGCCTCATGTTGGCGTTTGCAGAGAGCTGGGGGTACTTCAGTGGACAGGGTGGGTAGGTGGGGACAGTGACACGTCCTGCAGCTCCCAGCTCTGCCCAGGGCGCTCAGCAGCCGACAGGGACAGCTGGATCTGAGCTGTGACAAGGCAAATTCTCAGTTCCAGCCCCAGATCTGCTTTGCAGGTGTGGCAAGAGTGTGCAGAGAGCCAGATGGATGTGGTGACAGGGACTGGTGGGTGGTTTCATTTCCCTTTCGGGCTGGAGCTCTTCCAGGTGGTTTTATGTGGGTACACAGGGCACAGCAGAGGTGAAATCCCCACGGCTCAGGTCCAGCCTGGCTTGGATGTGTCAGGCAAGGTCCCATTTGGGACCTTGAGCACAGAGGATGTGGTGAGGATTCGTGGTGTGCCTGGCGAGGCAGCATCCCAGGAAATCCAGGAACATGGAAATTCAGTGCCACCTTTACTCTGCTGGCTCCCAGCACTGAACCCTCAGCAGGAGAAGGGCTCTGCTTGATTTCAGCTGCCTCCCACTCGCCCAGGATATCCCACAAAATCTTTAAGGGCGGCCCAGCCAACATCAGAGAGCTGCTGCCATTTCTAATGCACACAAAGGTCCCACCTGCCCTCGCATTCATGGCAGGGCTCAGGTCTGACCTGTGGTTCTGCCTCAGCCCTGGCTGTTAGCAGAGGCTCGGGCTGGGCAAACGTTCAGCAGCTGCCTGCTTCTCATTATTTACTGACTGCAAGCCAAAGGGCACAAAATGTTCCTCTATTCCTTCACAACAGGCAGGGGAGCTCCTGGCTGCTCTCAGAGTGAAGGATGTGATCACCAAACCTATTTCCCCTCATTATTTCCCTGAGTTTTGTGCGGTAGCAGATGGATCTTCATTAAGCTGAATACAACTTTTAGGGCGAAGCTGCTTTCATTGTTAAAACAGCTCCTGCAGTAATCCTGGCTGTTTTATTGAGATTTACAGGAAAATGGCTGAGAAATACAATGGCAAAATAAAGATGCCTTTAACCAGATAATGGGAAAGCATTTCCCTCGCTTGAAAGGTCATGCACAGAAAGTGGGAAATGGAGCTCGACTGGCTCTGGGTTAGCTTGAGTGTCTGGGTAGGGATAGGGAGGATAAAGCACACACAGACACCTCTAGAATGAGCCCAAAGCCTTCCCCAGAAAATCACATTTACCAGGTTTATTCGAAAGGTAGAACCCCCAGAATCCCAGACTGTTTGCTGAGGGGCCAAGAGGGACAGGCAGCTCATCCAGGACTTCTGGAAACTGAATCAGGGCCTGGAAAATGTCTGTGGGAGGCTGCAGGTGAGTCTGGCTGGGCAGGGGGAGGGAGAGCTGCTCCCCACCACACCCAGGGTTCCCTCAATCACCCGAATTCTCTTTGAAGTGCTGATGTCTCCTGAGGGAAGGTGGAGCAGGTGATGATGGAGAGATGCAGGGGGCTGGAGGCTGAGGGCCCAAAGCAGCTCAGCCTCGGAGCTGGGGCCTCCAGCCTCCACTGACCCTTCTGGTCGAGGCCAGCCGGGTGCAAAACCCAGCACCTGGCAGGGAACAGGGACACGCCAGGGATTCCCCTGCCCACCTGAGGGCAGAGGGGAGCGTGTGACTCCCTCTCTTCTGGGAGGTTTGTCCTTTGAGCAGTGTGATCCTTTGCAGGAGCCCAGGCTGAGCTGTGTCCACTCGGACACAGGGGAGTGGACACAGGGGAGTGGATGCAGCCTGGCACAGCACAGGACCCAAATCCTGCTTCCCTATTAATGCCAGGGAAGCCAATGGGACGAGGCAGAGTTACAGAAACAGAGAATTCCGGCTGCAAGGCATCTTAAAGCTCATCCAGTGCCACCCCTGCCATGGCAGGGACACCTTCCACTGTCCCAGGTTGCTCCAAGCCCCAGTGTCCAACCTGGCCTTGGATACTGCCAGGGATCACTTCCATGATTTTCTGGGGAAGGCTTTGGGCTCATTCTAGAGGTGTCTGTGTGTGCTTTATCCTCCCTATCCCTACCCAGACACTCAAGCTAACCCAGAGCCAGTCGATTTCCCACTTTCTGTGCATGACCTTTCAAGCGAGGGAAATGCTTTCCCATTATCTGGTTAAAAGCATCTTTATTTTGCCATTGTATTTCTCAGCCATTTTCCTGTAAATCTCAATAAAACAGCAGCCACAGCTTCTCTGGGCATCCTGTGCCAGGGCCTCAGCACCCCCATCTGAAAAAGTCCTTCCCAATATCTAAATCTCTCCTCTTTTAGACATGAGCTCTTCTCCTGGCATCCTCCAGGACCGCTGGCTGTGAAGACACTGAATGTGCTCTGCTCCAGGCATTCTGCTTTGAAAATCCACGGATCTGCCTTGCCAGGAGAGGAGAGGAGAGCAGGGAGGTTCTCTCCTCCAGGCAGGGCTGGGCTTGGCCATTCCCTGCAGGAAGGTGGCTGTGCAGCCTCTGTGGCAGTAATTGCTGAGCAGCGCAGCCATGGGGCTCCTGCTGTGCTTTCCATCCCCTCCCCGCGCTGCCGTGGGTTTTGTTTCCATTCCGGAGCCTTTGGCAGCCCTGTTATTTTGTGCTCTGCATGTGTCATTCTTTATAAGCTGGAGCTGCTCCGTGTTGAGATAGACACTGATAAATGCTGTCATCACATGGGGCTGTCTGAGCAAAGAGATTTGAAACCATTTCCCCCCCCTCCTTTTACTTCCTTTTTTGTTTTTTTCCCCTTTAAAGTGTCACATCTTGTACTGTTTTAGCTTTCCCTTTTACAGTCTTATTCCTTCTCTGGAAACATCTGCTGAGGGAAGAACGAGTGGGAATGAGGATGATTTGCAAGTCCCACATGGCTCTGAGGACAGAGACCACGACAGCGAAGATTCTCTATAAAGAACTGTGCCCTGGAGTTAGGAAATTCTCACCCTGAAGGACATCCCTGAGGTCTGGAGGCCTGGGCCTCACAGAGGCTTTTCTGAGGAGCTGTTTCCCCGGCCAAGGCTCAGCAGTTGTGTCAGTGCCGTCCTGCTCTGGCACCTCCTGCCGTGTCTCATCTCCACCTGAGCCAAGGATTCACTCCAAGCATCTCCGGACTCCCATCTGCCTTGGTGAGAGGCTGAGGCAGGAATCTCCTGTCGTGGCTGCCACCTGCCCTGGGCCTGGAGAGATCGCAGGTCGTGGCCTCTCTCCAACCCCTCTGCTTTCTCTTATGGAAAATTCAGGCTGAGAGAGCTGGGGCTGTTGGGGCTGGAGAGCAGAAGGTTGAGTGGAGACCTCACAGCACCTTCCAGGGTCTGAAGGGGCTCCAGGGAAGCTGGAGACAGGAACAGGAGTGTTCCAGTTCCTGTTATTCAGGAACAGGAGTGACAGGACAAGGGCAATGTGTTCAGACTGAAAGAGGGGAATTTTAGGTTAGAAGTGAGGAAGGAATTCCTCCCTGGGAGGGTGGGGAGGCCCTGGCCCAGGGTGCCCAGAGAAGCTGTGGCTGCCCCTGGATCCCTGGCAGTGCCCAAGGCCAGGTTGGACACTGGGGCTTGGAGCAGCCTGGGGCAGTGGAAGGTGTCCCTGCCATGGCAGGGGTTGGGATTAGATGAGCTTTAAGGTCCTTTCCAACCCAACCCATTCCATGATTCTGTGATTACTTGACCCCTGCTTCATTTGTGCCCCTTCTTTCCTGCCGGGTTGCTCTCAAGACACAGCAGCCAAACCTTTCAGACCATGGAAGACAATCCTTTGAAATCACCTGATCAGACACAGGCTGGTTCATTCTGACTGGGATGCACCTGCAGCCCCCGTGTCCCACTGCTCCCTGGTGTGACATTGGGAGGAGACGTTTCCTGAGGGAGCCCTTCAGAGCCAACAAGCTTGGTCTAAGGGGATCCTTCTGGGCAGCTTGTCCCAGCTTTGTCACCAGATATTTTTAAGCCATCTGTTACTTTCATGCCTTTCCATAATTCTGGTAAAGCCTCTCCACTGGAGTGATGAGAATTTCTGGATGCAGGCGATTTTTATTCCTTTGGGTGCAGAGAGAAATGGAGCTGCTTATCGAGCTCAACATCTTTCAGTCCCTGCAGGCAGCTCCTCGATTTCTGCCCATCCTTCAAATTCAGCTTCCACTCCTCTCTGGAGCTGCAATCTCCTCAGCCCTTCCCCACTGCTGGATGTCGAGCCACACATGGGGACCATGGCTGTCTCCATGGTTTGGTTCTCTCCATGACTTCTCTGTTGCCTCTTTAGGATCTGTTTTCTTTGTTGTTCGTTGTCTGCACATTTTCTTTGCTGGTTTCTCCCTCCCTCAGTAAGAAAGGAAAGCCTTTGAACAGGGTGCTGACTAAATACTTCTGGATCTTGTGCCTTCGCCTGCTTTGTTTTGATCCCGTTGCACGGAAGGATCAAAAGGGAACAAGTTTTCTCCTGGAAGGTGACAGCAACAATGCTGAAAGTGCAGGGAATGTTACCTCAGAGGCACAAGCTCACTTGGGGAGCTGTAAACATCCCTTTCAACTCCCAGAATAATAAAGGTGCCTGCCACCTCCTTGTCCTCTTTGATCTTCGCCAGCTCCGTGGGTGATGGTGCCAGCAGGGATGTGACTGTCAGGAGAGGGAAATAGGGAGCAGGGTGGGAGGAGGGGAGGAGCCAGTGTCCAGCTCTGGGCTACCCCTCTCCCGACCATGCTGCAGAGGGACAATCCCCCAGAGCAGGATTTCCCTGGTGTCCACACCTCAGACCAGCAGCCAGAAAGGTGCAGGCTCACCACAGAGACATCTGGACGCAAAAATCCCCGAGAAATTAGGGGCACTGCCATGCCCTGAGTCTCTCTGCTGCCAGGGGTACCTGTGAGGCACAAAGGACAATGGAAAATGCTCATTCCTCCCTTGGTGGAGAAAGAGAAAAAAGTGAAAAGAGCCCAGCACCAGCCAAAGTGCTCAGCTGAGGGCCCTGGGGCAAACAGGGCTGAGCTGAGGAAACTGCAGTGACACGACACAGGGAATGGGTTCAAACTAAAGAGGGAAAATTTAGGTTAGAAATGAGGAAAAAATCCTTCCCTGTGAGGGTGGGCAGGCCCTGGCCCAGGGTGCCCAGAGCAGCTGTGGCTGCCCCTGGATCCCTGGCAGTGTCCAAGGTTGGACACTGGGGCTTGGAGCGGCCTGGGACAGTGGAAGGTGTCCCTGCCCATGGCACTGGATGAGTTTTAAGGTCTCTCCTAACCCAAACCTTTTGGAGTCTGTGTTATATTTCCATGGTTCAGCCCTGAGGTGGGAGCAGGGCAGCCTGGGCTGGGGTGACACTGCAGCACCAGATTCCTGTGCCCCAGGAGCCTGGAGAGCTAAGCCCCAGCCCTGAGGGGAGCTGATGCTGCCAGCAGCCTCATGGTGCTCTCTGAAGCGAGAGAGGCCGGGAGCTCACTTTCTCATTTTCCCAAGCCCCAAAGCTGCTGCTTGGTAAACCCAGGGTGGATTGGGCAGCAGTGGGAGGCGCTGGCTGAAAGGAATGAGCAGGGAGCGTCTCCACAAACAAACTGTGAGTCTGCTGGTAGATAAAGCCAGATATTGAGGGATAGAAGAAACACTGGGAAGGATTTCCACAGGAATTCCCCTGACTGACTTGCCCCAGACTGTGTTAATAAACTGCAAGAACACAGACACAAGGAAAAGAAGAAAGGGGGGGATGTACATGAGCAGGGGCTCTGCACTGGGCGTTCCGGGAAGTCTGCACCTCTCGAGTGCCTCAGCCAATGGGGAAAGAGAGAGGGAACTGCGGCCGGGAAATTGGGATAAAAAGAGGCTGCATCCTCCAGCAATTGGAGAGAGCCCATGGGAAATGGCCATGACCTCTCCCTTTATTCATGACTAAAGTTCCAGGACTCCTCTGTCTCCTTTTTGGACATCAACCTCTGGTGGTTGTGGATCCATTTTCCTGAATGAATCCGTGGTGATGATGGTTGATAACAACCTGTTCACCTACAGGTGGGGAGCTCCTCCTGCTGCACCCTGACACCAAAACCAGGTGCTGATCTAAAAGAAAACTCCCCCCAGGGTGTTCCAGCTCCCACGCAGGCCCTGGCTCTGCTCCCCTTCCCTGGCAAAGCTCAGCAGCAGCTGGGAGGAGGAGCTGGGACTCTGGTACTGCAGAACCACCTTCAGACATTCCACGTTTTGTGGAAAGGGAACAACTCTCACCCCCACAGAGCGCTTGTGACAGGCTGGGAGAGCTGGGGATGCACCTGGAGAAAAGGAGGATCCAGGGAGATCCTGGATCCCCTTCCAGTGCCTATAGGGGCTCCAGGAGAACTGGAGAGGGGCAAGGGATGGAGGGACAGGGAATGGCTTTAAGCTCAAGGAGGGTGATTTTTCTTCCCTTCCCTTCCCTTCCCTTCCCTTCNGAGAGCGCCTAAAACCGGCACCATCACCTCTCCCACTGGCTCATCCCTCTGCTCGTCCTGCCTGCCCGGGCTTTCACTGCTGGAGGAAGAAAAGAGTTTGGATGTTTCCCATGCTGCGCGAGACCACAAACACAAGATAGGGTAAATTGCCTTTTCTTACCCCCTCCCCCAAAACGAGGCGCGTGGGCCACCTCTGACAAGGGCGGAGGAGCCCCCCAGAACACCGAGCCCGGCGCGAGTCGGGCACCAGCAACGCGACCCTGGAGCGGAGGACGGGCAGAAGCACCGGGGACAGGCGGCGTGGGAGCATCAGGCAGCCCCTTCCCTTCCCTTCCCTTCCCTTCCCTTCCTTCCTTCCCATTATTTTTCTTTTCAGAGCCTTCAAATCACCTGTCGGAGGATTTTTTCGTAAAGAAGTTTTTTTTCTTTAACATTTTTAAGCAGCACAAAATGCTTCTTGCCTCCCCACCCCATTTTGCAATTTTTATTTCCACTGTTCTATTTTCCTGCAAAATTTTGCCAGTGCTGGCAGACTGGCAGAACTGTGCAGTTTCAAAGCTCTCTTGTCACTCTGCCACCACAAAACAGCCAGGATTTGGAAAAGGCAAAAGGGGGGAAAATATGGAAACACTTCCCGCTAGCAGAGTAAATGGAGGATGAAAAGATATAAAAAAAATTTGCAGCTTCAAAGAAATGTAGAATTAAAAATAAATCTAACAGTCCTGCTCATTTTGGGGAAGTTTTGCACTGCAAAATCTGGTTTTCAGCCTCCAGAATGTTCTCCGGCAGATCAGAGCCCTCTGCAGCTCCCTGCAGGTCCTTTGCAGCTGGGTTAATTTGTGGGACTGGGAGAAGGAAAAATATTTGTTTGAGAAGCTTTGGTGTGCAAACGGTGACTGCAGGTGCCACAGCATCCTCTGGAACAGGCAAGGAATAATTCCAGACCCCTGAGCAGCTTTTGGGGTGGCTTTCTTTTGGTTTTTGTTTTCCCTCTCTCTGGAACTTCTATTTTTTAGGCTGAAATCTGAAATTGTTGCTCACAGAGGCTGTGGCTGCCCTTGGATCCCTGGAAGTGTCCAAGGCCAGGCTGGATGGGGCTTGGAGCAACAGGGGACGGAGGAAGGTGTCCTCTGGAATGGGATGAGCTTGAAGGTCCTTTTCCAAACCATTCCAGGATTCCATGAGTGTAGATCTCTTCTTTAGGGGAGGGGGTGCATTCAGAAATCATAACCATTTCCTCCAGAGTGTTTCAGGAATTGCAGTGGGAGCAGGACTGTGCTGGGTTAAGCCCCCAGGGTGTCAGCTCTAGGGACAGTGCCCTGCCATGTGTCCCTCCTGTCAGGGGGACTTACTCCAGGCTGCTCAGGGTTCCCTGGCAGGGTTCAGGCTCTGCCGATTTGCAGGTGACTCTCCTGAAGCAGAAGATTGTGAGGGGATATCACTCCCAGCGTGAGCACAATGCCTGTGAAGGTTGTGGGAGTGAGCAGGTCCCTTTGGCCACAGATCCTTGGGACACCCAGAGGCACCGGAAAGGTGCCCATGGCCACCCCTGGCTGTGCCAGGCTCCACTGGCGAAGCAGACACTCCAGGGGTGTCACTGAAAATAGGAAGGAAATAAAAACCCTTTAACATCATATCTGAAGTGATAGAGCCCACATCCTTAGAGTGATGCTACATCTCCTAAGAAAAACCTAAAGAAAATTCCTTTCCCCAAGCAAAGCCATGTCAAGCCTAACTAGAGAGACAAAATAAAAAATTTAAAAGTTCTATTGTTTCCAACATTCCTTCTTCTCAGGAAATTTCCTCTGGCCTGGGAAATGCCCATCTGGGAGACCCTGCTCCGTGTGGATACCCCTGGAGGGAGGCTCTGCCCTCCTGGATCCCTGATCCCAGCTCACTGGCACATCTCCCGGTACATTCCACTGATTTCTGGGCACATCCCTTCAGCAGATTTCCTCCAGCCCCCTCACCTTATAAACCTCGATTCCCCTGCCACAGCCTCCCCTGGCTGCGCTCCCTGCACCTCGCAGCCTCTCCAGGTGCCAGAGGGATCCATCCAGACGAACCCCTGGAGCACGGAGTCACTTGCTCCCATGGTCTCCTGTTTCTGCAGGGCCCTCCCTGCCTGGGCACAGCGCAGCAGGGATGGGCAGGAGCAGGGCGGGGTTCTTCTGCTCTTTGGGGTCAGCACGGCCAGGTCCCCACGGCTTGTGGAGCACCACGGCTCCACTGAGTGGAGCAAACACTGCTGGTGGGTGTTTGTGCTCTGCAATGCGGGATCGTGGATACCCCCCAGTGCCTGGGTGAGGTCAGGAGAGCTCTGAGGGCTCATCCTGCGCTGCTGTCCCCAAAGCAGGGCTTATCCTGCTCCCTGCTGCCTTGAGGCCACCCTAAAAGGCCTTTCCTTCCTCCCTCTGAGTGAGGGCTGCCTTGTCCTTCGCCCAGGGGACCCCAGGAGCAGCCAGGGCTATGCCCTCACAGCTCATCCTCTGCCCTGTCCCTAGGCCTGATGGTGGCCATTTACTCCGGAGATCCCAGAAACTTTCGGAGATCCTAGCGATTTCTGGAGATCCCCTGGATTTGTGTAGCTCCTGCTGTTCATCCCTCCCGGACTGCCAGGTGAGTGGGGCAGTTCCTACCAGCCTGGGAGACCTTTCCCTGCCTCTCCCAGCTCCTCTGGAATTCAGGCCTGGAGCATTTACCTTTTCATGCTTGGCTCAAGTGCGCTCACACCATCCCCCTATAAAATAACAACGAAGCAACACTTCAACTCTGAGCTTCCTGACACCCCTCACCTTGCTTCTCCAGAGCCCCTTCTGGTGTAAAACACTCCCTGGAAATCCCCCTGTTCACCCACCCCTGGGAACAGGGGAAAATAAGAGCTCCAACTGCCAGACTGCAGCAGTTCATGCTCCTTTTACAAGGGGTTCTCTCCTGTTTTGTTTGAAATTAAAACAATGCTGAACCTTGCTAATTTGTCATTTAGGCTCACGAGAAAACAGGCTGGGAAATAGCTGGCTTGCTCCAGTGGGAAATGGAATAAATTTGAGTTGAATCATGGAGTGTTACTTACAGGATAACAGTAAATGGAGTGCGTGGTTTATTGTTAAACAAGAGCAGAGCTCGTGAAATGAGGCTAAAAGGAATTCTGTCAATGGTCTGGTGTGCAGCTGTTTCCCTGGCAAAGGAGAAAACTGTTCCAGAGGAATGAGGAGGGGAACATTTATCAGTTATTGATGGGAAATAAGCCCTGCAAAAGCAGCGATATCAACGAGGAGATGCAGTCAAGGGCCAGGATCAGGTTAAAAAAACATAGACAAGTCTCCAGAGTCAGAGAAATCAGAGAAATTCCAGCTTCTGGGAATATTTGCAAGACTTAAAAATCTCTGGAAAGTCTCTCCATCCTTTCTGGTACTTCAGGTGCCCATGAGGACCACATTTTCTGAAGCACTGGACAGCCAATGACACAGAGTGAGAGGGACAACAAGAACTTACAGGAGATGAGGAGATCTGAGACCGTGGCCAGAGCCTTGGGAAGTGAAACAGGGATTCCTGGTGATGTAATCCCCTGGATACAGCCCCTGGAATGCTGTCAGGCTCTGGAATCTGCCCTCACACTGCTCTCACTGTGCTGGCTGAGGAGGAAAAGGAAGGTTTCCCTGCTCTCCACAGCAGCCTGTGTGTGGCTGCTCCATAAATCAGCTCGGAAGTTTCGAGGCCGTGCAGCACTGGGGATGTGAGTAGACTTCAAAGGATTTCCAGGAGTTTTCCAACTGTGTCAGGAAAATGAATCCACAACCACCAGAGGCTGATGTCCAAAAAGGAGACAGAAGAGTCCTGGAACTTTAGTCATCAATAAAGGGAGAGGTCATGGCCATTTCCCATGGGCTCTCTCCAATGGCTGGAGGACGCAGCCTCTCTTTATCCCAATTTCCCGGCCGCAGTTCCCTCTCTCTTTCCCCATTGGCTGAGGCACTCGAGAGGTGCAGACTTCCCGGAACGCCCAGTGCAGAGCCCCTGCTCATGTACATCCCCCCCTTTCTTCTTTTCCTTGTGTCTGTGTTCTTGCAGTTTATTAACACAGTCTGGGGCAAGTCAGTCAGGGGAATTCCTATGGAAATCCTTCCCAGTGTTTCTTAGTATTGGTCTTACCTTACCAGCAGGCTCAGTTTGTTTGTAAAGACACTCCCTTATTCCTTTCCAACAGGATTTTACGGGCTTTGTTCAGCCCGAGGAACAGCTCAATGTCAGCCCTGTCTGCCAGCGCTGGAGAGGAGGGGGCAGAGCTGCTCACCTGGCGGTGACAGCAGAGTTTGGGTCACAGGGGGACACCCATGGGAGAGCCAGGGGCTGAGCCCACAGCAACAGGAGACCAGGGGCAGCCCCTCGGGATAAATTCCATGGATAGAGCCAGAAATCCCGCTGTGGGACCCTGCTGCACACCTCCAGCTTTGGAGACGTGTGGGGACAGAGCAGGGGACAGGGACAACACCTTCAGCTACCTCAGGCTCCACACAGGTCCTGCTGCACGTGAAGTTCAAACTGGGAGCAGTCTCTGTACTGGAATCCTGTAACTGAGCCCTAATTCCTGGAAAAATAATTCAGGAAAGTAGTACCTGGAAAATCCATGGAGGTGAGTAATAATCAGCCTTGGTCATCAGAAATGAATTGTTTAAAATCCATTTAATTTCCTTCAGAGCCTAAGTGCAAAGGCAAGAGATAATTCCTGCTCTGGTGCAGCAGCACTTTTAACTCTCCTGGCCATAAAATCTCAATGAACAAGCACAAGAAATATGGGAGAGATGAATGAACCAGATGGGGATGCCGAGCTGGGCAGCAGAGCAGGATCACACAGCAGCACCAGGAACTTTTCCTGCCTCAGGCAGCTGATCCATGAGACTTTCCCTGGGCCTGGGGCCATTCAGCATCCACCATCCATGAGCTGGGCTGGAGACCACAAGATGCGCCTGTTCTTGCATTTGATCAAGGGCTGGAAAGGACTTTAAATGACCTTGAGGTTGTGGAAAAGGGGAAAAAAAGGAAAAAAAACCTAATCCAGAATTCAGTGAGGACAATGTAAACCCCTGCTTTTAGTTGGGATCCAGCTGGGGATGGGACAGGGGATCACACAAGGGTGTGACTTCCCCCCAGCACTGAGGGTGGACACTGTCCTGGCTGTGGGCAGGGCTCAGGACACCTGGACCTCGACCAGGAAGGGAGCAGCTGGGACACCGTGTTTGGACTGGGCTCAGGTCCCCAGGAGCTGCAGGGAGGAGAGCTGACCCTGCCCTTTATGGGCTCCTTGCAGAGGGTGAGTTTCCCTGATCTGCCAGGGAATTCTTCCCAAGCTCTCACCCTCCGAGCTGCCCTTCTCACAGGAGGGAGGCTCCAGGTATTTCCTGCTCTCCTGGGATGCTCCAGGCTGGACCCTGCAGGGCAGAGCCATCTCTGGGCTCTTTGCAGTGACCGTGGCACAGTGGGCACTGACCCACGGACACTGACAGCGTTCCCTTGCTGTGCAGCCCAAGCTTAGCCACTCACTGCTCCAAAAGTGACAGAAAACACAAGTTCCCTGTGCCTCCCACGTGTGCCTGCGGTGCCATTCCTACTTGGAATGATCACTGAGCTGTTGCCCACAGCTTTAGCTAAAACTTGTGTAAGTTTTGCTTTCCTGTCCTGTCTAATCCCCCGGCGAGAGCTGAGTGTGTTTCTTCACGCCACATTTGCTGTTTCAAGGGGCACTCCAGGTAATTCTGCCCTTTCACTCCTTGGATAAATGTGGAACCACTTCTCCTGCCCACATCATTGCCTTCAGGTTAACACCGTGCTGCAGGCGATGGAATAAGTGTGGAAATTGTTTAAGGGGCCGCAGAGGTGGCTGGACAGGTTGGTTCCTCTGAAATAGAGCTGGCAACAATCCACAGGGGAAAATAACCATTTGGTTACCTCATTCCCTCTTGACTACGAGCAAGCCTTGTGCTGAATCTTCCCTAAAAATTGTTCTTCTGGGTTGTAGCATAAATGGAACAAAAATATATTCTGGGAAGTAAGAAACCGTGTGGAAATTGCTTCACAGATACTTTAGACCTGGCAGCCAGGGTTAGGTAGAGCTGCCCACATGGAGTGATGCTGGTCCTGGAGCACAGTTCCACACTTATGGCACCTTGGGGATTTCAGGACGAGGCTGGAAGTGGTCAAGAGGGAAAAAGTTGTGCTTTTCCACCTCTTCACTGAAAAGCTCTCTACAGCCAGGGACCCAGAGCAACTCATTCACTTTTGGCATTTCCTTTCCAATTTCCTTTTACTGCAAGCATCACTGAAGCTCCTTTGGTTTTGAAGTTCAGGAAGAATCATCTTCCAGTGGATCTGTGGATCTCCTGTCCATTCCCAACATCTACAGCACCAGAGACCAGATGTCCAAACTGGGTGGTTGAAGTGTTTCCCCTTCAGCAAGGTGCAAAGAGAAGGAAAACCTTTGTCCTTGGCTGTAGCATCCAGGGCGACCTGCACTGAGCCCCAGCCCTTGCCAGGCTGAATCTGGGCAGGGAAAATGCCAGAATGTCCCAGCATTTGTCACCAGCCACATCTGTGGCCTTTCTATTGGGACAAGTTCCCCCTGAGGGGTCCCTCTTTGCACTGAAAATTTCAACAAAGTTCACCCCAGAATCCCAGGATGGGCCCTGCTGGACCCACTGAGGGCCCTTCCAGCTTGATCCATCCTGGGATTCTGGGGTGAACTTTGTTGAAATTTTCAGTGCAAAGAGGGGACCCCTCAGGGGCAACTTGTCCCCACAGAAAGGCCACAAATGTGCGGCTCCAGCAGGGCCATCCCAGAGCTCAGGGCACAGGATTGTGTCCAGGCAGCTCTGGAATATCCCCAGGGAGGAGACTCCAGCCCTCTCTGGGCTCTGTTCAGGGCTGGGCAGTGCCCAGGGAAGAAGTTGTGCCTCCTGGGCAGGGGGAGCTCCCTGGGCTCAGTCCCTGCCCGTTGCTCTGGTGCCATCGCTGGGCCCCCGCAGCAGAGCCCGGGCCCTGCTCGGAGCCTCCCTGCAGCCAGGGCCAGCCAGGCCTGAGGGCCCCTCTCAGCTGGGGCTCCTCTGGAGGCTGAGCAGCCCCAGCTCCCTCAGCCTTTCCTGGGCACGGAGCTGCTCTAGGCCCTTCCTCAGCTGCGCAGCCTCCGCTGGCCCCGCTCCAGGAGCTCCCTGTCCCTGCTGGGCTGAGGATCCAGAGCTGGGCACAGCCCTGCAGATGTGCCCCCAGGGCTGGGCACAGGGGCAGGGTCACTCCAGATGTGCCCCCAGGGCTGGGCACAGGGGCAGGATCACCCCTGACCTGCTGGGAATGTCCCTCAGGATCCCACTGCCCCCTGGCCACAGTGCCCATGGAGAGCCCTTCATCCACCAGAACCCCCAAAATAAACATTGCATTGAGTTTCTCTATTCCCAAAACAAATCCTGCTTTGGAGTGGAGCTAGGGCATCTTCAGGGAGATTGGGCTGTGCTCAGGGACCTTTTCTTGGCCCTCTGCGATATAGTCACACTCACATTTTAGGCTTCAAAGAAGTGAATTGTGCACACAGAGAGAAGCATTTGCTTGGGACTGATGTGCCTTGATCCTGACTGCTCTGATCATGCTCCAACTGCTCCAATCCAAGGATGGTTCTTCTGGCTGACTCAGGAAACCTCCAAGTCATTAAAAGCCTCAATACAGAAGCTCAACGGGAAGGCTGATGCTGGTGGTTTAGGAGAAGATCCTAAATTTTTTCTTTTAAACCATTCCTGCAGAGTAGAAGTAGAAACTTTGAGAAGTGGGAGAAAAATTTGAAACCCAGAGTGGCTGGGATGTCAGTGCAGCACAGGCAGTGCTCAGCTGCAGGGCGTGGGCAGAGGAATGGGAATGATCAAAGGGACAAGCAGGGCTGAAGCCAAATATTCTTTTAATACCACGGATTAGGATCAGAAATTTCCATGGGCAGGAAAGCTGAGATCCTGCTATGCTGGCACAAGTGTGGGGTCCCATGGCTCCCTGACCCTTCCTGCACAGGGCAGGATTCCAGAATGGAAAACTGGGATGTGAACTGTAGATTTAAAGAGGACAGAGCTGTGAGGGACCTGCATGGTCAGGCTGTGTGACCTCCTAGGCAGCCAGAGCTGGACTGTGCCGTGTCCCTGAGGATGGGGCTGCTCCCACGTGTGACACTGTTGCCCTTTTGCTGGTCTTAGAATTACGAGGCAGACACGGTTAGAGGGATAAAAGGGTTTTACCTCGGTATTTTAAAAGGGTCCTGTGGTGCACAACTTGTCGAGATGGAACACACCAAAATGCACACCGTGTATAATGCGTATACAATTTGTGTAGACCTTGCAAATTAGCATATCTGAGCAGGATCCCCCAATGAAAGCTTAATAAAATGGCATGATCTCCCCTACTCTAAAGAATTCCACCCCCAGATGAGGCTTGAGCCCAGTTTACAAAATCTGTTCCAGAGAGAAGGATTCAATCAAGGTTGGAGCCTCGGTTTCTTAAGATAGCACAGCGCTCTCTGGCCTCCTACTGAGGATGTTTGCTCTTCCTGCCTTGCAGAGCCCCGGAACTAAGCTAGATTATCGGACTGCAAGAATTACAAGCATGTAGGCTAAGGGTACAGAGGATATATAAAAGGTATAAAAAAGATATAAAAGGGTATATAAAAAATATTACAGGGTATATAAAAGAGAAAAGGCTAAAATCATCAGGCGTCAACACCATAACACAGCACAGCCCCCTGGGAGTGTGACAGGGGTGTCACTGCACCCCTCTCAGGACAGAGGGTAAGGGTGGCACAGGACAGTGGGACAACGCTTCAGGGAGTGAAATTGCTGCTGCTGGCCACCCTGCAGGGCTGTCCCCGTGTCCCAGGCATTGTGGGGCTGACTCCAAGCCCCGCAGCAGCAGCTGGAGCAGGGGATCAGCCAGCCCAGCTCAGCCAAGCCCGGCTCCCATTCTGGGCTCCAGATGGATCCTAGTGGCTCCAGAAGGAGTCGGTGCCAGTGCCCCGTCCCTCTGCAGCTCTGCAGGTAGGGCTCAGCCAGCTGAGCAGGCAGCTCCTGCCATTTGGGATGCCCTGGGACATCCTGCTGCTCCTCCAGCTGGCTCTGCAGAGCCCAGCCTCCTGCAAAGGCTGCGGCCTGGCTGCCAGCCGGGGCTGATGTCGTGCTTACTCCAGGATTCCTGAAAAGGCACTGAGCCCCTGGGGGAACTGAGCACCTCAGTGACTGTCACAGCACAGGGAATCAGTCCCCGCTCCAGGGAAGCAGCTGTTTTGCTCTGAAGTGCCTCCTGATCACAAGTGTTTATCATATATCTTACCTGGCCTTTTTACTCTGCTCAGTTTTACCAGCAGAGCTCCTCAGGGGTGCTCATGACTCTTGTTTTCATTGAACATCCTGTGAGCAGCCTGAAGGCAGCCGAGTGCTGGGGAGGGAAAGCTGAAATCAGCACCTTTCCTTTTGGTGACCTTGGAGGTCTCATTTAACCTCCTGTGCTCAGGGTCCTGGCAGGGAGGATGGAGGTGAAGAAATGCAGGAATTCCCTAGCCCAGGTATTTAAACTGCTGCAAAGGGAGGGAAGGGTGAGCTGTGGGAACAATCCAGGTGGCAAATGGATGGGTTCACCCTTGCTTTGCTGCTCTGGACGAGGATTTCCTTCCTGAGTTGTCCAGATCAGCAAGGATGGCCAGGAGAGCCTCACTGCAGCTGCAGCACCTCGGAGAGAGCAAACCCTGATCCCCTGGTGCTCTATTCCAGCATCAACCTGGTGCTGACCGGACACTTGCAGAAACTTCTCCTCCCTCCAAGAAAGAAGCCATGAGCAGAGTCCAAAGCTGTATGGAAATGACAGCTGGAATGCTCTGAACTCTCATTTGGGAGCTCATTTATTTTCTGCTGATGCTGCAGAAAAACCCCCCTCCCACAGGCAGAGGCTTCAGTTCTGTCAGGTTGAGTGACCTCTCATGTCTCAGGGAAACATAAATATTGTATAAAACACTCCTCAGAGCCCGGGATTTTGAGGCACACAGCAGCTTGTAAATGAGCAGTGTGTGTGTGCACAGCTCACAGCCAGACCCATCGTGAGGGCAGCGTGGCCCCGGGCAGTGGCTGAGGCCAGGTCTTAGGGGGGCACAAAAGGTGTGAAAATCAAACAGGGAAAGTGGAGAATAGAACAAAATGTGTTTGCAGAAGCACCAGGTGTGAACAAACAACTTCATGCGTCCCTGAAGTGCACAGAGAGGAGGTGGATTGCCTGCACCATGCGCAGTGCCAAGATTATTTGCATTTCACTGTGTTCTAGGAAATGTTATCGTGTTATTGGCTATCTCTTCCTAAAAGGACACCTCCTTTACTGTTTGAAGAGTTCTGAGATTACCCTGCTCCCAAAGGAATGAGTTTTGCTGCCACATCCATCTCAGCTGCTACTGGTGGGGCTGAAAGATTTTATTCCTGTGCCTCAACTTCAGTGGGAGAGCCAAGCCCAAAGCTGGAGCACTTCTGGTTAAACACCCCTGGGACTGATCTACCCAGTACCTTAGACACAGACATGAGAACCATGGATTCCTGGAATCGTGGAATGGCTTGGGTTGGAAGGGACCTTAAGGCTCATCCAGTTCTAATCCCCCTCCAAGGGCAGGAACTCCTTCCTGAAACACACCCAGAATGTGTGGATTTTTTTCCACTGAATATCTGGCAGCTCTCAGCCAGCTCACCCAGACTGCAGCCTAACAGGCTCTGAGCTCCAGATGTGCCCTCTGAGCAGCCAGATGTGCCCTCCGAGCAGCTGGGCTGTGCAGCCCCTGGGGAACAACCTCCCATCCAGGCCAGGCTGGGGCTCATGTGGCTGAAACAGGATCCTGCCATCGTTACTTTCTGCCTTAATGCCTGTGAATAGCTCGGGATTGCTCCTTGTCTGGTGAGTAATGTCCCTCCAAAGCGACCCTGATGGATCCCACGGAGCCGGTGTAACAGAACAGCGTGCTCAGGGCAGTGGGAGGCGGAAATGCAGAGCTTCATTAAGCAGTCAATCAATTAAAGCAGCTCCGAGCGGCAGTGCAGGTGAGGGCGGTGCTGGAAGCCTGAGGTTTGCAGGCGCTGGCTCTGGCAGGACGCAGAGTCTGACGTGTTTCCAGCACAGGCTGAGTCAATCCCAGAGCAGCGGCCCTTCTGCGGGAAAGCTGGGCAGCAGGAGAAGCCTGGAGCTGGACATGGAAGTGCAGATGTCCTGACCTGGAGCTGAACTCACAGCTGATGTTTCCAGCCACGAAAAGCAGGACTGAAGCCCTTGCCATGAGATCCTGTCTGCTGCCCTCGGTTTGCATCACCCCACCCCACTGCTGGGTTTGGGAGGTTGATGCCAATTCCTGGGCCTGCCTCCCTCCTCTTCCTCTGCCCTTTCCCAGCACTGGAGAGACCGCCACACCCGTTGTGTTCGGGAGGATCTCAGCCCCTGCTCAGCAGTTTGCAGTGCTGATCTGCAGAATGTCAGCACCGCTAGTGGGCTCTGCATGGGCTCTCGAAACTCGCCCAGCTCCCTCGTAAGGATGGAGTTTGCAATAATATTGTCAGGAAAATAAATCCACAAACACCAGAGATTTTTGTTCAAAAAGGAGACAGAGGAGTCCTGGAACTTTAGTCATCAATAAAGGGAGAGGTCATGGCCATTTCCCGTGGGCTCTCTCCAATTGCTGGAGGACGCAGCCTCTTTTAATCCCAATTTCCCGGCCGCAGTTCCCTCTCTCTTTCCCCATTGGCTGAGGCACTCGAGAGGTGCAGACTTCCCGGAACGCCCAGTGCAGAGCCCCTGCTCATGTACATCCCCCCCTTTCTTCTTTTCCTTGTGTCTGTGTTCTTGCAGTTTATTAACACAGTCTGGGGCAAGTCAGTCAGGGGAATTCCTGTGGAAATCCTTCCCAGTGTTTCTCTCAGTGTGGGTCTTACCTTACCAGCAGACTCCCAGTTTGTAAAGACACTCCCTTATCCCTTTCAATAGCAAAAGCCGGAGCAGTGCAGGGAGCCGGGGTTGCAGGCAGTTTGCCACATGACACTTTCTCCTCGCTGAGGAACTGGGCAACGTGTGGACAAATGAATCTTTAACAAGCGCCCGGCTCTCCCTGCTCAGCCTTTCAGACCCTGCTCTGAAGGCAGCACTGTGCCCTGCTTTGCTTTTATTGCTCTTCCTTCCTGCTGGCTTGGCTGCAGGGTTTGCTCTTTGCTGGCCTGGCAAGAACAAATGAAGATGAGGCACAATTGAGGTTGTTTCGTTGTTTACACTCAACTTTTGGGCACAGATGCCACAAGGCGCTCACTTTTCTCTTGTATTTCATAGAAAAGTGAGTTTCTATAGGCATAGTGTATATAGGCATACTTTGAGAGAATTCATTGAATACCAAGTGTTGCTGGCCTTCTGGGACAAGGTTTTGTGACTGCTCATGCCTCTGAAGGTCTTAATTGCAGATAAACACTTCCCTTTTCATAAGAGAAAGTTTCCAAACCTTACCCAGCCTTCTGAGTTAGGAAGTTCAGTATCTGCTGGAGCTCTCCAAGCCTTTGGAATGAGCTGAGACACAAACCCTTTGTCCTGACCTCAGTGATTGGTTTGTCTTTCACCACTGTAAAAAACCCGATAAATGGACCAGGGAAATGATGACACCTTGGTCCTCACCACCTCCTACTCAACATGGTTGGGTCTGGCAGGCTGGAGAAGGACTTCCCACAAGGTCATGGAGTGACAAGATGAAGGGGAATGGCTTCAAACTGACGAAGGGCAGGGTTAGGTGGGCTACTGAGGAGAAATTCTTCTCTGTGAGGGTGGGGAGAAGGTGCCCAGAGAAGCTGTGGCTGCCCCTGGATCCCTGGCAGTGCCCAAGGCCAGGTTGGACATTGGGGCTTGGAGCAGCCTGGGACAGTGGGAGGTGTCCCTGCCATGGCAGGGGTGGCACTGGGTGGGCTTTGAGGTCCCTTCCAACCCAAACCATTCTGGGGTTCTGTTGGACAAGGGGGGAGAGAAGCAGACCCCAGCTTGCACCAGGATGTGGCAGAATGAGACATTTTGGTTAAGAAACTTCTGGATTTCCACCGTGCCCTGAGTGGGTTTTGTGTCTGATCCTGCCTGACTTGAGAATCCCAGATGGTTCAGGTGAGCTAAAGGAGCAGCGTCCTGTCCCAATAACTTATCAATAATTTCCTTTGTCAATAAGCCAGCAAGTTGCCAAGAAGAGCCCTGAAAAAATGTCCCTCTAAAAAAGGGGGGGGAAAATGCAGGAGCAAGAGAGCGTTTGTGTCCCAGCTGTGGACTCTCACTGCTCCTGGCTGTCACACGCCTGCTTAAGGAATTATTAATCCCATTAAATACCGAATAAAGACAGGATCTGCCGAAGGATATGAGCCGCTAATAAACTGTAATAACTAATTACATTTCTTTTCACTTCATTTTAAATTGTCTGGGCCACTTAATTGTGTCACCGACTCTGTGCCCGCAGGGTGCCAGGCAGAGCCCAGGTAGCCTCGGAGTGCTGGGAGTGCCCCCAGTGCCAATTACCTGGAGAGGCTTCACCAAATTAACTGCAAACGGTTGTTAAAGCCCTTCAAATTTCCTGTGGCTCCAAGCCATGGAAAAGGAGCTTTGGGAGGGTGAAGGCGGCTGGGGAACAGCTTTGAGATGCAAGGGGACTGCTCGGTTTTCAGGGAGTCCCTCCTGACAGCAGCACATGGACCTGAGGTGCTTCTGGTCTGTCAGGAGGATTCAAAGCCCACACAGGACCCTGTATCAGGAACCACCAGAGGCTGATGTCCAAAAAGGAGACAGAGGAGTCCTGGAACTTTAGTCATGAATAAAGGGAGAGGTCATGGCCATTTCCCATGGGCTCTCTCCAATTGCTGGAGGACGCAGCCTCTTTTTATCCCAATTTCCCGGCCGCAGTTCCCTCTCTCTTTCCCCATGGGCTGAGGCACTCGAGAGGTGCAGACTTCCCGGAACGCCCAGTGCAGAGCCCCTGCTCATGTACATCCCCCCCTTTCTTCTTTTCCTTGTGTCTGTGTTCTTGCAGTTTATTAACACAGTCTGGGGCAAGTCAGTCAGGGGAATTCCTGTGGAAATCTTTCCCATTGTTTCTTCTGTCTCTCAGTGTGGGCCTTATCCCACCAGCAGACTCACAGTTCGTTTGTAAAGACACTCCCTGATTCCTTTCACTCGGGAGCCTTCCCTTCCTCAGGCTGGAGCTGTGCTGGAGAAGCTTTGGCCAACAGCTGTCCCCAGGCTGGGGACAGGACAGTCCCATCCATGGCTGCTGTCCCCCAGCCCCTCTGGAGTGGCTATTCCATGACAATTCTCTGCCATTCCCCACTAGGGGTGGGAAGAAAACATCTACCCCTGCTGCCAGGGCCTCCAATGCTCCAGCAAATTGTCATTTCCTGTCCACCCTCTTGAGGAACCTCTTTCCCACACACCCCTTGGACCGGGGAGTCCCTGGAGCTCAGCTCGAGCTGTGCTGGGGGACATTTTGTGCCTGGTCTGGTTCTGACCTGGTTTATGTGTCCTGTCCAGCTGATGGACCTTTCTGTGTTGTAAACAATATAACTTTAAATTTTTATTTTGTCTCTCTAGTTAGGCTTGACTTGACTTTCCCTCAGGAAAAGGAATTTTCTTTAGGTTTATTTATTTTTTTTTTAGGAGATGCAGCATCGCTGTAAGGAGATGGGCTGAACACACCAAGAGCCTGGGAGCAGCCCAGAGATACCCAGAAAGACAAAAGGCATCAACAGAGCATCAAGGGAACATCAGTGGGCATCTACAAACATCTGCCCCAGACACCAGCCCTGGCACAGGGGGAGACACCTGGGCCGGAAAGGACTGATGAGAAAATTGAAGAATGAAAATCTGATGAACATCGGAGGTGAGGAGATTGGGATCCAGTGGGAAACTGAATCCTGGGGGTTGCTCAGCTCTGGACCAATGAACTCTGAAACAGGGCATCTCTGTGGGTTTGGACTGGATAAAGTTTGGGGGGAAGTCCTGTAAAAACGTGTGTGTTTGGAATATTTTCCTTGGTACATTCTGGCCAGAAAATAAAGTATTGCCTGATTCTCTATCACTTCAAATATAGTGCTGGAGGGTTTTTTATTTTCTTCCCGATTTTCGGTGACACCTGCACTGACCCTGGAGCAGTTCCCATCACTCTGAACTTCCCTGATGATCCCTGGAATGCTGCCTGAGCCTGTGGCTGCTGTAGGACCTGCTCCCCACCTTTTGCCTGGCTGCTGTGGGACCGTGTCCTCCCATCAGGATGCTCAGGACACCGTCCCCACCTGTCCTGTGCCATTCCTGGCTCCCACTCTGTTCCATTGGTGGGGCAGCCCCATTCCTGCTCCACACAGGGTTCAATCCCCATATGGACCATCCACTGAGGTGTTGGACTCCAGATCCTTGTGCCTCCCTTCCAACTCAGAATATTCCCTGTTTCTGAGTTTCATTCGCAGACAGCTCTGGGCTGCAGGAGACTTCTGGAAAAGACTTGCCTGAGCAATCAGCACCCTCCAAATTTCCTGGTGTGGCCTTTCCTTGTGGGTTGTGCCTGCTCCTATGAGTGTCACGGCCTCTCTTGGGCTCTGTTGCAAAACACAGCAGTTTAAATTTTTTTCTGTAACTTCAGCCAGGTTTGTTCACCTTTGCCCCGGGGGAAGGGAACTGAAGCTTCTTCCCAGGGCATTGCTCCTCCAGTGAGGCCTGGGGAGCTCAGCATCCCAAGAGCCTGGGAGCAGCACAGGAGATCCACGAGAGATCCCAGCTCTCAGCGGCCACTGACAGCCATGGACTGCAAACAACAGCCCTGGCTGGGCACAGCCACCTGGGCTGCACAGAGAGCAATGAGAAAGAAGATCCAACGGACATGGGAGGCGAGGAGATTGGGATCCAGTGGGAAACTGAATCCTGGGGGGTGCTCAGCTTGGAACCAATGAACGCTGAGCCAATTCCTTTGTGTGGGTTTGGACTGGATAAAGTTTGGGGGAAAATCTTGTAAAAACACGTGTGTGATGGAATGATTGTCTGTGCACAGCCGGGCTGTGTGTGGGTGAGATGATTTCTGTGGCACATCCTGGCCAGAACAACATCCTGGGCAGAGGACAAAGCAATGCCTTGACTCTCTAACATTAGAAATGCTGGTTTTGTTTTTCCCGCAGTTTCGGTGACAGCACCAGTGGGGCTGGGGCAGATTTTTAGGGTGAAAATGCTCAGAGAGGAAGGATCCTACCAGGTTCCTCCAGCAATGGCTGCACTCGGCACCATTGCCATCTCTTTTAGTCTGGAATATCCTGTTTGTCAGCTTTGCCTTCTTGGAAAGAGCTAAAACCCTTATAAAATGGAATCCCAGAATAATTCAGGTTGGGAAAGCCCTCCGAGACCAAGCTGTGCCCCATCCCCACCTTGTCCCCAGCCCAGAGCACTGAGTGCCACATCCCAGCCTTCCTTGAACACCTCCAGGGGTGGGGACTCCAACACCTCCTTGCCAAAAGGTTGGTAAACCCCAGAAAAGTCCAAACCCACCAGGATTGATCACTGCTGCACAGATAATGGTTAACAAATCTTGATGCTCCTTCCACTGGGAATCAACCATTCCCAGTCTTTATCTTCCACCAGCAAAACGAGATGGAGCCACTGACAGGGGAGCTCTGTGTTAATGTGCTGGAGAAACTCCCAGTTCCCAGGTAAGCAACCATTTTTCTCCTGTGGCTTTTCCATTTGCAGAAGATTCAGCTCCAGCCAAGCTGCAGCATCTGTAAAAGAGCGATGAGAGGTTTCTAAAAGCATCTGGACTTTGCTGCTCCCTGAGGGCTCTGCCAGCACCCACTGCAGCTGCTGCCCAGAACTGGCTTCTCATCCACACATTTTCAGGAATTTAAATTTCTTTCTGAGCAGGTTTTAGCTGGGATTTCTCAGTGTTGTTGGTTTATCTTGCCGCAAACAGAAATGGAAGATCCTCTGCTGGGTAAGGAAAGCTGCTCTGCAGGAGCAGGGGCTGTGATTGTCACCGAAACTGTGGGAGAAACAAAAACTCTCCCAAAACATTTTTAGTGTTAGAGAATCAAGGCATCACTTTATTCTGGCCACAGTGTTGTTCTGGCCTGGATGTGCAACAGAAATCATTTTATCCACACATAGCCCGGGTTGTGCAGAGGAAAGCGTTCCATCACACACAGCTCTTTATTATATTTTTCACATACAGTGAAAACCCAAAGCAATTCTCGTTCATTGGTCCCAAATTACACAATCCTTAGGATTTGGTTTCCTATTGGTTATTGATCCCTTCGATGCTAATTAGGTCCTCATTCTTTGTTCTCTTCTCGAGTTTTTCCCAGACCAGCTGTGTCCTACCCACGAGGGGGGATATTCGGGCGCTGATTTTTGTTGATGCTCGTTAATGGTCGTTTCTCTCCTGTGCATCTCTCATGCTACTCCCCGTCTGGAGATGTTAAACTCCTCAGCCCTCGCCCAGGGAACAGAGCCTTTTGGAAAGAAACTGCAGTTCCCTTCCCCCTGGGCAAAGACAAACAAATCCCTGACATAAAAAAATTTAAAATTATATACAAGGACTCAGTGCCTGATCTTCCTATGGGAAAGGACACTTCCCTTAGTGATGGAAGGGCTTGGAATGGTGTGGAAAAGCCCCAGACCTGGTTACAGCCTCTGCAGCTCAGGTCCTGCAGGTGCCACCTTCCTGTGTGGAGAGCAGGCTGGAGGAACGAGCAGAGCTGAGGGGACACGGCAGCACTGCCAGGGGGGCAAAAGAATGGGACAGGGAGCAGCAGCTCGGCTGGGGAGCTCAGGGAAGAGTCCTCAGAGCTGTGTGGGCACCAGTGCCCTCCTGTTACCTTGAAATCACCCTGAACTCCTGGTGTCACTAAAACTGCAGGAAAAACAAAAACCCTCCAACAACGTTTTGAATGTTAGAGAGTCAAGGCATTGCTTTATCCTCTGGCCAGGATGTTGTTCTGGCCAGGATGTGCCACAGAAATCATCTCACCCACACACAGCCCGGCTGTGCACAGACAATCATTCCATCACACACGTGTTTTTACAAGATTTTCCCCCAAACTTTATCCAGTCCAAACCCACACAAAGGAATTGGCTCAGCGTTCATTGGTTCCAAGCTGAGCACCCCCCAGCATTCAGTTTCCCACTGGATCCCAATCTCCTCGCCTCCCATGTCCGTTGGATCTTCTTTCTCATTGCTCTCTGTGCAGCCCAGGTGGCTGTGCCCAGCCAGGGCTGTTGTTTGCAGTCCATGGCTGTCAGTGGCCACTGAGAGCTGGGATCTCTCGTGGATCTCCTGTGCTGCTCCCAGGCTCTTGGGATGCTGAGCTCCCCAGGCCTCACCTAGCAGAACAATGCCCTGGGAAGAAGCTTCAGTTCCCTTCCCCCGGAGCAAAGATGAATAAAACTTCTGATTAAAAAAAAAAAATTAAACTGGTATATTTTCCAACTCTGACAAAAAGTTAGAGGAGAAATGAAGTGCAATTAGGAAGTGCAAATGTAGGTAACCCAGTTCCACGGTGTCAGCAGAGCCCTGAGAAGCCTCTTCCTCCATCAGGAGCGTTCAAACTGTCAGAACATCTGACCAATGCCACCCTGGGATCAGGATTTCAGGCAAGAACTCTTCATCCTAGAATCTCCTCCACAAAAAAAAATGAGAGAGGCATGGGAACCTGTGCCACCTTCATACACACACTGCCTTGAGGAGTCTTTTTGAGCTCCAGCCGTCCTCCTGTCCCCTCAAGGCTTTTTGGTAAGGATTTGACCTGAGGCACTCCCGGAGGTGAAGATGGAACGTGGAATATGGAGCCGTCCTTGGCACAGGGGACGAGGGGAGTCTTCAAGGCTGTTGGGGAATCTCTGAGCTCTGATCCCTTCCGGAGTCCCACACGGGACATCAGCATTCCCAGGGTGTGATTGGTTTGATCTGCGAAGGCAGGAAATCAGCCCATGGCTCTTCGTTTGTGTGTCAATGACTTCCAGGCTGGATTTTCTCCAGGGCTGCTCTCTGTGCTCACCCACATCCCCACAGTGACACGGGAACAGCTGCTCCTGCTGGGCTGCTGCTGACAGCTTTGGCAGCTCCCACCTCCAATCCAGGTTTGGAGGGATCCTGTGACAACATTTCTGCTCAGGACCTGCTGTGCTTTTTCCCTCTCCGTAACTCCTGCCACACTGCATTAACTTCCTGCAAGTTCTCAATTGTGTGTTGTGTCTAAAAGGGGAAAAGGGAAAGAATATTAGCTCTGGCAAGATCCTTGGGAAATCTTAACGAGACAGGCCAAGAAATATTTCGAGGAACAGCTTGCTAAGTGTACAAGAAATACCAACAAATCCTTCTGAAACACAGCAGCGGCAGCAGCAGGAGCTCTGCCAGAGGGGCTCCAAGGCCACTAAATGAGTGAGGCATGAAAGGAAAGGCTCAAGGAAGATAAGGCTGGAGCAGAAAATCCAGATGAATTCTTCATATTGATGTGTGCTGGGGAGGAACTGAGGAAAATTCTGTCAGTGGAACTTTTCTTTATGGGTTAAGAATTGGAGGAACGGTCTCAAATTAAGGAAATGAGTACTTTGAAATCCTCACTAGGCTTTGGAAGTGGCAGGCTCGGGGATAAAAGTGATAAAAGTAAAGGCTTTGGCATGGCATTTATCAGGGCAGGGGCTGCCTTGCACACCCATTAGCGTTCTTTAAAGGAGGAACAGAGCTTTTGCAGGAGGATGATTTGATTGAAGCCATGGATTATCCAAAAACTTCCAGCAGAATCAAGTGGAAGTAGGTACGGACTGGACAGAGGGAACAGCAAGAAGGATGTTCCGAAGCGCACTGTGATCTCCATGGGGGGAAGATGGAACTGAAGGGAGCCGTTCCATCAGAAAAAAATATCCTGGGAGACACAAGAACAGTCCTCAAACTGTAGGTGGCACCAAACAGGTGAAAAGGGCATTAATAGCCCGATTTTTATAACCCCAAGGCACGAAGGAATAATTTGTTACACACATCTGGGAGTTAGGGGGGAAAGAAAAAGGCGTGTTTTCCATTCAGCATCTAATTAATGAAACTGTGGAACTCTTTACTACAAGATGTTTTGAGTTCTGAAATGGTGCATGGATTCAGGGAGCAATTAAAACCCTGTTAAATAGCAATTTATAACCTCCTGTTCCAAACCTCCCTGAACTACAGACTGAAAGCAAAGAGGGGACACAGGGAAAGAATTTCAGGTTTTTAGCCGGATTCTGACTCATTCTAGGGCACAGACGGGCTTCTTTCTCTTTCTTTTCTTTCTTTCTTTTCTTTCTTTCTTTTCTTTCTTTCTTTCTTTCTTTCTTTCTTTCTTTCT